>CM021106.1:195007038-195076512 GCA_007115665.2 Sequoiadendron giganteum
GATATTCAATATGTGGAGAGAAAATCCATCAAGGGTCAAGCAATCGCTGAACAATTGGTTGAGGATCCTCTACTAGATGATCGACCTATGACAATGGAGTTTCCAGATGTGGAAATTCTGATAGTGACACCACAACAATTGACATTATATTTTGATGGATCATACACACAATGAGGATCTGGAGTAGGGATTTTGTTCATCACTCCCCAAGGACACACCATCCCGAAATCATATAGATTGATGTTTCAATGTACAAATAATGTGGCAGAATATGAAGCATTGATCATCGGGGTCAAGATAGCAATTGAATGGAAGATCACATATCTACAAGTATATGGGGACTCTCAACTAGTCATTTATCAAGTAAATGACGAATATTAGACAAAAGATGAAAAGTTGATGCCCTACAAATAGAAAATAAATGATCTAAAACAAAAAAATTTCAACATCAAACTTGATCAAATTCCAAGGGTGGAGAACAAAGTTGTGGATGATATGGCCACAATCGCTTCACTCCTAAAATTTCCAGAGAAATGAGGTTGTTATGAGTTTATGGTAGAACAAGTACCATATCCTTCTTACAATAATTCGAAATCAAATACCATATGCCATCTAGAGACCATTGAAACCTCCATCTATGAAAAGACCTATGCTTACCTGAAAGACAATATCCTCCCTCCCGATCTTTCTAGGAACCAAAAACGTAATTTTATCCACCAATCCTCTCAACATACTTTAATCGCTGACATCCTTTATCGTCAAGCTCTTGATGGTACCTTACTCCGATGTTTAGAAAACGATGAATCTGAGATGTCCTTACGAGAGGTTCATGAAGGTATTTTTGGCACTCATTCGAGTGGTATAACTCTAGCAAAGAAAATCCTTTGTTTAGGATATTATTGGCCATGAATGGAGAAAGAATCTTATTAGTTTGTAAAGAAATGTCAAAAATGCCAGATTCATAGTAATTTGATTCATGCACTAGCACAAGAATTGCATCCATTTACATCAACATGGCCCTTTTGTCAATGGGGCCTAGACCTAGTAGGAAAGATAAATCCCTCTTCATCCAATGGACACAAGTTCATAATAATAGCTACAAAATACTTCACAAAATGGATAGAAGAAGTGCCTCTTACAACGATCACGGGGAAGCAGATCTCGTCAATCATCTTGAATTACATTATATGGTGGTATGGTATCCCTCAATCTATTATCACTGATAATGGACGACCTTTCAAAAACCAAGATGTTCAAGAATTGTGTGAGAAGTTTCACATCCAACATCATTTCTCAACACTGTACTATCCTTAAGGAAATGGCCAAGAAGAGGCCTCTAACAAAACAATTCTAAAACTCCTCAAGAAGACGGTTAACGATGTTGTACGTGATTGGCATGTTCAACTCAATCCTGCACTATGGGCCTATAGAATTAGTATCAAAACACCAACAAGAGTTACACCATATGCCTTGGTATATGGATCAGAGGCCATACTACCTATTGAAGTAGAGATTCCATCACTCCGTGTATCACTTAGAGGATTTAGCTAACTTAGAGGTGAAAGATGAAGTTTCTAAAAAGGAAGATGCCAACAATTCATCAAAAATGGAGGATTTCATTTTTGAAGATGTTAATATGCATTGTGCATCTAAAAGTGAAAATAAAAATCAACTTCAAGAAGTAAGTGAGTCATCAAACATTCTTTCTCCTCATATGCATCCTGAATTTGATGTTTTAGTTCATTGATGAAGCTCATGAAGATAAGGTAGCATACAATGAGGTAATTAATCATCCTATTTTGAATTTTTTTTATTTTGAAGAAAATATTGCACAATATTTAAGTTGTTCCAGTCAAAATTTTGAAACAATATGTGGGATGAATACCAACAAAGAATGATTTGAGATAGATAAAGTGGTGGTTAAACTAGTGAGTTTGTTGATATTGCAAATTGGGGCCCAAAATTTTTAAATGACGCAATAATTCCCACATGTAGCAACCAAGAAGTCTCTTTACCTCATAATTTGCATGTGTCGTGTCCAATTCGAGGACTGATTTCTTTTTCAGAAAATCAAATGTAGCATGGTATTACATCTAAAATTATAAAGGAAGATTTTGGTGATCATATACAGGGAAAAGTGTATATGAGTCATTTGGCTATAGGAGCATATGATGCAAAGTGGCTTTTTGAGCATGAGAATTTATGTGGAATGTTTTTACAGGGTGTTGGTCTGATTTATTTGATTGCAGTTATTACAAGTTGCCAGTTGGTTATGTGTGTAGTTCTCATTCACCAAATTTTATTGTGCATAGGAAACTACTTCTCCTAGCCTATAAATAGATTCACATGATCATATGGGTGGAGCCATCTAAGGTAGGGTCTCCCTACAATGCACATAGTAGGATTTTTTATTGTGTTGGTAGTTTAGGTGCTTTCCTTTCCTATTTTGTTCCATTTTTTGCTTTCTTTTGCTCCTTCTCCTCCATGCTATTTGACACTATAGCCCAATGGACTTAGCGTTGATATTTCCCAAAAATTATGAAGTTTTTTGCATTCTCATAGAAAATGCATTCCCCAAATAGAGTGACTATTAGCCCCATTTTTGGTTGTTGAAATTTTTTAAAACTCCGCCTATCAAAATACCTGCTTGAGTCTATAATGTGATTTCTTATGAACTGTGTTTGGTAGATGTTCATTCTATTAAATATTTCAATACATGCATGCAAACATATGATTAAGATCATATTGAGATGCTTGAAGGTCACTTCACCCCTGTACAAGTGCAACATGGGATGGTGTCTCATTATTTTCATTTAAGCCTTGGAGGATACCAAATCTGGCATTTATTTAAGAGATTTTATTGGTTTCAAATTTCTCTGATTGAAGTTAAATTTTAAGGAGGAATATAAAATGACCATAGTACAAATTTACACAAAGCCAAAGCTTCACTACATGAGGAAAAAAAAATATTACATAGACTCCTTGAGCCATTATCATGAACACAACAATATGCATAAAATCTTCAAAACAAGAATTTTTTTGTTCAAGCAACAAAGCCATAAGCGAGTTTGAGAAGTCCTTAGAGGGATGGGTATCCTTATTTTTCTATTCAAATTTCATCAGTATTTGAGGTGAGAGTTAGAACAAGTTCATGCTACAGATCTCTAAGTATGCCTATGCAACGTATCAAATCATTTTTCACATTTCTTAATCATCTGGTTCATGGAGATTCAAGGGTCTTCCTAATAAGTATAAAATTTGGGCATTCAAACCGCCACATAAATATTAATTGTTCGCTAATGGACTATGCACTAAAAAGGTTAATGCGGTTTCAAATCACAAGGATGTGGATAACGACGGGTTATTTATTAATTCAAGAAATTCAATCAGGTAAATTCCCATGCTTAATGAAGTGAGGAATTAGGTCATGTTCGAGCATTTGAAATCAAATGATTGGAAACATATTACGAAGTAGGAAAAATATTTAAATCACATCAATGTGTATGATATTAGCCTTGTATTTCAGTTGATCTCTAAACCTTCTCTGATAATGCATTAATGAGAGAGGAAGATACTATGGAGATATTTTGATGGATCATACACACAATGAGGATCTGGAGTAGGGATTTTGTTCATCACTCCCCAAGGACACACCATCCCGAAATCATATAGATTGATGTTTCAATGTACAAATAATGTGGCAGAATTGAAGCCATCCAACAATTGTGGAAATTTCTACACTCTAACTAGTCATATGAAATGCGAACAAAATAAAATTGATCACAAATTAAATGATCTAGATAAATTCCACCTATCAAAATTTAGAGAAATGATTGCAAGTGTTTGAAATCTGCCATCTAGATTGAAATGAAAAGACTATGAATATAGGAATCCACAATAAATACTAATCACATCACAACATGGTATTATCAAGAAAACGATGAGAGTGTGTTCATGAATATTTTATAATGGATAAAGTGAAAATAGTTTAGGAATTATGGCCATGAAAGCTTATAGTTTTAAAGAAATGCAAAAATGAATATAAATGAATGCACTAGCAAAGAATTAATGATTTAATCAACATGAAAATGTATAAAGATAAATCTTTCAATGACAAATTCATAATAATGCTATAAATACTTGCACATGATCCTAATCATTTAAACATTATTGACTTTGATGGACCCTTTCATGTTCAAGTTGTAGAAACATGATACCTTAAGGAAATGACAAGTCTAAAAAACAATTCAAAACTCCTCAAGAAGATGTTATGTTGTACTGATTGGCAAAGCACTATGTCTGATATGGATCAGGGCCATATATTTGAAGTAGAGATTCATCAATCACTTAGAGGATTTAGCTAACTTAGAGGTGAAAGATGAAGTTTCTAAAAAGGAAGATGCCAACAATTCATCAAAAATGGAGGATTTCATTTTTGAAGATGTTAATATGCATTGTGCATCTAAAAGTGAAAATAAAAATCAACTTCAAGAAGTAAGTGAGTCATCAAACATTCTTTCTCCTCATATGCATCCTGAATTTGATGTTTTAGTTCATTGATGAAGCTCATGAAGATAAGGTAGCATACAATGAGGTAATTAATCATCCTATTTTGAATTTTTTTTATTTTGAAGAAAATATTGCACAATATTTAAGTTGTTCCAGTCAAAATTTTGAAACAATATGTGGGATGAATACCAACAAAGAATGATTTGAGATAGATAAAGTGGTGGTTAAACTAGTGAGTTTGTTGATATTGCAAATTGGGGCCCAAAATTTTTAAATGACGCAATAATTCCCACATGTAGCAACCAAGAAGTCTCTTTACCTCATAATTTGCATGTGTCGTGTCCAATTCGAGGACTGATTTCTTTTTCAGAAAATCAAATGTAGCATGGTATTACATCTAAAATTATAAAGGAAGATTTTGGTGATCATATACAGGGAAAAGTGTATATGAGTCATTTGGCTATAGGAGCATATGATGCAAAGTGGCTTTTTGAGCATGAGAATTTATGTGGAATGTTTTTACAGGGTGTTGGTCTGATTTATTTGATTGCAGTTATTACAAGTTGCCAGTTGGTTATGTGTGTAGTTCTCATTCACCAAATTTTATTGTGCATAGGAAACTACTTCTCCTAGCCTATAAATAGATTCACATGATCATATGGGTGGAGCCATCTAAGGTAGGGTCTCCCTACAATGCACATAGTAGGATTTTTTATTGTGTTGGTAGTTTAGGTGCTTTCCTTTCCTATTTTGTTCCATTTTTTGCTTTCTTTTGCTCCTTCTCCTCCATGCTATTTGACACTATAGCCCAATGGACTTAGCGTTGATATTTCCCAAAAATTATGAAGTTTTTTGCATTCTCATAGAAAATGCATTCCCCAAATAGAGTGACTATTAGCCCCATTTTTGGTTGTTGAAATTTTTTAAAACTCCGCCTATCAAAATACCTGCTTGAGTCTATAATGTGATTTCTTATGAACTGTGTTTGGTAGATGTTCATTCTATTAAATATTTCAATACATGCATGCAAACATATGATTAAGATCATATTGAGATGCTTGAAGGTCACTTCACCCCTGTACAAGTGCAACATGGGATGGTGTCTCATTATTTTCATTTAAGCCTTGGAGGATACCAAATCTGGCATTTATTTAAGAGATTTTATTGGTTTCAAATTTCTCTGATTGAAGTTAAATTTTAAGGAGGAATATAAAATGACCATAGTACAAATTTACACAAAGCCAAAGCTTCACTACATGAGGAAAAAAAAATATTACATAGACTCCTTGAGCCATTATCATGAACACAACAATATGCATAAAATCTTCAAAACAAGAATTTTTTTGTTCAAGCAACAAAGCCATAAGCGAGTTTGAGAAGTCCTTAGAGGGATGGGTATCCTTATTTTTCTATTCAAATTTCATCAGTATTTGAGGTGAGAGTTAGAACAAGTTCATGCTACAGATCTCTAAGTATGCCTATGCAACGTATCAAATCATTTTTCACATTTCTTAATCATCTGGTTCATGGAGATTCAAGGGTCTTCCTAATAAGTATAAAATTTGGGCATTCAAACCGCCACATAAATATTAATTGTTCGCTAATGGACTATGCACTAAAAAGGTTAATGCGGTTTCAAATCACAAGGATGTGGATAACGACGGGTTATTTATTAATTCAAGAAATTCAATCAGGTAAATTCCCATGCTTAATGAAGTGAGGAATTAGGTCATGTTCGAGCATTTGAAATCAAATGATTGGAAACATATTACGAAGTAGGAAAAATATTTAAATCACATCAATGTGTATGATATTAGCCTTGTATTTCAGTTGATCTCTAAACCTTCTCTGATAATGCATTAATGAGAGAGGAAGATACTATGGAGAGCAAGCGGTATTTTAGTTGAATCTATGAACCCCAACAGTATTTACACATGTTATGCGAACCACTTGAAGTACCACCTATTCTATTAGTGTTTGAACTGAAATAAATGACTATGAATTAGAATCACTATTACATCACAACACATCAATAGAGTTGTTTCATTCTGAAAATAAAACCATAAAGCAAGATATCTAAACTACTCAAAAATAGAAAATGCTTTCAATCAAAATAATCTCTATTGCACTCCTATCATTCAAGACTTTGTGCTTATATTTAAAATGATCTCAGTAAAAGCATGTGCACAAAGAGCTCTGATGAATGGAGATTCAAAATGGAATGCAAATTTTCTAAATGAGAATGCAAACAAGATAGATGTTGAAATCAAAATGTATAGAAAAGATAATGGAAGAAGATGCAAAGTGTAGAGATGAAAAATTTGTATAGGGGAAAAATGAGAAGAGAGTCCTATTTAAATAGTCATCTTTAGGGTGAATGCAAGTTGTGGAAGGAATGTGGGATTAAAAGAGTGACTTGGAGTAACATATCCCACATGCATTAGGCAGGTTTAATAAAATATTGAAATGGATAAGTGCATGCAAATGGTAAATAAAGAAAATAGATACATTAATGAATATGTGTGATATTATAATGGTTAAATGAATATACAAATGTATGAAATACATAAATGCATTAATGTATGAATATTTTATAATGGATAAATTATTGTGAAAATAGGTTTAGTGAAAATGATTATGGACATGGGGTTTATGAGTATTATATTTTAATGGTAATGCATGAAATATGAATATGAGATGAATGCATAAATGGAAAGATTATTAAATGATTTAATGGAATATGCAAATGATATTTTAGTGATTAATGTATAAATGATTAAATGATTTTATGAATAATTCTTATAGATGCCTATAAATTCTTATGAATAAATGGTTATAATATGGGGGTATGATTACATGGATAATTGAATGAAATGTGCAATCATTTAAAAATTATTACGAGGACATTTTTATGTGTCTACATTTTACCCCTCTTTGAGACAATGTAGCTTGTCAAGTTGTTTCAAAGAAAAATTGATCAACTAATACATGCCCCAAAGATACCTTGATAAGGATGATGACAAATATGATATGCCCCTCGAGAGATTGATCAAACAGATTGCAAGAAGATTAATCTCATGATAGATGTTGAGAAAATGATTAGATACTTGATATTGGGCAAGTGATAAAGCGATGATGTACATTCTGATGTAAATTATCAATATAGCTAGGTTGATGAGCTGATTAAGCTTATTGAGATTGGTGCTTACGCAAGACAATTTGATGCAATGATTGATTGATTGATTAAGGGGACATGATATTTGAGAAGAAAGTAGATTGATTTGAGATTTGATGTAAGAGATATATATCAGTTAGATAAAGAAATTGATTGATTTCTCCATGAGAAGAAAGATGAAGAAAATGAAATGGAAGATGGGAGAAAATGAAGGTGATGAAGCCTCTTGTTCCTTTTAAGTTATTTTATCATCATCAAGCTTATTATGTTGCAAATTAGTATAAGTGTCTAGATAACATGAACATCTAGATGACCTAGATACTATTTGCGTTTTTATTTAGCAGTAAAGTATAAGCATCTAGGTATAAGGACCTTAAATGACCTGAATAATTATTGCACAGAAGACATTATCAGACAAGGAATGCTCTCATCCACACTAGACTCATAGATCCTCGATGGTTTTAGACAACCATGTCTTAAGAAGAGTCGTCCTATGAATAAGAAACAATCCATAGACAACAAACAAGCGAACATGCCCCCTCCTCGCCTCTCTAGTCCCAAACATCCTAGAGAAGCTAAAAGACATGCCACCAAAGATAAAAATCATAAAATAAGCAAAGATCAACAAACAAAAAAGCATCATGCTTTGATATAGAATTGATTCTTGGTAAGATTTTATGCATTTGATTTGATTTGAAAGAGAAATTGACAGGTATGTTATAATGTTCGTTTGATTGTCAATCATGGAACGTTTTGATTTTGTTCGAGTTCAAAGCTGAGTGGTGATTTGAAAGTGTCATTACTTAGGGATTTTTGAGGTTATTTGATTTTTTTTTGAATTTTTGAGGTTATTTGACTTTTTTTAGATTTTTGAGGTTATTTGATTTTTTTGGATTTTTGAGGTTATTTGAATTTTTTTTTTAGGACATTTTATGACTTTTACGAATTTTTTTAGGACATTTTATGATTTTTTGGATTTTTTTCAAGACATTTTATAATTTTTGGATTTATTTGAGGACATTTTACGATTTTTTAAGATTTTTTCAGGTCATTTTATGATTTTTTTGGATTTTTCAAGACATTTTATGTTTTTTTGGGATTTTTTCAAGACATTTTATAAGTTTTTGGATTTTTTAGGACATTTTATGAGTTTTTTACATTTTTTCAAGACATTTTATGATTGTTGGGGATTTTTTCAAGACATTTTATGATTTTTTTGGATTTTTTTAGGACACTTTATGACAGAAAGAGACCAATCACAAGCGAGTAGACAGAACAAGAGGATAGTTTCTCTGACTGCGAGATGTTCAATATCTGAATCCCTAGCTAACGTTGAGGAAATTCCCTAGTGAGGAATAGGACCAACCTAGTATGCATGGGAAAATAAGCAAGTGAGGGGGCTGTCGAACAATTCACAAGCCATTGTCAGTGTGAAAAGGCTATTATGAAGGGGAGGATGAATGAAAATGAGATGAAAAGATCAAGTAGAGATCCAAAGGAAAGAGGAGCGAAGCCTCTACACATGGCACCGATTTCTTAGTTTTCACCATGGTACTTGCTCAAGGCACCACCGAAGTGGTTTTCACCATTGAATGAATTGGTTTCTCTTTACTTTTTTCATCTTTTTTTTTTTTGGACTTTAAAAGAGTGTACCCTTTGAAGTACTCAGGTATTCAACTTGTGAATGTGCATACTGTTGATGGGATCACTGATAAATTCACCATCCAGAGTAGATAACTGGTATGCCCCAGATCCATACACAATAGTGATAATGTATGGACCTAACTAGTTAGGCTTAAATTTACCCTTCTTTCCTCTATCTTGTTGATTGCGAGGATTTTCACGAAGGACAAGATTCCCAACTTGAAATGTCTGTGGTTTCACTTTCTGATTATAACTTCAACTCATTCGCTGTTGATATGCTCTAAGATGATTGAAAGTTGTTTGTCCTCGTTCATCTAATAGCTAAAATTCCTACAAATGGGAAGCCCGATATTCTTCATCACTGATTTTGATTGTGCAAGGAGACACACAAAAAGGGAAACTCAACCTCGATGGGAAAGATGGCTTCAGATCCATAGAAAAGGGAATATGGGGTAGTACCTGTGGGAGTGTAGACACTTATGCAATAAGCCCACAAGGTAGGATTCAGTTGAATTGTCTAATCTCGACAAGCTTCATTGACCGTCTTTTTAAGAATTTTGAGAATTGTTTTGTTAGAGGCCTTAGCTTAGCCATTACCTTGAGGATAGTAAGGTGTGGAGAAATGATGTTGTATATGGAATTTATCACAGAGTTTCTAAACATATTGATTTTTGAATGGATGACCATTATCTGTGATCATGGATAAAGGAACACCATAATAATAGATGATGTAGTTCAGTAAGAAAGTGGCTATTTATTTTCCAGTGATATAAGTGAGAGGAACAACTTCAATCCATTTCATAAAATAGTTTGTGGTGACAAGAATGAACTTATGACCATTGGATGAAGGTGGATGGATATTTAACACAATATCAAGTCCCCATTGATAGAAGGGCCATGGTGTAGAAAGAGACTGGAATTCCTATGCAAGAGCATGTATCAAGTCTACATTTTTTAACAAACTAAAAGCATCAGTTTTGATTGTGGGCCAATAATAATCCATATGCAAGATTTTCTTAGCTAAGGTAGGACCGCTATAATGTGCCCCGCATATACCTTCATGTACTTCTCGTAAAGTAGGTTTTCTCTCATCCTAATCAAGACATCTAAGTAAAGTACCATCGAGACCTCGATGGTAAAGGGTATCGACTAAGATTACGTAGTGGGAAGCTTGTCAGATAATGGTTTTACTTAATTTATTGGATAGGTCTGATGGCAAGGTGTTATCTCAGAGATAGGTGTAAATATCACCATACCCTTGAGAATTAGGACCAACAATAAGATAGATCATTTCAGATTGTGGTATATTGTAAGCAGGTTCCAAAAGAGGCTCTACTAAGAACTCACAGTAAGCTGCATTACTTGGCATTTCCACAAGTGAACCAATTGTTTCCATTGCATCAACAAATCTATTACTATCTCAGGGAATCTTCTCAAAAGAGATTGATGGTAAATAGGCCTTGAAGTCATCCACCATTCTTTTGTAAGGCATCAATTTTTCATCTTTTGTTTTATAGTCATCATTAACTTGTTTGATCACTAGTTGAGAGTCAGCAAGAACACACAACTCTAGTATTTTCCATTGCATATCCATATAAAGCCTAGACAGTAATGCCTCATATTCTACAATATTGTTAGTACACATAAACTATATCTTATAAGCTTTAGGTATACAGTCCCCTTGTGGTGTGACAAAGAGAATGCCAGTGCCAAAACCACCTTGTGTGAAGGAGCCATCCAAATATAAGGTCCAAAGATGTGTATATTCCATGTTGAAGATTGATTCATTAGGAAATTCTATGATAAGAGGATGATTATTGACCACAAGAGCATCAACAAGTTGATCTGCTATAGCTTTTCCTTTGATTGATTTTATTTCTACATACTCAATATCAAACTCACTAATAATCATCACCCATTTAGCTAATCATCCCATGAGTGCTTCTTTGTTCAAGAGGTACTTAAGGGGATCAATTTTCACAATGAGCTTTATCCGGTGTGTAAGCATGTAATGTCATAGCTTCTATGATGCAAAAACTATGACAAGACACACTCTTTCAATAGGACTATAATTGAGCTCAAATCCTACTAGAGTGTGACTAATGTAATAGATTGCATGTTGCTTTCCTTTAGAATCATGTTGTGCCATGGTGGTTGTGGATATATACAAAAGTAAAGGCTTGTCATCTATAGGAGGTAATAATATTGGCAGTGTCATTAGATACACTTTGATTTTTTGAAAAGCTTGTTCACACTTGTCACCCCATCTCAATGGAACATTCATGTGCAATAGATGTTGAAAGGGTTGACATTTATCTATGATTTGTGTTATAAAAGGAAGGATAGACTGAATTTTTCCTTGTAATTATCTCAGCTGTTTGGTATTCTTAGGTGGAGGAATTTCAAGTATAGCCTTTATTTTTGCAAGATCAACTTCAATTTTGTTAGATGAGACAATGTATCCAAGGATTTTCCCAGAGGTTACTTCTAAGGAAAATTTATCTGGATTCAATCAAACCTTGAATTATTCTAATCTTAGTAAAATTTTATCCATGATCTCTAGATATCCAGCTCCGATGTAGGATTTTCCCAAAAAATTATCTACATAATCTTCTCAATAGGTATGCATCATGTCATGAAAGATAGTGGTCATTGCACGTTGGTATGTGGCTCTGACGTTCTTCAACACAAAGGGAATGCCATTCCAAGAAAAGGTTCACTAAGGACAAGTGAATATTGTCTTAATTTGATCTTTAGGAGAAATTTTGATCTGATTGTAGCCTGAGAAACCATCCATGAGGGATAACATTTCGTGCCCTACTGTTAAATCCATTATCATGTCAATGTTTGGAAGTAGGAAGTCATCCTTAGGAAAAGCTTTGTTTAAATATCTAAAATCTATGCAAAATAAAATGCCCCCATCAGGTTTTGAAACTGGTACTAAATTTAAAATCCAATCAGGATAGTCAACAGGTCTTATAAATCCCACATCTAGCAACTTTTGTAATTCAACTTTTACCAATAGAGCAATATTCGAGTGCATTTTTCTTAACTATTGTTTAATAGATTTTTGCCCTAGTGGCAAAGACAAGGATGCATTACTAGATCTGGATCAATTCCTGGCATATCTACATAGGACCACACACAATTAACTTGTCTTTCCTTATAAAATTGTAAATGCTACACTCTCTCTTCAAGTGTCAATGATTATGATAGATGAATTATCTTTCATTTTTCTTTTGTACCTAGATTAGCCGGCATTGTCTTCTCTACCAACATGGATGATTTTTCATGATATACTGCTAAGGGAAGTGTGTCAATCCTTCCATCCTTGGGTGCTTTAGAGAGGTTTTCACTAGAAGAGCTATTTATATTATCAATAATTTTGTGACTGAAAGGCTTTGCACCCTCCCTAAAGTAAGTCGCATTATTGAGTTCTATGGTGAAACCTATCTTATGATCCTCAAGAGGTGTATCTTCTCATGATCCCAAATTTTTTATGATTACCTCATCATTTTGGAAATGGAATCGGAGATGAAAGGATGGAAGGAGACCTGGAATGGAGGAAATGGATGGATGGATGGAGGAAGGATGGACGGACGGATGGAATGGAATGGATGGATGGAAATGGATGGATGGATGGAAATGGAGATGGAAGCGGATGGACGGATGGACAGAAGATGGACCGGAACGATGGAAAGAAATGGAAGGAATGGAGAATGGAAGGATGGAAAATGGAGCCTGGACGGACGGAATGGACGATGGATTCGGAGGAAGGAAGGAATGGATGGATGGATGGATGGATGGAATGACGGAGCCCGGATGGATGGATGGACCGAATGGATGATGGATGGGATGGATGGAGGAAGGAATGGATGGAGGAAGGATGGATGGAGTGGATGGATGGATGGATGGAATGGAGAAATGGAGCGGATGGAATGGATGGAATGGATGGAAGGAATGGAATGGATGGACGGACGGATGGACGGACGGAATGGACGGATGGAAATGGATGGATGGACGGAATGGATGGAAATGGATGGACGGAAGGGATGGAAGGATGGATGAGATGGAATGGAAGGATGGATATAGGATGTTTGATGGATTGGAAATGGACGGATGGAGCCTCATTGTTCTAACATCATCTGGATCCATCTCTTCTTCTTCACCAGAGGTCTCTTCCTCTTCAGACTCACTTTCCTCCAGAAGGGTTCTGCCCTTAGCCTTCATTGCAGCCATCTCCCTTTTCAGTATATCTATATCCTTCTCATGAGTGTCAAGTTTCCTTGCAACAACATTGTTTTTAGGAGGCATTTTGTTTCTCCAACTATCTTCTTCTTCCTACACACAAACTTCAATCTTGATCTCACAGAAGACCTACTCCCTTGCTCTGATACCACTATGATGCAGAGGTAAGTGACAACCTTATTTGCTATGCCAAAAATAGGGGTTCCTACACAATCTCAATCTCCAATTCCCCAAGGTTTAACATCTAGCAACCTACACATCACCTTGCCCTTGTAGCTCTCCCAAAACTAGAACAGGCCAAGTTTTACCCAATTTTTCCAAAGCACCCAATAAATAAAGAGGAGATTAGGATACCCTTTTCAAGGTTACACAACATGTATGAAAATCAAGGGTCACTGTTTTGGACCAACCTGAACTTTTGGTACACTTACCTGGTTCTAAAATTCACCATTTGGTCTATTTTCCAAAGGAACCACCCTTCCAACGATGACCACTCACCAAAGAACCTTGGAAAGTCTCAAAAAATGGTCTCAAACCTCAGATTACAGTGATGTTTTTCATCTACAGGGATTCTAACCCTCTGTTCCAAGAAACCCTCTCAAGCACTCAACACAACAAGGGTTTAGCAAGGGCTTAGAGGTAAATCTCAACTCCTAACCTTTCCCAATCCTCCTATGGCCTCAAACACATCACATTACGTCTGCCCTAACCCAAGGAACCCTCACAATCTCTCTTCTTTCACTATTTCTTAGAATCACTCCTTAGGTTCCCTATTTTCATGGTCTCACTGCCCCTGATCAGCACTAGATCACACACCATGGCAGAAATCTCTCCTTCTCCACCTCCAAAGGTATGTACACACTTAACCAGAAATGGTACAGACCAATCCACTAAGCCACAGGTCTAGAATAGTAGGTGGATTGGTTAGTTGGTCATGGTGCTATCCACAAAACTCCAAACACAGGAAATCGGGTACCTTACAGTTTGCTGATCCCAGTCACACAAGCAAAAGAATTAAGCCCCCAAGACAAAAATGAAAGAATAAAAACACATGAATAAACAATCATTCGATGCCTCAAGGCATCTTGAATCTGTACGAGCCTGGAACAAGAAGTAAAGTTCAGAAAATCAATGGAAAAGATGGTGATCAGCACTTGCCAAAGTGTATTTTCTTCTTATTAACCGAACAAAAACCCCTCCTTCAAGATTAGAATGAACATATATCGATTCTAACATCCAACTACCTTCTACAACTGACCAACTACCCTACAACAGAAATTTGAACCACTTCTGACTGTTTGGAGGTCAAGGTTAAGCATTTTACATAATCTTGGTTAATCAATTTCACTACATACTTGTAATGTTTGGTCTTTTTGATCCCATGCTCGCCCAACTTATTGAAAGTGGTCTAATGAGACCTTATTTGTATAAAAGACATGGCTTAAATCCATCTACTACCTATCTACCACCCCTTGTCACATGACATACAAGATTTTTGAGTACAAAGCAACTTAATTTGACATATTTTGCATGGAACATGAAAACCTTTTAAAACACTTGTTAAGCTTGTCTTCAAATCCCTTGGTGAACCTTTAAGGTCCTTTGTCCTATCATGTTAGGGTCAGGATCTAGGTGCTCTTGCACCACATTTGTTTAGATTAGTTAATTTACAAGTCACTGTAGTATCCACATCTGACATGGTCTTAGTCATCTATGGTTTTGCATAGTTATGGGGAGATAAAGGTAAATTTCCAATGCAAAGGGCATGATTCAAAGTATTTTCTCCTACTCCTTCTTCTTTTACTTGTATTTTGGTCTCAACTTCCTTGGATTTTGAGGAGGATGCTTTTAAGGACTGCGGATCAACATATGCTTGGGAAGGAAATGCCTCATGATTGCTCGGGATTGTGATTTCATTTTTAGGACTTAGATTATGGAAATATATGAAAGGGTTAGGATCTCCTTGTATTGTGATTTCAACACCATTGGGTGGGAATTTAATGCACTAGTGGTATGTAGAAGGTATTGCTTGCATTGCATGAATCCAAGGTCTTCCAAGGAGGATATTATAGGTTAGTGGGAGATCAAGGAATTGGAAAACTGCATCCCTTACCATAGGGCCAACTCTGATTGGTAGAGTAATTGATCCTTTATACAAGCATTCCTCTTCATCATATGCATTTATGGTAATTTTTTTGTTTGGATCAATTGCATTTTCAGAAAACCCTAATTTTGTGATCAATTATTGGGTACAAATATTAAGACCGACTCCACCATCTATCAAAAGTCGCTTGATCTTGGCATTATTGATAAGGATGTGAAAGTGTAAAGCTGAATTATGCAGTTGTCGAGGGGATTAATCATATTTTTTAGTAAAATTGAGAGTGTGAGGTGAGGTTATATGTCCCACCATAGCTTGGAATTGGTCCACTTGTAGGTCTGTAGGCACTGTTGTAGTAATAATCACTTTATCTAGAATAGATTTATGCTTAGGAGATAGGCATAGCAGCTCAAGTATGGAAATTTGCACGGTTACTTTCCCTAAATGTTCTATGAGGTTATATTGCGAAGCTGGTGTAGTGGATTTTAACTTAGGAACTTTAAGGGTGACTGTGCCTTTGTAGGTAGTAACCTTGCAATCAGGTTCTCTTATTTTTATAATGAAAGTGTTTACATGATTATCAACTTCACTGATGTTATGCATGGTATAGTCATACTTAGTAGTAGTATAATTTACACCATCAATAGATTCAAGAGCCTTTCCTTTATCCTTGTCATGCTTAGGGAAAATATTTTTAAACACCTCGTGATCGGAGTTACCAGAAGGAGTGTGTCTATCAACTGCTATCTTACCATCATTGATAAGGTCCTGTATTAAATGCTGAAGTTTATTGGAACTATTAGTCTTATGTCCTTTATTTCTACAGCAATCACAAAAAAGTGATCCTCATTCCACCATGGAGGTTTGACTTGTGGATTATATTCCTTCATTTTGGGTAGCATTATAATATTAGTTTCAAGAATTTCTTTTAATGCGGATTCAAGTGATTGTCCCAATGGTGTAAAATTTCATTTAGGGAAACTTCTTTATGTTTCTTTTCCTTTATCTGAAGATGAACCTTTAAGGTGGTATATATAGGTGATGATGTTTTATTTTTTTTTGCATCAACAACTTCGTCATTGGCTACATTATTGTTCTTTACCCAAAAAGGCGTCTTGTTGTTTGAATTCAATTTTTTTATCTTTGTCATTATTAAGTTTTATAGTTCCATCATCGATAATAGTTTGTTTAATTCAAAATTCCATTTCTATGGTTTCATCAAAGGAATCTAAACATTTAAGGTGAAGTTCCCTTCCAATTTCTTTGTTCAAATTTTGATAAAAGAGGTCAACTGATTCTTGATCAGGAATGACATAAGGCAATAGTTTCATCAAATGTCTCCATCTTTGTAAAAATGACACAAAATATTCACCTTGCTTTTGTTTGGTGTTGAAAAGTTTTTCCATGGTCACTTTAAAGTCACAATTGAAACTATAATTGGAGACAAATTTATCAACGAATTCTTGAAAGGATTTTATGGTTAGGGGTAATCATGAAAACCATTCCATAGCTTCTCCTCCTAGACTACGAGTGAATAATCTCATAAGGTATGTTTCATCAACTGCAAATTCCATGGTAGTAGCACAAAATTGTCTTAAGTGGGTTTTAGGATCTCCTTTTCTATTGTATTTTTCAGGTTTTGGTATGTCCTAGTGGTTAGGAAAAGGTGGCATTAGTATGCTCATATCGAAGGGATAAGGACATATATCTTCAATAGAGAACTTGTGAGATGATGTTTTGTTGTTCTTAAGAGTATCCAATTCTTGTCTCAATGTTCTAAGCTCATCCAAAATAGGATCATTTGTAGGTACAGGTTTTGATGTCTTTAAAGATCTCTTGTAACCAGGTTGTACATAAAAAGGGTCTATGATCTTTGATTCTACCATCATTGTTGTTGGTATGTGGTGATTGATCATTGTATACTGTACACTCTTCATGTATCCTCACCGGGGTCTAGGGCTGCGTCTGGCCCTAGGCGGGACTTCGAGGGCGGTAGCCCCTGAGAAATTTTTTTGTCTTGCTTTTTCGTGGAATTACCGAAAAAGGGAAAAATCACCGAAAAGGGGAAAACCCCAACTTTGTATAACCCTAATCTGGAAGCTTCTAAAAAGCTAGATATAAGGGGTTTGTAATAGAGTTACAATAGGACAAGAAAAGGCGATTATTTGTGATATTGTAATAGGGTTTTACACTGGTTAATGAAATCATTGGATGGCTGAGGTTTGGTGGATGTGGCCCACATTGGGTGAACCACGTTAAATTCTTTGTGTTATTTTTTTGTGTATTTTATTTCTAGTTTATTTGATAAAATCTGCATTTAGCTTTTAGATATCTGCCTTCAAAAACCTAACAAGTGGTATCAGAGCGGGTTGTTTTGGATTATCATTTGTAGGAAAGTCTCACGGTTAAGTGGGAGCAATGGAAGACCAGGGTAAGTTGAAGGTTGATAAGTTCAATGGGAAGAACTATGAGTTATGGAGGATGCAGATGGAGGACTATCTCTATCAAAAGGATTTATGGCCAGCATTGGAAGGGAAAACCAAGAAACCCACAACAATGTCGGATGAGGACTGGGATATTTTGGACAGAAAGGCACTTGGCAGTATTCGCTTATGCCTCACACAATCGGTGGCGTTCAATATTACAATAGCAAAGACAACTCTAGAGTTGATGGAAACCCTAGAAAAGTTATATGAAAAGCCTTCTGCTTCGAATAAGGTATTTATTATGAAGGATTTATTTAATATGAAAATGGTAGAAGGTGGATCAGTTACTGATCATTTAAATGAGTTTAATATGGTTACCAGTCAATTAACTTCTGTAAAAGTTAACTTTGATGAAGAACTTAGGGCTCCTTTGATTCTGTGTTCTTTGCCTGAAAGCTGGAATAGCTTGGTAATGGCTGTTAACAATTTTGTTTCCGGTTCAAATACATTGAAATTTGATGATGTTGTTGGTGTTATTTTGAGCGAGGAAATTCAAAGGAAAAGCTCAAGTGGAACATCCACATCAGGAAGTGTTTTGAATGCAGAAAGCAGGGATAGAACAAACGAGAGACGAAACAATTTTGGGACTCATGGGAAGTCGCGAGGAAAATTAAGGGATAGAAGGTCCCAAGCTAGAGACAAGAGGGATTGTTGGTACTGTGGTAAGCCAGGTCATGTAAAGAAAGATTGTTGGTCTCAGAAAAATAAAGGAGACAAATAGAAAGGAAATAAATAGGCAAATGTGGTAAGTAATAAGTCTGATGAGGATGCTTTGATTCTTTCTCTTAACAATGCTGATGATTCTTGGGTGTTAGATTCAGGGGCTTCATTTCATGCTATGCCCCATAGAAATTATTTTCTTGATTATGTCCAAGGGGATTTTGGGCTGGTTTATTTGGGAGATAATGAACCCTGTCAGATTGTTGGAAATGGAATCATTGGCTACTACATGAGGTAAGGCACGTTCCAAAGCTAAAAAGAAATTTAATTTCAGCAAGGCAACTAGATGATGAAGGTTGTGTTGTTACATTTAGTGATAAAAATTGGAAGGTTACAAAAGGTGCCTTAGTGGTAGCGAAAGGTGTGAAAGTAGGAACCTTATATCTTTGTACAGGTCATATTGTTCCTTCTACTTTAGCTATTGCAGATAAAAATCAATGTTTAGGAATAGTTGCTGCAGTTCAGCAGGAAGAAAATTAGATAGTTGATGTGGATTCTGAATCAGCACTATGGCATAACAGACTTGGGCACATGAGTGCAAAAGGTATGAAAGTACTTCATTCAAAGAATTTTCTACCAAGTCTAAAATGTGTTAATATGGATTTATGTGAAAGTTGTGTTTATGGAAAACAAAAAAGAGTTAGTTTTCTCAAGGATGGGAAACAAAAGAAGGATGAGAAATTGGAGCTTGTGCATATGGATGTATGGGGACCAGCTCAAGTATCTTCTCTCGGTGGCTCTCATTATTATGTCACATTCATTGATGATGCAACTAGGAAGGTATGGATTTATTTCATTAGGCAGAAATCTGATGTATTTGAAACTTTTAAAAAATGGAGAAGCTTGGTTGAGAATGAGACAAGTAAAAGCTGAAATGTCTCAGATCTGATAATGGTGGTGAGTATTGCAACAAAGAGTTTGAAGATTATTGTTCCTCTAATGGTATTCGTGGGCAAAAAATGGTTCCAAGGACTCCATAAGAAAATGGAGTGGCTGAGCGTATGAATAGAACAATAATGGAGCGTGCACGAACTATGAGATTGCATGTTGGGTTGCCTTTAAACATGTGGGTAGAGGCTATAAACACTGCTATTTATTTAATTAATAGAGGTCCATCTAATCCTTTGGGTTGTGGTATTCCAGAGGAAGCATGGACAGGTAAGAAGGTGAGTTATTCTTTTTTGAAAACCTTCAGCTGTGAAGCATTTGCACATGTAGATTCTGAAAATAGAACCAAGCTTGATGCAAAATCAAGGAAATGTATATTTGTTGGATATAGCATTGATGAATTTGGTTATAGGCTTTGGGATTTTTAAAATAAGAAAATTGTGAGAAGCAAGGATGTCATATTCAATGAGAAAGTGTTGTATAAAGATCAGTTGCAGCAGCATGAGAAGAAAGAAAATGATTATGCAGTGCTGGATGATACTCCAAAAAATGAAGTTTCAGTGGATCCTCATGCTCCGCAACAACAACAACAAGAAATACCACAAACTCCAGTGAATGTTAGACGATCTTCAAGGTTAAGTAGACCTCCACATAGATTTTCTCCCTCTTTGTACTCTATCTTATTAACTGATGTTGGTGAACTAGAATGTTATCATGAAGCTATGCAGGTGGATACCAAGGTTCAGTGGGAGCATGGAATGGAAGAAGAAACAGACCCGTTGCTCAAAAATCAGACTTGGGAATTATGCAAGTTTCCTGCAGGTAAAAAGGATTTAGCAAACAAATGGGTTTATAGGATGAAGAAGGAGGATGGAGGTAAGAAAAGATTTAAATCCAAATTAGTTGTAAAGGGATTTGCACAGAAACAGGATATTGATTTTGATGAAATATTTTCTCCAGTTGTTAAAATGACCTCTATACGTATTGTGTTAAATATTGTGGTTGTTGAAGATTTGCATTTAGAATAGCTTGATATAAAAATTGCCTTTCTCCATGGTGATTCGGAAGAGGAAATTTATATGGAACAACCACAAGGATTTGAGGTCAAAGGTAAGGAGAAACTAGTGTGCAAATTGAAGAAAAGCTTATATGGCTTGAAGCAAGCACCTTGACAATGGTATCTTAAATTTGATAGTTTTATGGCTGAGCAAGGTTACAACAAGTGTAATTCAGACCATTGTGTTTATTTTAAGATGCTAGGTGAAGATAGCTATATTATTTTATGTTTATATGTTGATGATATGCTTGTAGCGGGGTCTAACATGGATCACATAAAGGAGTTAAAACAACAGTTAGAAAATTCATTTGCTATGAAGGATTTAGGGGCAGCAAAAACAAATCCTTGGTATGAAGATTACAAGAGATAGGAAAAATAGGAAATTGTTTTTATCTCAGGCTGATTATGTTAAAAAGGTGTTGCAGAGATTTCATATTGAGAATGCAAAAGCTATCAGCACACCTTTGCCCAGTCATGTAAAATTGAGTAAGGATATGTGTCCAAAGACATAAGAGGAGGAAAAAAAATGTCCAAGGTACCATATGCTTCAGATGTAGGTAGTTTAATATATGCCATGGTATGCACAAGACTAGATATTGCACATACTGTAGGAGTTGTTAGCAGGTATATGAGTAATCTAGGAATTGAGCATTGGAATGCCGTGAAATGGATCCTCAGGTATTTGAGAGGTAGATCGGATAAATATTTATGTTTTGAGGGATCTAATATAGATTTAAAAGGTTATGTTGACTCAGATTTGGCAGGGGATATTGATACCAGGCGGAGTACCATAGGTTATGTATTTACCATTGGTGGGACAACAGTCAGTTGGATTTCTCGGTTGCAAAAGGTGGTTGCTTTATCCACCACAGAGGCAGAGTATGTGGTTGCCACAGAGGCAACAAAGGAAATGATATGGATGCAACTTTTCATGGAAGAGTTGGGAAAACAACAGGCTGAAAATTACTTGTTCACAAATAGCCAGAGTGCTATACATCTTGCAAAGAATTTTGCCTTGCACTCTAAAACCAAACACATACAATTGAGGTATCATTTCATTCGGTCAGTGATGGAGGATGGACAGGTAAAGATGGAAAAGATACATACAAATGTCAATCTAGCAGATATGTTTACTAAGGAGGTGATAAAGGAGAAGTTGAGCTCCTCTTCAGCTCCGATTGGCCTTCAAGGTTGAATTAAAGTATAACAAAGCAGCAGGGTCCAAGGTGATTATTTCCAGTGGGAGTTGTAAGTGCAGCGGTGTCATCCAGGTTCAGTCTCCAAGTGGGAGATTGTTTTGGTGTGGATCCTAATCAGTCTCCAAGTGGGAGATTGTTGGTATGTGGCGACTGATCATTGTATACTGTACACTCTTCATGTATCCTCGCCGAGGTCCGGGTCCGGGCCGGGCCCCGGGCGGGGCTTCGGGAGTAGTAGCCCTCGAGAAAATTTTTTGTCTTGCTTTTTCACAAAATTACCGAAAAAGGGAAAAATCACCGAAAAGGGGAAAACCCCAACTTTGTATAACCCTAATCCGAAAGCTTCTAAAAAGCTAGATATAAGGGGTTTGTAATAGAGTTATAGTAGGACAAGAAAAGGCGATTATTCACGATATTGTAATAGCGTTGTACACTGGTTAATGAAATCATTGGATGGTTGCGGTTTGGTGGATGTAGCCCACATTGGGTGAACCACGTTAAATTATCTGTGTTATTTTTCTATGTATTTTATTTCTGGTTTATTTGATAAAATCTGCATTTAGCTTTTAGATATCTACCTTTGAAAACCTAATAATTGTTTGTTTTGAGATGCTTAGATTCACTAGATTTAGGTTGGTCATTCATTGTGAGTAAATACATGTCAAAATCAGGAGGCATTTTGATTCCTTTGTCAGCAAGGGCCTTGAAGTATTGTTGTGGGTTACGTTTGACTAACCTGTAAGAAGTTTAGTGAATCTATTATCATTAAGAGTTTCATTTATGGTGGATTGGGTTATTTCTTCATCCTCAATTTCACTTGTTTCACTAGTTGCAACACCAATGTGATCTTCCTCATCAAATTATTTTCCCCAAGGGTTCCCTTCTTCTTGAAACATTTTATCTCTTGTTCTAAGGGTCATAGGCGATTGTTCTAATTTTCAACCCAAGATAAGATAATGCATGAGACCTAAGATTAGGATGCAATTAAAAATATATGATTCTAAGATGGAATATGAAAATGGTATGGTATGATATGACAAGCTAAGAATGAAAGAGCTCAAAGGAAACTCTACGTCCAAAGTTGGTTATGATGTAAAGGCTTTACTTGTGTTATGATGGATAGACACAAGGACCAATGATCAAGAGAGGGTATGTAGGATATGATGGACTCCAAAAGGATTTCCCTACTCAAGGATGATGAACCTCAAGTGATATGGGTGATAGAGAGCCAATCGTTTGATTTCAAGACCTAGGCAGAGTAGCCTAAGTGAAAACTAAAGGTTTGTTTGAGAAATAATGGATATGAAAGGGTGGAGGATATGCAAGGACTAAGTGAAATGAAAGGACTAGGTGGGATGCAAGGATTGAAAAATCAAAAATCAAAGGATGATGGCCCAAAAAAATCTAAGTGATAGGTTCATTCTAGATGTTTTTGGTTGTTTGACATTTTTGGGGTTTGCAAAGTTTGAGATGTTGCAAGTTTCTAGGTGTGATGTTTGTTTGAGGCATATTTTTGAACACACACGCAAGATACAACAGACAAAATGTTTGATTTTAGCAATAAAAGCACAAATCCTAAGGTTGGTAAGAACTATATTCAGTGGATTCCACATGGGTTTCCCCAACCACACTTATTCTTAGCGAATGACTTAAAAGCTTGGACACACTGGATCCCCTCCATGACACTCACTTCTCAGGTCGACCAAGATTTGAGCCCTCATGAATCTCCCATGACAGGCTCTTCACCTCTACTAAGAACTGTGAGAATCTGAATGCCTTGGTAATGATCGTTGTTGCACCAGTGAATAGAAGGGTTTTTGGCAAACTACATAAGAGGGTTCTAGTGAATACTTGAGGACATGGAACCTCACGAGTGTAAAACAAGCCACTTAAGACTTTAACTACTCTACTAGGGGATCTTATACCTTTAAAAAAAAAGGTAGGTACCCATTTTTGAATGGCATTGCACGTGTGGACATCAAAATCTGAAAATGGTTAGTACAATTACAATATCCTCATAAAATAATACAACATTCTTCAAAATAAATGAAAAAAAAACTAATCCAAGCATGCAAAGAAGACATCAAGTATATCTATTCTATGGTGGATTGGTGCTATCCTTTGTGTAGAAGATAGCCCTTTTCCAATCCTTGATAAGCTAATGAGATGATAGACAATGAGATGCTCAAGAACTCAAGTTGCCTATAATGATAGTGCTCAAATTGTAGATGATAAATGGGATAAGATGCATTGAACTTATAGGAGAAGTTGAGAGAGGAGAGGCCAAGATTGAGCAATGTGGGACTAAAACCCAATAAATGAGAGAGAGCCACTTGTCACAATGGGATTGGCCCATGCTTCTGCAAGTTTCGGCTAATGTGCCCATTTCAAATTTGAAAATGACATTAAATGACTATGGTTGA
Organism: Sequoiadendron giganteum; assembly: GCA_007115665.2. Lineage (NCBI taxonomy): Eukaryota > Viridiplantae > Streptophyta > Pinopsida > Cupressales > Cupressaceae > Sequoiadendron > Sequoiadendron giganteum. Next base: position 195,031,489 of record CM021106.1, read on the forward strand.
GGGTTTTTTTGTGGAATTGTGTTTGGCCAAAAAAGTCAAACATGAGAGTTAATGAGGGCATATTCTTTGCGAATATGCCCTTGTGAGGGAAAATAGGTGTTTTAATAAATCAATTAAAATGGTTTATTGTGCAAGTGGATGGGACATGGGTTAGTCTTAGCATTAATTAGGGATTTAACTAATTAAGCTAGTGCTTAGTTGATTTTGACACTTTGATTTAAATTTGTGGGTTAAGATAAATCAAAGTGAGAGGATATTAGATATTTAATTGAATATATCTGATTTAATTAAATTAATACTTTAGGAGGTTAATTAATTAATTTGATTTAATTAATTAAGAGGAAAGAATGATCAAATGTGATGTTTAATCAATAATGTTAATTTTGTATGTCTACATTTTTCCCCTCTTTGAGGCAATGCACTTGTTGCATTGGTTGAAAGAATGATGCCGCTGACATCGAAATTAAAAAAATTTTGATTTTTTCAGATGCCCCAACAAAAAGAAGTACTTTAGTACATTGCCCCCTTGAGAGATTGAGTGAAAAGATTGAGGTGGATCTCGTGACAAAGAGGTTCAAAATGAATGTATGGATGGTTAGACTATATGATCTATATGAGAATGATGACGAAAATGAGATGTTTGGAAGGTGCTTAGAATAACAAATTTATATTATCCTAAACAACTTAAATGATTATGAAATGTATGTGAGATGGATGTGATGGATGATGTAGTGTTATGATGATATGACATGATTATGCAAGATGCAGGATGGATGCCTTGCTAGCGTGAAATAGGATAGAAGAATGATGGATGCATTGTTTGAATGAAAGAGAAATAGAAGAGAGAGGGATCAACCCTTAAATACAAGAAGATGTAGAAGTCCAACAAGTCTACTAGTTGTCGAGACTTTATTGGATATGATGATGAATGTTGATGATGTATTGCTTATCCAAGGATGGGAGAGATAAAGAGCATGCCTTTCTTTATGTTTGATAACACACATAGGTGTGATGCATCAAGGTATTAAGAACTAGGATGGCGTTGCATCTAGTGTGAGGGACCTTGACTCAACAATCAGATAGGAGTACTCTTGTTCACACTTGACAAACATAACCTTATTCAGAATGAAGTTTGAATATTCTAGACATCTCGAGCCAAAACATAAAAAAGGCAAGCCTTCTTATGTGGTAAACAAGACACCTAAAACATCCTTCCTACAAACAAAACAAAGTATGCATGACGAAGTTATTTTACATGAATATCCAACAAGCATAGCAGACAAAAGATAATGATCATTGCCCCATTCCTTTCTCTCTAAACCTGTTTTGTTTAGGCATCATCGAGAGGTCCTTGGAATGAGCAAAAAATAAGATAAGTCAATAAAAGACCAAATAAAGAAAACCAAACAAGCTAATGTTCTTCATACCGCTAGCCAAGACTAACTACTATGGGGTACCTAATTCTTATGTCCATTGCAGGAAAGCTTCATCCTAGGACATATTTTGATCAAGGTTTTGATGAGACTGATTTGGGTGATAAGCTATTGATATTTCGAGTTGACCAACTTGTTGACTCACTGATCTAGACTTTCAAGACTGACGATTAGAGTGTTCACTTTGGAACCTGCTAGACTTGCTTCTGACTGACTTACCAAAGGGTGAAGGTGATGATTGATTTTTATTATGAGTGATAAAATTTGCAGGTGAAAGGGAGATGAAATGGATGCACCATTTTGGATTTTTAGATAATTTGAGGTTGTTTTTGGTATTTTCAAAGTTTATGACGAAGAGACTAACTTAAAGACCTATCCTAGGGGTCTCGAGAGCTGATCCATAGATTTAGCCTTGCCTACGTTATACACATAGAGACCACGTAGTTCAACTAGCAATGTACTTGACTCAATGATGAGATAGATGGGAAAACGGATTGCCATTGCAACGGACGCCTAAAGGACTGACCTTAATTGTAAAATAGATGGGAAAATGAATTGAAAATGCAACAGACGCCTAAGGACTGACCTAACTGTCTTGGGGGATGATCAAAGATCAACCTTTCCTACATTCAAGCTCAGAAATGATGTAGTTCGGACAAGGTGAAAAACTGACAAGACTCAATGATGAAGACTTTCTGAGATTTTTTCGATGTTTTTGGAGTTTTGATTTTTTGAATTGTTTTTTTATTTTCACATGATTTTGACGATTTGGATATGGATATGATGATATCAGTGCTTTGTTTTGGGATTTTATTGAAAACCAGGCTTAATGTTGATCGATCGGATTGATGGATGGATAGTTTGACTAAGTGTGTTAAGTCAAACAAAAGTGATAATGCACTTGTAAAATCTAGGAAGTTGTGTTATCCTAGAGTAAACTTGTACAAAAGAGGATGGTTTGACTAAGTGTGCTAAGTCAAATGAGGTGGTTTTGGATTTGATAATTTGGCTAAGTGTGTTAAGACAAAAAAAGTGATAATGAACTTGTAGACCCAAGGAAGTTGTGTTATCCTAAAGTAAACTCATGCACAAGATTATAGTTTGACTAAGTGTGTTAAGTCAAAAAAGGTGATACTTGATTGGATTCAATTGATCAAGATTGGTGAAGCTTGATTTGGAACAAAATTGTTTTGATGATTTGATGTGATGTTGATACGTGCATTAGATGCGACTGATATTGATTGTTCAGATTGATATTCGATGAAAGATAAAGCTTGATAAGGAACGTCTTCTTATCAAAATATGCCATGGGCTAGTGATTTGGATTTTTGGTCTTTTTGCTCACAAGTGCTTGGTCAATTTGATTTTACGTTTTCCAATGTTTAGATCACCACATAAGTTGGAGGATATAGATCAAGATTTATTCTCGAAGAAAGACGCAAATATCTACCTTGAGTGTCTAGCAATGTTTGGAATGCCATGGGTGGATTCTTGGATAAATGGATGGATGAATGGATATGGACCATCTTGCGATAATATAAGGTGTTCAAATAGAGGATTCTCATTTAGATAATGCTTGAAGGCTCAAATAACATTGGGTGGGATGGGATCAATGAAAATGACCCATGTCAAGATGTTTACCATAAGCAAGTGAAAAGTGTGCACCTAAATTTTCCAAGATCAAGATAACTTGGATTATGGATGCAAATATATGAACATGGATTGGGTAAATGGTTCATGGATGAACGGATGATATGGTTGGAATGCTGACTTTATTATGGATTTGATAAGATGCTTTCTCTTGAAATGGCACATGTAGATGCTTGATTCTACACATGATGCATGTTTGGCAGGTTTTCATCATGGTACCTATCCAAAGCACCACCGAAATGGTTTTCGCTAGAAGACAATTTTTTTCTTTACTGTTTTCAATCCTTTTTCTATTTTTTTTGGATTTTTGGATTTTTTTGATTTTTATATTTTTTGATTTTTTATATTTTCTGAGAAATTTTAAGGTGATGTTGAACCACTTGGTATTGTTGATGTTGATGTTTCTGTCATAATGTGCAATCGATATCCTGCTTGAAGAAGTTATTTTGCCAAGATACATGCACTCGAAAACAATTTTTGAGATTCTTGATCTGCTTTGTTGATACCGGAGTTAACTTTGTCTTTGTGTGCACATCGCGATAGAATGCCTTCTGAATCCTTATGATGAAGGGTCGTTGCGAACACATGGTCAATGTGAGAATTGGATATAATGTGTGGAATGAATAAAGTGTGCTTAGGAATAAAATATGGATTGGTTGATAGTTTGGAACCTTTGACTCTCCAAACTTGGGAAGATGAGCAATGATGGGTGGATATGGAAGTGTGCATGGAATTAGGACCAACTACTCGATACACTTTGTATGTCGCATGAGAAACCTGCTTTTGCTTTTGTGGACATCTTTGATGGATACGTTTCCCTTTTTAATTTTGCTCCATAGTTTCTTTGACTAATGGAGTTTGATAGGGATAATCATTCTTTGTATTCTTTTGTATCCATATGTATTTGATTTGTCCTTCATGTTTCAGTACTTATTTTTCTTTGATGTCATTTTTTTGTTCTTTGATTCAAGTTTTTATTTTGATGTTGGTCCCAATTCATGGATGGGGTGATGCGTGGATGAAGATTCGTGACATGGCGGGTTGTAGTATTGGCATTGGTTTCATCATAACGATTCTTCATGCTCCCTATGTTGATGTTTGCTCAAGATGAAGTTGCCCCCAGTTTTGTGGAAATATTACTGATATGTTGAGATCCCTTGATTATCGAATAACAAAGGCCTTGATGCTTAGGATTGCCAAAATTCTGCACTGGTTCCAAGATACCCTATTCTTGTAGGCCTAATCCTCTGCCTTGATAATTCATTTGCTCAAAACATTTGTTTGCAATGGGATATGATCTATCTTGGAAACAAGGCGCTACTCCTTCTTTGCTCTATGCTGGATTTTCAAAAGTGACAACTTCTTTATTGATGAGGTAGCTTTCCCTGAGAAAGGTGAGTGATCCAACTTTATAAGTGATAGGATCCTCTATATGTGGGATGAATGCCTTATTGATATGTTTAGCTTGATGTTATGAGATATCATATTGTAATTCTTCTTCCAGATCTATTGGTGATTTACTGTCCACATACAACTCTTCCTCATGATTCATTTCACAGTATGTTTCTGATTCACTACTTTTGTAGAAGCCTTCTTCATGACCTCTTTCTGCTATGTCTCCAGACTTTTCCATATCTTGGTCGTGTGTACACATTTTAAGAGTAGGAGACTCTTGTTCCTTGGTAATGATATCAAGAGTATGAGACTCTGGTTTTGAATGAAGATCATCTACATGTCCATCCAAAGAAAGCATCTTTTGGGTAGATGGAGGAATATGTGCTATATGGACATGGTCATCATTTGTGACATCTTGTATAGATAGAAGAGTGCCCATTAGATCATTGTAGTATCTTGGAGATACGAATTCTCAATCTTGACTAATTCTGGAATTGCTTTCGACATGCTTTGGATCAAGTTCTTGACATGGGTCAATTTCAATGGATGGATTGCTTATAGTGGGTTCTTGGACATCGTCATTGGGAAGTGGCTCAATATTCTCTTGAGATTTGAGTGGATTTGGATCAAATGTTGAGCTAGGGATTCCTTCAATATCTGTAACCATGAGGTGAAAGGATGTCAATATGTCTTGGGAAGGAACATTGCTAGACCTTGGTGATAGATTTTGATCATGCTTTGGAATATGTTCTTGAGATATGTCCTCTAACTCATAAGGTGATGTAGAGACCTTTTTGATATGATCATTGGTAGATGGATCATAGATTATGTCAATGGGATCAAATAATTGTAACACATCTTGAAATAGATCACTAGAAAGTGGCTCTTGATGAATGTTGAGTTGATCACTGGATGGGGTAGAAGCATCTTCAAGATCTTGAATATTGTTTTCAACAATTGTGGAAGAGAGATTACCAATGTCTTCAACCATAGGATCAAGTGATGTTGACATTTCTTGAATTTGATCATTGTTGGGTATTTTTGGTGGATTTTGATCGTTGGTCGAAGTGGAAACATCTTCAAGGTGCTTATTGATGGGTTGATCTTGATCATTGTTTTCAAAAATTGTGATGGGAATCTGTTGCAAGCTTTGTTGAGCGAGTTATGTTTGTGTTTTCTGTTGACCCAACAATGCTTGTTGTTGGTTGTGTCGTTGTTGTGCCAACAATGCTTTTTGTTGGGTTTGTTGTTGAGCTACTTGTTGATGCACTTGTTGATGGATTGATTGCAATTGTGCTTGAAATTGTGCTTGAGCTTGAGCATGTGCTTGTTGAGCAGCTAGCTATGCAACTTGTTGGTTTTACAATGCCTTTTGGTGAGCAGCTTGCAACATGATAGAGAATGAATTTGCCATGTTGTGTTTTGGTGGTGGTGGTGGTGGATTGGGAATTGGATCATTGTTGGGTATTGTTGGTGGATTTTTCTCATGATTGTAAAGTGGCCCTTGGTGTGTGTTGATTTGATCATTGAATGAGATGGAAACATCCTCAATGTGTTCATTGATGGATTGATATTGTTCACCATTTTCAACAATTGTGGAGGAGAGATTGTTAATGCTATTGCTAGTGGTTGAATTCTGATTAATATCCCCAATAGCTATTAGCTTTTGATCAATCAGGTCTTGGATGAGATTTTTGAGTTGAATATAATCTGATGCTGTGTGTCCCTTTACTTTGTGAAAATCACAAAAAAATTTCTCATCATACCCTGCTGGTTTCACCATGGGCTCTTGATAATTCACATAAATAGGGATTTTAATGAGATTTTCTTGTATCAACTATTGCAAGACAGACTCAATTGGTTCCCCAAGAGGTGTGTATTTTCGTTTGTTATCTTGTGAGATTTGTACTTTAAATTGACCTTGTGGTGATTGATTTTGGAGATGCGGTGATTGATCTTTGAGATGTGGTGATTGAGTTTGTTGTTGATTTCATTGATCTTGGTATCCAATTTCTTGACATTGGAGATATTGTTCTTGATGTGGTTGTGGAGATACCTCAATGCTTTGATGACATGGTTCAACCATTGGAAGAGTGTATTGATTTTGGGGTGGAGACGTCTCTTGGCGCAATGGATCAACTACTTTTGCAAGTGAAGAAATTTGATCTCGCAAAATTTGATCTTTATTTTGATCTTGACACCTTTGATATGGTTGATTTGGCTATAGAGCAAGTAGCTTTGGAATGCATCCTTGCCTAGGATCATGGAGAAGTTGATTTTGGATAATGCCCTGATTCGGTTGACTTTGAATATTGTTGTGGTTGAGAATCATATTTCCTTGATTTAGGTAACTTTGATTTTGCATGGGGTTACCTTGACTTGGATTAATACTTGGAGTTGCCAATACACTAGTGGATTTTGAATAGCATTAGGGGGATTTGTGAGCATATCTATCCCAAATTTCACTAAGTGTGGACTAGAAATGTCCATGTTCAACAAACTTGTATTTGGCATGTATGGATTTGGTAGGATAATGTTATTTGGAAAACTCATGTATTGACCATTTGGTTGATAGATTTGCAAGCTTGGACTTTGATTTAAATCTATAATTGGGAAATATGTTCCAAAATTTAGATTGGGCATACTCACATTGAGGTTTGGAGTAGATGATGATGCCATGCATAAATGTGAGTTTTGATAATCAATTGGCATTGACATACTTGGATGGTTTTCTTGACTTGGAATACTCATGATGTATAAGTCGAGTTTAAACTCCATGTTTTTCTTGTGTTTTGACCTTGTTGCGAAAGTGAACCTCTAAGGTGTTTAGGACCAATGATGAGATGGAGGATGAAAGTGTGAGTGATATGGGTGTTTGAAATTTTAGGAACTTTGGATCAATGCTAGACTTTATGATTTGATTTGATTGGATTTTGATTGAGGATAGTTTGACTAAGTGTGTTAAGTCAAACAAGGTGATAATGCACTTGTAAACTCTAGGATGTTGTGTTATCCTAGAGAAAACGTGTACACAAGATGATAATTTGGCTAGGTGTGTTAAGCCAAACAAGGTGATTTTTGATGATGAACATGTAAATCCTAGGAAGTTTTGTTATCCTAGAGGTAAATTCACTCAAGAGGATTGATAATTTGACTAAGTGTGTTAAGTGAAATAAAATGATTTTGATTTTCCAACAGTCTAGCATAAAGGATGTTTTCAAAGTTTCCAAAATTTTGCTAATGAGGTGATGTTTGATTGATGTTTGAGATGGGTGAAGTGTTTGACTTGATCCTAGATGACCCTATGAGGACTTACTTACAAGACCAAGGTGATGAAGAACATGATTTTCCCTAAGATTAATTCAACCATAAGGCAGAAGATTGCAAGAACATGTGTGGGGTCCAATTGAGTTAATCTTTGTTGAATGACTTCTTTTTACCAAAAGCACTTTCTTGATTATGATTTTCAAACTGAATTTCCAATGTCCTAATTTCCCTTTATCCCACAAAGTGTATTATGCAGAAATCAAGGAAATCAAGGCAAAGGTTTCCTAGTGTTGACTTTAGTAAGAAAATTGAGATGAAATCCAAATGCTTAGAAGCCTCTAAGGATGAAATCCCTAGGGCAAGCATGAGCACTTGAATTCTTCAAAGTTATTTTCTTTCCTAAAGGGTTTGAAATTCTGATGATTCGTTGTTTGTTTGTTTTCAAATGTTTTGAGAACCAAACAATGTATTTTGATTCAAAGCACATGTACAACCCTAGGCTGGAAAAGGAAATATTTGTTAGGTTCCCACTTGGACGAATCCAACTCTGCATATTCTTTGCAGATGACTAGATGCTTGACCCTTTAAATGATACTGAGTTGTGAAAAAGATTGTAAAGCATGACAAACACTTGTTCATTTTAGACCTCGAAAGCAGTGATTTTGATTCATTTTAAAGCACCAAAATGACATGTGAAGTTGCCTTGTTCAATTTTTTAACCCAAATAGAAATCTAGTAAATCTCTAAGGTTCTTTTTAATCAACTTTGAAAAGATAAAATTAGTGATCAATTTTAAGCCCAAATTGAAAAGTGATTTGGTTCAAAATAGAAAACGAAAGTAGAAAATAAAAGCTCCAACAAGTATTAAAAAATGCTTTCTTTTTTCTAAGTTCAATGCCCATAGTTTGAACTCAAATCTGCTTCTTGTTGTTGGATTTTTATTTTTTTTACCTTGATACACCATCGTATCAGTTTCCATGTATCGACATAATCATAAATCTTCATATGGCTAAGATTTCTGTAGTATTCCTCTTTGGTGCCTTTGATTCTTTCAAACAAAAAGGTGACCGGTCAGTGAAGAAAAATTTGCCTAACCCATGACTCACTTTGCATGAGGGTGGTGATAGAGAGATTAACAACATGAATCGCTCGGTAGGTTAGAGTTGGATTTTCTCAATGTGATATGAGAAATTGGTCAATACTAAATCACAAACATGTAAGATAAAAAGTATTAAATTCCTGTAGTTATGGTTTAGTGAAGGTGCGTATTTAGATGGTTGTGTTCCTGCAGAGGAGTGAATTAATTGTAAACCATGTCCAGACTGAGTCATGTAAGGAACTCTCGCAAGCTCAAACCTGCACACATTTCCATCACTTTGTGCTGCTCTGCTTCCTCTCTGCTTCCATCGCGTCAATCTTTGCAAACTCTTCTTTAGCTTGTTTCCTTCAGGTTCTTCTTTTCTCTTCGATTTTGAAGGCTTGATAGATAGTTTCATGTTGTTTGAAGATTTAGAAGAGTAAGCATAGCGCTTCAATACAAAGTATTCTTGCAAATCATTAGTTTCTGAAGGGAAATATGAAGAGATTGCAGATTTCAACAACACAAACTTATATGATTTACACTCAAACTAGATCAGATTTACATCATTAATAAATACGCCTCATATTTCACAGTTGTATATTTTAATTCTTAGCAATGTTGCTCTTTCACACATTTTCGAATGAGCAGGTCTTGAAGATTCATTGAATGAACCTCAAAAAATTTTAAGCTAAATGTAATTTTGTAGGTGTAAAATCAAATTCTGCAGCCATGGAAAGATGGACGCATTCAAGTCGCTATAATAAATGGCACTCAAGTTGTCTTTTATGATGAAATTTTTTACAATGATTAGCAATGATAAATGTGAGTACAATAATGAGGCTGCCAATAGTAAAGAGCATTAGTAAGGCACAATAATAGTCAAAAGATGTCAGCGTGATTTACTCCTCTACAACTCGATATCTTCTTGATTACAACTCATAGGAGATTCCCAGAAGATTTTTCAGAGTATATTTCATCTCGAGATAACACTTAACAGTTTGTATCTCAATTGTATCAAACAAAGTGGATACAGAGCTGTGAACCTTGTCCCTATACTGAGAGCACTACATTTCAAATAATTTTTATGTTTTTAATGGGAATAAGGATACTATATGAGTGAAGTCACCACAAGATCTCGATACGGAGACTATGAATCTCCATGTGACTGTCACGTATAGGGGATATGCTTGTTTAAACTGCTAACAAGTAGGTATTTTGGAATTTTGAAGCCTGCCGACATATGCAGATTTACGTACACATTGTATACCTATTATTTCCAAAGTAAAGAAGCATGCACACATCTATAAAAATTATACATTTATCATCTACATATGCACATCTATAAGCATGTATAAACGTGTGTAGGCTTAAGCCCCTATCGACTACATTTTTGAGATATCATTACACAGGATTGTATATCTATCTTTTCCAGAATAGTGTGGTACATATACAAAGGAATATGCACATACATGATGTATAGCTATCAGTTTCTTCATAAAGAGACACACGCATACACATATACACGTTTGCACTGCAATTACATAGAGACAAATAGGTGCATATTTAAACTAATTTTAAAGTGGGCGTTCAGGATTTTAAAACAAGCATGTTTGTGGATCATGTCTATCTTTCTAGCTCCCTGCTAATATTTAGCGAACTATTCAATATACCCACATACTTCTTCGAAGACTACACTCCCTCCAAAATTCTATGGAAATAGAAAATTGTATAAAAACACCCCTTTTGAAGATGCTTTTGTAACTAACCATGCAAGGGCGATGTGAGGAGGAGTAACACTGGCAACCTAAAGGGGTATTATATTGGGAAACTAGCGAGGAGTGATAGCCTAATCGCCATACTACCAAATAGGGTAATGGATTAAATTAGAAAGCACGAAGTAGAATGGACTTACCTGACCATCATAAATGTGAGTCTCATGTGAAGATGAAACATGTCCCAACTCCCACTCTCACATATAGAGAGTTATTTGTACACTAGAAAAAGTTATGTTTAATACAAATTTGAGTCCAACAAGTTTAAAAACCAGATTAGTTGCTGATAGAAGAACCACGAATGCATTCAGAGAGACATAAAAAGCATCTTAGTAAAGGTAGACATGGGAGTGGATGGTCTCTACTTCAAACATACTGACCTCCAAAATTGTAAGAAGTACTATGGACAATAAAGCTTAGCAAGGTCTGTTCAGATTATGGCTCGATCTCTTTAGATTAAGGAAAAGTTGATAGAGGAATCATGAACGCATTCAGAGAGAACTAAACTGTATCTTAGCAAAGGAAAACATAGGCAAGAGATGGTCTTCAAATTCAAAGAAATCTACTTCAAACATACTCTAGAATGCATGTCAGAGAGAAATAAACTGTATCAAAAAAGGGAAATATAGGCAGCAGATGGACTTTAAATTCAAAGAAATCTACTTCAAACATACTCTAGAATGCATGTCAGAGAGAAATAAACTATATCAACAAAGGCAAATATAGGCAGCAGATGGTCTTTAAATTCAGAGAAATCTACTTCAAACATACTCCAGAATGCATGTTAGAAGGAAATAAACTGTATCAGTAAAGGCAAATATAGGTAGCAGATGGTCGTTAAATTCAAAGAAATCTACTTTGACCATACTGATCTCAGTATATTGGCACTATAGCAGTGAATAGAACAAGTGAATGGCCACCACTTATGCAGAGTGGCAAATGGTCATACCATTATTGCTACAAGAAGACTATGGGTCAGTCTGCTGCAGTATATTGGCATGGATATTTGAGAACCATAACTAAAATGATAAAAGTAATAGCATAAAGAAGTGATGATAGTTATAAAAAAAGTAACACTCCCAGTCAGAAGTGATCACTCACTCCTAGCATAAAAAATATGAGAAGCTACGTATTAATCATTAGTCATGGCTTGCTAATAAACAAGCTGCCCTCCTTCTAGCACCATTTTATGGACACCAAAATTTGCAAATGGCTAGCACAATTCCAATATCCTCATAGAATAATACATTCCCCACAATAAATGGAAAAAAACAACTAATTATCCAAGCATGCAATTTAGACATGAAGTATATCTATTCTATGGTGGATTGGTGCTATCCTTTGTGTAGAAGATAGCCCTTTCCCAATCCTTGATAAGCTAATGAGATGATAGACAATGGGATGCTCATGAACTCAAGTTGCCTATAATGATAGTGCTCAAATTGTAGATGATAAATGAGAGAAAATGCATTGAACTTATAGGAGAAGTTGAGAGAGGAGAGGCCAATATTAAGCATTGTGGGGCTAAAACCCAACAAATGAGAGAGAGCCACTTGTCACAATGGGATTGGCCCATGCTTGTGCAAGTTTTGGCCAATGTACCCATTTCAAATTTGAAAATGGCATTAAATGAGTGTGGTTGAGGGTTTTTTGGGAGGAATTGTGTTTGGCCAAAAAAGTCAAACATGAGATTTAATGAGGGCATATTCTTTGGGAATATTCCCTTGTGAGGGAAAATAGGTGTTTTAATAAATCAATTAAAATGATTTATTGTGCAAGTGGATGGGACATGGGTTAGTCTTAGCATTAATTAGGGGTTTAACTAATTAAGCTAGTTCTCAGTTGATTTTGACACTTTGATTTAATTTGTGTGTTAAGATAAATCAAAGTGAGAGGATTTTAGATATTTAATTAAATATATCTGATTTAATTAAATCAAGACTTTAGGAGGTTAATTAATTAATCTGATTTAATTAATTAAGAGGAAAGAATGATCAAATGTGATGTTTAATCAATAATATTAATTTTGTATGTCTACAGCACGACTAAGGCCTACATACCATGAGGTCTTGGCAGTTTAGTCTCATCCTTTTATATACCTGCACGAACGAAAAATCAATTGGATTCATTCCCTCTTGCGAGGTAGGCCCCTCTAAGGTATAAACACAAAAATAGATGGCTCTGGTTTCTGATCACCAAGTTTGCACAAGGTTAGAGCATACTCCCTACTATCTCAAGCATAACAAGCATTGTTAATTCACCCCCTAGTTAAGCCTATGTGAAAGAAGACAATTGTTCATTTTAATTTACCAAACGAAATATTTTCTAATCTAAAAGACATTCGGTTTCAAAATCATGTCTTCAATGAATGTCTTGCATCAAAATCTCATTAGTAGTTTCATGCCTCTTTTTTTTGACAAGCGTATATTTTGATTTTCAATCATCTGCCAAAAAAAGCCTACACAAAAGGACAAAATTAACCAAAATTAGTCACAAAACTAAAACTAAACCAAAATAAAAACTGACATAAAATCCTAATGAAATTAATTTAATCTAGATTATTTATGAATCTAAAATAAAAAACATTAAATCTAGGATTAATTCTGAATCTAAATCTACATATAAAATATTAAAAATTGAAACCTAAATGTAAAGTTAAATCTAAAATCTAAATCTAAAATTAAAACTTAAGTCTAAATCTAAATTACTTCTAAATTAAATTATAATCTAAATCTAATTTAATTCTAAACTAAATTTAAAATCTACACTAAGAAATCTAAAAACTAAAATCTAAACTACATTAGTAAAAATTAAACTAAATTAAATTAGTAACTAAAAATCTAAAGTAAAATTAAAAATAATTTAACTAAATGAGAAATTAGAAACTAAATTAAAACTAAATTAAAAGGTTAAAAAAAACCAAATTAAATAATAAATCTAAACTAAATTAAAAAAAATAAAAAAATAAAAATCTAAATTAAATTAGAAGGTAAAAATCTAAACTAAATTTAAAATTAATCTAAATTAATTAAAAACTAATCTACTTAAAAGCTAATTTAAATTAAAGACTAATTAAGAACTAAATGAAATCTAAAATTTAAAATCTAAAGTCTAAAAAAATAAAATAAAAAACTAATTAAAAAGAAACCCAACAACTAATCTAAAATATAAAACTAACACTAAATTAAAAATCTAAATTAAAACCTAATTTAAGAATCTATATTAAAATCTAAAAAATAATAATTGAAAACTAATTACAACCCTAAAATCACTCATTATTCTTTTTCTTTCGATAGGGTCTGCAGGATTGAGAGGCGACGACGTAACATACAGAGATTGCAAGAATGGGAGGTGGTGGTAAAATGAACAGAGACATTAGGGCATTATGCATGTCTGAGGAACAATGTGGAGGCACTATTTTAGTGAAGTGAGATATGGCGTTGATACCCAGTGATTCCATAGCCCGTTTACTATCGAATTTGTTGTGAAGCATCATCATGGCATGTATATCTGGATGTCTTTTCTTTATCTTGGATCTATAGTAATTTCAAATATCTGGATCGTGTTTCAGTTTACAAGAGCAACCACGGGCCTCATTGATGCCATTCTATGTGTGTTGGACGCTATTTCAGAATGCAACAACATAGATATGCATGGAGATTACAAAAAGGCTCTTAAGGATGGCATACTTTTTAATCTCGAAACAGTTATATGCACATGTTAAGCCATGCGTGGTTGTTGTTTGTCCCATGAACAGTGAAGTGCATTATTCACAAAGCATCACCAGATAAACAAAACCGAAACAGTGAGAAAATCCTTAAACAAATGTAAATGTGGAACCTTAAACAAGGTGCATGCAGAGACGAATATGTTCAATGCAAATTTTCGAAGGGCAGATTTGGAATCTTATCAATCGTAATCACACAGGCTTCACATGACAATATCCACCTCGCTAATGCAATCGGTCAACAGTATCAAAAACCAATAGCTTAAATGGAGATAATATTTTCCTATTCAAATATTTGCATTCTAATTCTTTTTATGATGAAGGACCAAGCCCAAGTCACACTCTAAATAGAAAAAGCATGTTCTTAACAGGCATCTACGTTTCTAATAGAATAACCACCCCTCTTCATGTAGCTAAAAGTCATAAAAGAATGATTCAATCTTGCCATTTGATAATGAAAGGGAAGATTTGGATTCAATTTTCCATTTCTCTTCATGCATGCATAGTTGAAAAGAAATCCTGAGAATTAGTCACTATAGAATTCATTGCAAAGAATTATTTTCTTAGAAAATACAGATTCACAGACAGAAATCAGACAAATTCAAAGCATTATTCGCATCAAGTTCATCAGAATGTGTGAGCTGAAACAAATGACTATGAATTAGAATCACTATTCCATCACAATACATCAATAGAGTTGTTTCATTCTGAAAACAAAACCATAAAGCAAGATATCTAAACTACTCAAAAACAGAAAATGCTTTCACTAAAACTAATCTCTATTGCACTCCTATCATTCAAGACTTTATGCTTATATTTAAAATGCTCTTACTAAAAGCCTGTGCACACAGAGCTATGATGAATGGAGATTCAAAATGGAATGAAAATGTTCTAAATGAGAATGCAAACAAGCTAGATGCCAAAATTGAAATGTAAAGCAAAGATAATGGAAGAAGATGAAAAACGTAGAGATGCAAAATTTGTGTAAGGGAGAAATGAGAAGAGAGTCATGTTTAAAGAGGCATCTTTAGGGTGAATGTAAGTTGTGGAAGGAAAGTGGGATTAAAAGAGCGACTTCGAGCAATATATCCCACATGCATGAGGTGGGTGCAATAAAAGATTGAAATGGATAAATGCATGAAAATGGTAAATAAAGAAAATGGATATATTAATGAATATTTGTGACATTTTAATGGTTAAATGAATATGTAAATGTATGAAATATGTAAATTCATTAATGTATGAATATTTTATAATGGATAAATTATTGTGAAAATGGGTTTAGTGAAAATGATTATGGACATGGGGTTTATGAGTATAATATTTTAATGGTAATGCATGAAATATGAATATGAGATGAATGGATAAATGGAAATATTATTAAATGGTTTAATGGAATATGAAAATGATATTTTAGTGATTAATGTATAAATGATAAATGATAAATGATTAAATGATTTTAGGAATTTTTCTTATAGATGCCTATAAATGCTTATGAATAAATGGTTATAATATGGGGATATGATTACATGGATAATTGAATGAAATATGCAATGATTTAAAATTGATTAGAGGACATTTTTAGGTGTCTACAATTAGAAACTTGGAGGTAAAGTGAATATTTTTGACTATGTTTATGAAAGTTACAAGAACCACTCAAAAGTGCACCTTCTTTATGTGTTAAGAGGTGAAAGTTCATGAATGGAAATAATGGCTAGCATCAACGAAAGTATTTCTTATCAAATGGATGGGTAGTTCAATGAAGAATCTAATAAACATTACATTGCTGCTTATAAAGTCATATTAGATGCAACAAAGCCATCCCTGATGACAAAAATAGAGAGTAATATTGTTCGTTCAGATTTACATGTTTATCAAACTCATATTTGGAGAATTTTTTTCTTGGCTTGGAGATGTCAAATATTGGTAATGGGAAGTACATTGATGAGCTGGGCATTCCAATTCTATTAAATGTCAAAGTTCCATCCTTGAGTTGTATGCCAAGAGTTTGTTTGAAATTATCCCCCAAATTTTATCCTGTGTTTGCCATTGCAAGTCCTCCAATTTTCCATCTAGATGTTTCATGTGTGAGTAATGCTGAGGAATCACATTCAAAGAATAAAGATTTGTTACATTGGAATGAGGATCTATGATCATATACAGTCATAAAATGACAATGTTTTCTTAAATCCTTGATTACAAAATATTAGGCTAAATCATGCTGGCACAATAAAGTGCTTGGTTGACCCATGAATAGATTACTAATGGTTATAGGCACTACCATTTGTAAATCAAGTGGGCTCGGTAAAATTATTTAAAGGTAATATAGGAAAATGATATATTAGATATGAAGCTTGCAAAGTGTTTTGGAAAACGTAGTCTCATTCTACACAGTGAAATATGGATGCATCTGAATTAATAAACATTGCACATTTAGGAACTCTTTGAATTGATGAGGGATTGAAAAAAATATGAGTGTTCTGCATATACTAAAAAGAAAAGGCATAAGGAGAAACTTAAATGAAAGTATGTAATCTTTAGTTTGTGCTAACATTGTGGTGGTTTTCACTCTCGAAATGTTGTAGAAGAAGGATTTTGCAAGATACAATGTCTATCTACCGACAACCCCAAACAAATTGGTTAGAAACATTCAAC
The DNA here is from genome assembly GCA_007115665.2 of Sequoiadendron giganteum. Lineage (NCBI taxonomy): Eukaryota > Viridiplantae > Streptophyta > Pinopsida > Cupressales > Cupressaceae > Sequoiadendron > Sequoiadendron giganteum. Next base: position 195,048,469 of record CM021106.1, read on the forward strand.
TCGAAAGTGGGTCTCCCTTACAATTCGTTGCAAAGATCATGGATCTCTTTGGGGCTTGAGAACTTTAGTAGGTCATTCTTCACAAGTCAAATGAGTAATTTAGTGGCGGTGAGTTTAGCTGAATTGTCTAGAATCAATTGACAAGATCAAGGCTATCACTATGATGTATCCATAGTAGAGATTTGAGAGGATAATGTGATGATAATGAGTTGAAAATATGACAAGTCATGAGGATTCAATCCATGAGATCATAAATGTTATAAATAAAGAACTTAGGTAAAGTGTAAAATCTAGGAAAGTGAATAGAATTTTTAGAAGTTGAAAAGTCACTCATGACCATTCACATATTCACATGATTTGAAAGGAAAACCTTTGGTATTTTTATAAAAAAATTAATTTCAAGAAATAGTTACATAACTAAAAGGGGGCCTTTTCGCCAGTTATTTATGGTGGATTTTCAATGTAAAGGGCATCTTTTTTGGGCTATCGAACGAGGGAGTTTCTGTGAGATCTCTTAGGGGAGATAGTTATTTTATTTTATTTTTTTAGCATTTCTTTTAAATTGATCCATTCTATACAAGGGTTATTGGTGCAGTCATGGTAAGGAGGGTCCTCAAAGAGAACAGTCTGAACCATGCAACAATAGTAACACAATAGAAGCAACATAATTTATGGAGGCAAATGCAGGTACAAACATTCTCATTATCTGAAATATTGATTACATATAGTTGGCCACATCCAGGCTTATAGATTCGGCACACAAGCCTAATTACAACATGCTCAAAATTAAGTGCTCATACATGTGAGCAAAATCCTATAGATCAGACATAATATATAACATATCCTTCTTAATAATCAAATCTCTATCCCCTTCTAATGATTCAATACTAGCTTTATATCATATCCATGAGTCTAGAAGCATCTGCATCGGCCAAAGATCATTACAATCTCCAATGAAGAAAAATATAATGTGTGCAAGAACAGGTCAGCCTTCAATTTGAAATTCATCCACGGTAGATGCATATGATGAAGTGTGGACCTAAGTTTAAGGTCGAAGACACTCCATGGAATAAATCTAAACACACTGTGAGGATCTGCAAGTCATGGGAAAGGTCCATGATCAATCCAATTAGTCGTTAGGTTTTGAAGTTATTTTGGGGCCAGTCTCAAAAACTGTCACATACTCTGAAAGCGATAACTTGCCATAAAAAGATCCAAATGTGTTGAAAAATTGGAATAAGTTAATTGAACATGTCCGCAATGATATCCTAGGTGCACACTATTTGGTGAGAAAACATGAAGAAATACCAGATCTACCAACTTGAACCAGAACAAGAACAAAATAAGAACAAAACTGAAAGGAAATATTTTTTTGGTTGATGCAACATTTCCAAGAACCAAGGATTCTCCTGCATCAGACATCCAGGGTTGATGAAAAGTGAGTCTCTCACTTTACTGGGGCCAAAGGAAAACCAATACAGTCTACCTCTACCTGAGAAATCCAAGAAGAATCCTCCATTGGCCTACCATTCCACTTCACACGATATTATTTATACTGTCTTGCATGAGTCTTTCTCCTATCTCTGACATCCAAAACTTCTTCTATCTCATCTGATTGTTGTTTAGGATGCTGTTCTTCCAACTTCATCTTACTATCCTCACTGAATTCTATTTCATGGTACTAATGTAGGTCTGCAATGTTGAATATAGGTGATATACTCATGCCATCTAGTAACTCAACTTCATATGCATTCCCTAAATCAAACTTCTTCAAAATTCTACAAGGTCCAAAATTCCTCATATTCAATTTACTATATGTTCCAACTGGAAATATTTCTTTCCTCGAGTACACTATCACTTCATCTCCAACTCCAAACTTCTTATGTCTCCTCTTTTCATCTGCTTTCTTCTTATACTTTTGGTTCATGTTTTCAAAATGTTGTTTCACTTGAGTATGCACTATATTCATATGTTCTCCAAATTCTACTACTTTTGCACTCCTTTTATCTTCCTTACTAATGTCTCTTAGTTCTGATATACATCTAGGATGTACTCTAGTAATAATCTCAAATGATGTCTTTCCTGTACTCCTATTCACTGAATTGTTGTAGGAAAACTCTGCTTGTGCCAGGGCTAGATCCCAAGTTCCGGCCTTCTCTCCCACCAAACATCTCAGAAAATTTCCTAAACTTTGGTTCACTACCTCTTTCTATCCAGCTGTCTATGGGTGAAAAGTAGAACTGGACTTCAAATTTGTTTTCAACTTCTTCCAAAGTGTCCTCCAAAAATAGCCAACAAAATTCGTATCTCTATCTGAAACAATACTCCTAGGTAATCCATGCAATCTGACCACTTCTCTGAGAAACAAATCTGCTACATGTACTACATCCATTGTCTTCTTACAAGGTATGAAATGTGTCATCTTAGAAAATCTATCCACTACCACAAATGGGTATGTGCAGGAGCATCCTGGAAAAAATAAGCCCTTAAGTGGCAATAACAAGACAAAAAATCAGAGTTAGACAACTTGATGTAAATATTTGAATAAGTTATCTATATTATTTCCAAAAAATGTAAAAATAGAATTTGTAGAAAATTGAATGTAGTTTCTAAACTACTAGACCTTTATTTAAAAAAAATAAATCTATTTGGTGAAAATGTGAAATTTCAATGCAGTTTTATTTAAATTTCAGGGTAAAAATAAGAAGTTGGTATCTGTCTGACCACCCTAACCACAATAAAATGATAATATTTTTTTATAATCTTTTAGATATAAGTAGAGGACTCATGTACCAATGTGATGCATATTTTTTTATAATTTGTTTCCAAGTAAATAATTAATTATCAATTTTTTATTACAACTTATAAAAAGTATAGAATCTCGTCTGTCTAACCACCTTAACTTGGTCAAAAATTTATGAAATTAATTTTTTTTTTAATTCCTATATTATGCAAACCATAGAATGTGACACATATTTCAGATTCAAAAAATGTGATACCATTTGAAAGTTATATATGTTTTTCAATCAGCCTATCAATCAGGGTTTTATTCATAATTCTAATAGAAAATGAATAATAATTATTTATTAAATTCAAAGTAAAGCATAATTTATATTTTTGGAAAGCTGATAATCTCTTCTCAAAACCCTTTTCATTTCATCAATTTTTAGTAAAAATAAAGTCGTCAACCACATGGGCCATCATATGGCTTACATATCACCAATTTTTGGCCCATCATGATCCTGCACATACCCAAATACTGAATCATTACCTCTTTGTGTATTAGTAAAACCATGTATGAAATCCATACTGATATCTTCCCAAGGTCCTTCTGGTACCATTAGAGGCTTATACAATCCAATATTCTAACTATTTCCTTTTTCAACTTGACAAACTCTATAACTCTATTAAAATTTCCTAACATCCTTATGAATCTAGGGCCAAAAGTAATTCTCACTCACCAATGCTACTATCTTGTCAATTCAAAAATGTCCTGCCAATCCTCAACTATGTTTCTCTTTTACCAAGTTATCCCTCATTGAAATTTCGGGTATACACAACTAGTTTCCTCTAAAAAATATGTCCTCTTGGATGAAATAATCCAACCATTGACTTCTATCCTCTAGGATTGGTTCTCTACTTTCTCTCCAAGGTTCTACAAAATCCAATTCTTCCTTATACAAGTTCCTCAATTCATTAAAGCCTAATACCTCCACTCTCATTTGTGTTGGTAAATTCCTTCTTCTACTCAAAGCGTCAATAACTTTATTTGACTTTCCACTCCTATGTTTCAAGACAAAAGTGTAACTCTATAAGAACTCTACCCATATCATGTGTTTATGATTCAACTTACCTTGACTCTTCAAATACTATAAAGCTTGATGATCCATATACAACACAAACTCCTTAGATAACAAGTAATGTCTCCACTTTTTCAAAGATTGAACTATGGCATAGAACTCCTGATCATATATTGAATACCTTCTCCTCGCATCATTCAACTTCTCACTGAAATAGGCTATTAGTCTTCCTTCTTGACTTAACACTTCTCCAATTGCATTTCCACTTGCATCACAGTCTACTTGAAATACCTTATCAAAATTTGGTCAAGCCAACACAGGTTGCTCAATCACCTTCTACTTCAACAATTCAAAACTTTTGTTTGCTCCAAATGTCCATCTAAAATCCTTCTTCTCTCCTCTCATCATCTCTCTCATGGGGTTACAAATCGAACTAAAATTCCTAATGAACTTCTGGTAGAGACTAGCCAATCCATGAAATGATCTTACCTCTCTAATGCTTTCAGGTGTAGGACATTCAAAAATAGCTCTCACTTTCTCAGGATCCATCTTCAATCCATCCATTGATATCACAAATCCTAGATATACCAATTCCTCCTTCATGAAACTACACTTCTTTAGGTTTATGAACAATTGTTCTTCTTTCAACCTCTGCTAAACTTGTCTTATGTGAAACAAATCTTCCTCTCTAGTCTTACTAAAAATCAAAATGTATACAATCACAAATTTACCCAATAATTTCTTCAATACCTCATTCATCAACCTCATGAAAGTACTCAGTGCATTTTTCAACCCAAAAGGCATCACCAACCACTCATATAATCCTTCGTTTTCCTTGAATTTTGTTTTCCACTCATCTCCTTCTTTGATTCAGATTTGATGATATTCACTCTTCAATTCTATCTTTGTAAATTACTTAGCTCCAATCAAACAATCCATAATGTCATGCATCTAGGGAAAAGGAAATCTATACTTCACCATGATCTTTTTTATGGCTCTAGAGTCGGTACAAATTCTCCATTCTCCATCTTTCTTAGGTGCAAGCACAATAGGTATTGCACAAGGACTTAACATTTCTCTGATCAAACCTTTCCTCAACAACTCTTGCACTTGTCTATTCAATTCTTCATTCTCTACTAGTGTCATCTGGTGTGCTGATTTATTAGGCAAACTAGCTCCAAGAATCAGATCCATACAATGACTAATACTCCTTATAGGTGGTAATCCATCAGGTACACTATCTAAAATGATAGCCTCATCTTCTATTAGAAACTCTCTTATCTCTTCCGGTTGTCCTTCTACATGCTTCAAGTCTTCAACTTTCTTAGGAACCAATGCATAGAAGAAGTTCTCATGTCTCAGTCCATCTAGAAATATTCTTCCATCAACCAAATAGATTCTATCAGTCATGCAAATCTTAGCCTTAAGAACATCTTCCAAGGGTAACAAGGTCTGCTTCATCCCATTAGAAATAATGGTGTATATTTTATTCTTTCCATCATGAATAGCTTATCGATCATACTGCCAAGGCCTTCCCAACAAGATATGGCATATATCCATAGGCATAATATCACACAAAAATTCATCATAGTATTTTCCTATCTTCAATTTCACCAAACATTGTTCACTTACCAATATTTTATGCTCATCTTGAATCCATGCTATCTAATATGGTTTAGGGTGTTTCAACCTTTCCAACTTCAATTTGGTTACCATTTCTTGAGAAGGCAGGTTCTTTGAACTTTCACTATCAATGATCACTTTGCAACATTTACCAACTACCTTACATCTGGTTCCTAACAAATTCTTTCTCTGCAATGGTTCTTTCTCCAATTCACTTTGACACAATACTCTCCTATTCATCGATACCTCTCCTTCCAGTTGATTAGATGATCCAGCATGATCCTCCTCAACAAAGGATATTCTCCTATTGTTCTCATTATTTCTTCTTGACTCTCCTTATTTGCATTCAAAGGCTCTATGTCCATCTCCATCAGATTTAAAACAAGTTCCCTTGAAAACTCTTTTCTCTTGTCCTCTATCATCTTTTTTATAACCTTCATTTCTATAACCACCATATCATCCTCTTCTGTAAGAGTTTCCATCATCTCTTTGGTATGAATTTTCACTCTTATTGACCTCCTTATTCTGATCTGCAAAGGTTCCTCTTCCTCCTCTAGTAAATATTCTTCCTCTTTAAAATATTCCACCTCTTCCTCTTTGTCTCTATTCATGTCTTTTATTCAGCTTCCTCTTCTTTTAGGGAATGTTGATATGCCTCTTCGACACCCATCAAATTAATCAAACTAATCTCATCTTGAATAGATGACCTCAAACCATTCACAGATTTGGCTACTTGTTCAATCTCATCTTCTAAATGTCCAAATCTGATATTCAACTTATATAATTCCTCAGTATAGTCTGTCACACTTGATTCTTTCTGCTTCAGGTTTTGCAATCTCTTGAAAAAACTAATTTGATAATCTCCAGGCATAAAATTTGTCTTCAATTTATTCACCATCTGATCCCATGATCTTATCTTCTCCTTTCCTTTTCTTTGTCTATCTGTCTACAAATGTTCCCACAAAAGGGATGCATGTCCTTTCAATTTTGTACAAGAATATTTCACCTTCATATCATCTGGGGTACCTTCAAAATCAAAGTATTTGTCCATTTTTGTTATCCAATCCAATAATTCATCTGAGTCCAACTTACCATTATATTCCTATTGATTGGAATGAGGCTTAGTGTTTACTCTAGTTAGTGCTCTTATAAACCTCTCATCTCCTTGATCAAGCCCAAGTTGATCTTCTCTTGCAACTTCTTCATCACTTACATCGACAATTGGTAGACCTCTTCTCTGGGAAATTTCAACTGCTTCTAATCTAGCAATAATTCCTCTTAACATTTCCATTACAACAAGGTCTACATTTCCACACACTCCATTTACTCTACCATTTCTTCTTCCTTCCATCTTTACACAAGTCCTCTTCAATTGCAGGTTGGACCCTCAATCCACCACCCTACAACAAATCTTCTATAGGACTGCACAACTTCTAACGATCTCGCAAGGAATAAATTGTCTAAACCATACAACAAGAGTAACACAACAAAAGAAACATAATTTATAGAGGAAAATGTAGGTCCAAACATTTTCATTATCTAAAATATTTATTACATACAGTCGGCCACATCTAGGCTTACAGATTCGACACACAGGCTTGATTACAACATACTCAAAATATAGTGCTCATACATGTGAGCAAAATCCTACAGATCAAACCTAATATATAACATATCCTTCTTAATCATCAAATCCCTCTCCCCTTCTAATGATTCAATACTAGCTTTATATCATATCCATGAGTCTAGAAACATTCGTGTCAACCAAAGATCAGTACAATCTTCAATGAAGAAAAATGTAACGTGTGCAAGAACAGGTCGGCCTTAAATCTGAAATTCATCCACGATAGATGCATATGATGAATTGTGGACCTAAGTGTAAGGTTGGGGGAAATCCATGGAATAAATCTAAACAAACTATGAGGATCTGCAAGTCATGGGAAAGGTCCATGATCAATCGAACTAGCCATTAGGTTTTAAAGTTATTTTGGGGCTAGTCTCAAAAACTGTCACGTACTCTGAAAGCGATAACTTGCCAGAAAAAGATCCAAATGAGCTGAAAAATTGGAATAAGGTAATTGAAAATGTTCACAATTAAATCCTAGGTACGCATGATCTAGCGAGAAAAAATGAAGAAATACCAGATCTACCAACTCAAACCAGAACAAGAACAAAATAAGAACAAAAGCGAAAGGAAATATTTTTTGGTTGATGCAAGATTGCCAAGAACCAAGTATGCTCCTGCATTAGTTATGGAGTCTTTGAACTATTATTTCATCAAATAAATAAGGAGATGATTTGACCTTTGTCTCTATTTCTTCTTCTTTTGATTATTAGTTTCTTGTGTGAAATTGATATCTTCCATTGGGAAAACTCTATTATAATTGGTTGTAGATGGATATCTGATGAGATATTTGAGTCTTGAACATCTAAATCCACTCTCTTTTTTGAAATAAGTTGTTGTGTATGTTGATTATTATTTATAGGAATGTAGCAAATGATCTTTGTGTCATTTTTCTTTGTTTTCCTTTTTCTCCAAATTGCCTCTCACATTTGTGTCATTTTTACGCACATATGTTTGTTCACCTTTACTGCTTTCTTATTAAAAGTACACTTTAGTTTTGTTTTTAGTTTCTCCAATTCATTGAAGATCATAAGAGGGAGTTGTACCTCTAAAATTCAGAGGAAGATCGTTAATTCAATAGTGATCTTTGGATCTATTAGTTTTATTGTGTCACTGCTTAGTTGGGAAATAGAGTCATTTATTACTTCAAATGATAGTGACCAATCTGTTTACTAACAATATCAAAATTAAATGTTGCACTTTAATTGGTTGTTCAGTTTTAGTTTGTTATATATGGTTTCAGAGAAACATAGTTTGACACTAAACATAGGGCTCATCACCACAAGAAAATTATTTAGTAATAAAAACTGAAACAAAGAATTTGGGTTTTTTTCCAGAATGTGGATTCATACCACTAAACATAAAAAGAGCTCGATATCCATTTTATTCTCATCTTTAGAGAGTAACAAGTTTGAAACATGATTATTCAAGTTACACTCCACCCTCCAATAACAAAACCTTGGTTGATGCACTTAAATGACTAAGAAGAGAAAGAAAACCTTGGATAACTTTGAACTGCTAATTTTAAGGGAGAGTGTTGCTCTCTTGCACTTGTAGGGTTTTTCACCTAAAAGGAGAGAGGCCTTTTTACCCCAAAACTCAGAGTTCATTCAAGATTAATGTAAATACAATTGAAATGTATCTAGATTCTAAGAATTGATAAAAGAGATCAAATACTAATGCAAAACTAATGAAATGTAGAAAAACACATTAGGATATGCAAAAAGATTGATTAAATGCAACATAGAATAAGATAGAAAGGACAAACAGAAAGATTGCACTTGCAAATTGAGAAAGGCTAAAATGATGACTACAAATGTCTAAAAGTTTGGAAAATCTAGTTTTTTGGCCAACAGGGACACTTACCAAGTTGGGGGACTTAGTCCTAGATCTGAGAAACTGCTCCGAAGTCCGTTTTAGCCAAATGGGTGTCCACATCCACAAAAAAACTCTGAAAAAAATATGTAGTGGGACTAAGTTACCATTGTTGGTGACTTTTTCCACTCTAGCTTTTTTGAAAATTCGAGAGTGGAAACGAAAGCCTACAGTCTGCACTTTGTTCTCTGATTGGAATTTGGATCCAAACTTGTGAAATCACCTACAAAACAAAATATAGTTTGGTTTCTAATGGGAGGTTTTTCTTGGTCAAACTTGTAGTTGGTATTTAAACCTTGAAAGAGATAAAGAAATCTATATTAAACCCTAGCCATAAGTGTATATAACACTAGCAAATCTCAAGTAAGATGCAACCCTATTCTAATATGCAAGAATAAGATGTATAAATTAAACAAGAATAATGCAAGACTCATTCCAAGAGACCCTAAATCACATTAGAAATGAATCGTAATGACATGCAAACCATCCTTAGGCTAAAGATAGAGAGAAAATGGAATATGGAACCACTTTGAAAATAAGTCTTTAGGGTTGATTTGATGGCTAGTTGCATCTCCTCAACCTATATTTCTGCATGATTCTCCATAGGAATCCATACTCAGCCCTTTATAATGTGATATTTTGGATAAAAAGTGGGCTTGAAGACCTATAAAAACCCTAGCTTTCTGCCCCAAAGCTTCAACTTTGTTAAAGATAGACTAATAAATCTTCTTGTGAAAGATATTCAACACTTGAATCTTGAACTTGCTTGTAAAAATGAGTAAAGGTTATGAAAAATGACCTAAAAACATATATTTATAGGAATGAATACATAATTTCTATTATTTAGACCTAAGAGGCTAACATCCATCAATTGTTTTTATCAAGTCGGCGATTTTCCTACTCAAAATTGAAAATTCCCCGAAAAGGGACAAAGTCGCCACCTTGCGACTTAGTCCCACCAGGGGTCTTTGAGGTGGGTCTTATGAAATTTAAATGATTTGAATGTTGTTTGTCTAGATTTGTATGATTTATGGGTGGAATAAGCCTCGAGATCCAAAATAATGAGTCTTAGGGGCCTATAAATGTTGTTTTAAGGGGTGATTGATGCAAGGGTGTCTAAAATAGGACCAAATGAGGCACAAAATTGTCTCTTTCTTCAAGAGTATACAATTTTTGGTGACACATTTTGATCCAGTGGAAATTTTTAGTGAAAATTGAAGTGTCTCTATTCTCCCCAGAATCTACACCATTAGAAAGATCTCGACGTCCTAATTCCAACGCAACTTGAACGGAGCGAAAAGGAGTCCGTTTGTACAAGTTATAAGCAGTCAAATGTTGCAGTTGACTAAAATTGACTAGGTACAGTGATGACGTCAGCATGACATCATCATGCTGACATGGACCACTTTGACTCTGACACATGGAATTGATGTGGCTTATACACATGGAAGACTATTTTATTCAATATATGAGGTGGACAAATCACTACTTGACACGTGGCATCTTTAACAATACGACACATGGCACTTCGTGAGCAAACCAATCACCAGCTCAATACTCAAACAGTTTTCTAAAATGAAGAGGATGGGATTTGAAACCGCAACCTCCAAGCTTAAATTAAGCACTCCTAACAATCCACCACATATCTACCGTAGTACTAAAATGGGCATCAGTTTGTTTTAAACAATATGTAAACGCATAAAGGGGATCATGGGAGTTGAACTCACAACTCCCACTACCTAAAAATCCACTCCACCATTGGGCTATGCGTATACTTAGAGCGAGATTTGTGGTTGGTTTTATTTAAATTAGTACTAAAAGACTAATATACCCTCAAATTAAAATAAACCCCCTAAAATTAAAACATAATCCCTCTTATTTTTAAGAAAGCCGAATTTGATATTATCTTCAAATGGTATTTGAAGATAATATAAGGATTAAGAAAATATTTTAAAGGGGTTAAATAATCTTTATGAATATTATTAAAGATTTCTTTGTAAAATTGGGAGATTAAGTTTTTTTAGGAGATATGGGGGATTTTGGTAAATCATATGGTTTTCTACCATATTTGGTAAATTTGATGTATAAAAGGGGAGTGTAGGAGTGAGTTTTGATGGAGAATTTTGAAGTTAAGTGTTGAGAAAATACAGGTGACATAGTGGAGAACAGGTGATACGAAAGAGGGAACTTGTGGAGATTTTTGAGCCATTTTCGTACGACGGAGTATTGTTATGCTGCCGAAGTGCTTGAAGAGATGGTCTTGGTGCATTTGTAATCTTTTTTGGAGATTAATCGGATCGGTCTCTCTATTGGAGCGGACTCGGAGACGTAGTCACGTTTGTGGCGAACTCCATAATCAAACTCTATTTGCACCTTCTTATCTTCTTCTCTCTCAATTCTATTTCTCATTTGAAGTTTTAATGCTTAATTTCATTAACGTATAAATGTATTAAGTCTTCCGCTAAGTTGATTTTAATTAAGCATTCAAAACGCAATTTAGTCTAGATCCTAATCAGATCACATTTGGCCCACACTTTAGTGCCCATATGAATTTACATGTATATGCAAGCTAAAGGACTCTAAATGGTACACTTTACTTCATAAAAGGATACTCATTTAGAAGATGGGAGAATGAAGCCCCTAGTGTAGTTATTTGTAAAACCACAATATTAGGAACTATATCCTACAACACAAATTTGTTAGTTTTCCAAAAATCCTTTTATCAAATTTGAGGGTATATGTATGCCCCCTTGATTCCACTTGCTTTATGGAGGTGGAATCAATGTATCAATCTAGCCACATCGAATAAGGAAACTCATATTAGAGGGAATTTCCAAGTACCCTGCCACATAATGATAGACAATTGATTATGGAGGGTGTGGAAGAATGATTCTGATGCAACAAATGGTGTTAAAAATGGATTTCACTAGCACCTGTGATGTTGTTTTGAATAAAAAGAAATTTATTATTTCTAAAATAGGTAAAACCCTAATGTCATTCATGGGAGTGAAAAAGAGTTAAAAGAGTTAAAAATGAAGTAATTTGTCACTTTTTCATTTTACCTTCTTGTAGTGTGAGAGTGATGAGAGAATAGTGAAATATTTTGAGCAGATGGGACTACACACCTATGAAACTGAACATGCTATGGGATCAAGTGGTGTGTGGTGAGCGTTATCATGAGGTGAGTCAATTTTTCTACCTTCATTATGTTTTTATGCAGTTATTTGATGATATTTTTATGCATTTTTCGATTAATTTAGGATCTTGGAAAAAAAAAAATCATGAAGTGTCCCCTTTTTTTCGCAAAGTGTTCCATTTGTTTGCAAAGTGTCCCTTTTGTTCGCAAAGTGTCCCTTTTGTTCGCAAAGTGTCCCATTTTTTCACAAAGTGTCCTATTTCTTCATGAAGTGTCCCAAAAGGGGTCTAAAGTGTCCAGGGCCTTCAGGAAAGAACCCTAGAACAACATTACTACACTTGTATCATGAATAAAGTAAAAATTAAGGACGCTAGATGGTTTATAGAGCATATTTTTGTCTTTTTGATAGGTACTCGCCCATTCGCATTAGGGTCTAGGGGGTAGGCAGCTGAGTTTTCTAAGAGATTTAGCCCCCACACTTTTAGCAGAGGACACAAAGCACCTATAAGCTATTGGGATATATTGGGTGTACCTCATGCCCACATGAGGTACCATGACGCAATGTTGATGGTGCTAGCCTAGCGTTGGGATGTAGATACCTAAACATTCCACCTTCTGATGGGTGAAATGATGATCACGCTAGAGGATGTCCATCATATCCTCTGAGTTACCATCTGAGGAAAGTGGGTACAATTCTAGATAGATCATAAATTTCACGAGCAGAAGGCCGAAATAGTATTGTCTTGATGGGCCAGTGCATGACGAGCAGGTGAGACAACGGATTGCTCTTGCAATGTTGTTATATTCATGAGCCCCAATGGTAAGATGGATTATGATGCACACACTTGCACTAGTAATCCTCCCAGATGGATGTGCAACACACCTAGAGGGAGGACTAGTTCACTTGATATGTGGGATGGAAAAACACATGACAGTATATGCTTAGGGGTGCTATATCCTAGCACATTTATATTACAATCTCAATCGATTCATGTTTCAGGAGGTGGACAAAATCATACATTGTACACTTATACAAGTTTGGTTCCTTGAGCAGATTACATGTACTGGACCTACTGGCTTCCCATGTGCAATAACAGTGGGGTATCCTCAAGCCTTTAGCTATCCTCTATGACGATTGTGGTAGTACATGGATTTACACTTTTGGAGAGTGAGATTTGACTGAATGGAGGAAGATGAGATCTTGTGGAGACCTTATCATCTAGAACTTCAATGGCCAAATCACACGAGGTAGTTGAGGAGATTAAAGTTAGACAATTTTTTGGTTAGTCAAGATGATCATGTAGTACATCCTTTCTACTATGATTGAGTCATGTGGGAGTTTGGGTAGATTAAGAGGCCACTTAAGGCATGATCATTTTTTAGGAGGTCGATGTGGAGTGCCCGAAGACTAGGTGATACAGTACGACTCACTCCAAATTTTTTTATTGAGAATGACTTTGAGTTCTAAGATCACTATTAGCCTCCAATATTTGACATAAACGACATCGTTTCCACATGGGAGTATGCAAAGTGGTGGACAGTATCATGACCATCTCCTAGATATCTGATTGATGAGCCTATAGGAGATGATAGAGAGGAAAGGGTCGAGGAGACCTGTTATAGGGCTGCAAACTTATTTATCGATATTATTGATGAGGAGTATGATGAGGATGCAGATTATGAATATGATGGCCATGAGGGAGAGGAGGAGGAGGAGGAGGAGGATTAGGAGGAGGATGAGGAGGAGGAGCCACCCCTGAGTGAGAGTGATGAGGTAGCAGTGGAGGATCAACATGAGTGGGGAGATCCTACTCCCATTTGTATGACTAGATCATAAGTAGCTGCTACAACAGGCATTAGTACCCATAATCATGGAGAGACCACCACATCTTCCATGCCCCCTACATAGGGTGAGGTTGATCTTTCTTAGCCTACCAGAGATATAGGTGATGATATTTAATTTTATGCATGTACCTTATGCTTATATGTATTATTTTATGTATATGAATATCATGATGTGTATTGATTGTGTATTGTTTCTACCTTGCAAGAGCTATGAGAGATTGGTGGGATCTCTACCATCAAGCAACTATAGAGATAGTGATAGCATCTATTGATGAGAAAGAGATGGAAACAGACTATGTGACCCCACCTATTGTGGAGCAGGATCCAGAGTCACTCAAGCCATTCGCGAGATTACGGGCAGCATATGAGAGTCTGAGGAGGCGATTCTATGAGTCGATACTATAGTAGAGGCATGATCATCTCAAATCTCAATAGAGGTTGAGAGACTAGAGGCATAGGTAGCATGGCTATAGGAAGAGAGGGATCACATAGCAAGAGAGCAGTAGGTGGCCCTTGGACGGATACAAGACTTAGAGTTTACACTCAGATTCAGCTGATCATGGTCATGATCACATATGACCATGACTCCCCATCCTACTACCAGATCAACATAAGTACCAGACCCTGAGGGGTCAGGTACCCATATTCCTTAGTGATATTGTATACTTTGATGACATGTAAATAAATATTTTTTTATATATATATAGATACATGAGCCTTCAATGTTTTATTAGTTGTTTTTATGTGTTTGAATGTTGAATGACAATGTGATTAATTAAATAGCCTTTGTGAGATTAATTAATTAATGTCTTCATGATTTAATAAAGCTTATGTGATCTAATTAAAACTTGCAATAGTTTCTTTTAGATACAACATGGTGATTAAGTATTTCATACACTTATGATTTAGGTTAACATAACACACTAGATGAATTTGAATAGTATGAAACCTAAAGTAACTATAATATGAATTAAATAATCACTTTAGTGTTCAAGACACACACATAAACATTTGTCAAGAATGAAGGAATGGGAAAGCATAGAGGATATAATCAAATAGCTCTAACAACACTGCTTTATCATTCATACCATTCAAAGGCACTAGAAATAATACCTATGCAGATGCATGACATTGATAGGGTCTTTGAGAGGCATACCATCTAGCTCTATTAATGTGTAAGCACCAGATCCATAATTTGCATTGATTATATAGGGCCTCACCAATTGGGATTGAATTTTCCTTTTTCACCGTAGCCGAAAGTAGCGTTTCATTGATTTTAATATAAAACTAAATTTCCCTTTTTAAATGTTTGAGGGATGACACAAATATCATGTTTACATTGTAATTTCTTAGTGTAATCTTGGAGATGCTCGAGAGTGTTAATGCACTATTTATCAAGCATTTCAAGCTAGTGTAACCTTTGTTCCTTATAGGTTTCATTATCAACAAGACCTTGAAGAGAAATCCTTAATGTAGGGATTTCTAACTCCAAGGGTATGATTGCCTCAGTTCCATAAAAAAGGTTGTGAGGTGTATTTCCCGTAGATGGTCGAACACTTGTGCGATAGTACCATAATGCATATTGTAATTACGTGTGTCAATCTTTGTGATTTTGATTAACAGTTTTCTTGAGGATTTGTTCGAGGATATTTTTAGTGCTTTCAACTTGACCATTAGATTGTGGGTAGTATGGTGTTGAAAAGTGATGTTGAAAATGAAATATCTCTAGGAACTTCTTCACATCATTATTATCAAATGGTGTTCCATTGCCCAAAATTAATGTGCAAGGGAGTCCAAAGCGAAAAAAAAATGTGTTCCAATATGAAACAACATATCACATTAGCAGTTGTGGATCAAAGAGGAATAACTTCTACCCATTTTGTAAAATAATCGGTTATGGTAATGATAAATGTATGTCCAGTAGAAGATGGTGGTGAAATATCTCCAATTAGATCCAGTCCCCATATGAAGAACAACCAAATAGGGATTTAGGCACGGAGCTCCGAAGCATGAGCATGAATAAAATTGCTATGTTCTTGACATTTGTTACATCGCTTAACATATGCATAACAATCTTTTTCATATTTTTCTAGTACTAGGCCATATGAAGGAGTTCTTGCACTAAGGTTTTTCCTCCAAAATCACCTCCACAAGTGCCCGCATGAGCCTCTTTGAGAACCATATTAATTTCAAAATCGTTCAGACATCTAAGTAAAATGCCATCAAAGGATCTTCTATATATCACATCGACAAGGATTACATATTTGGTTGCTAACTATTTTAAATGAGTGTGAGTGTTTCTTGTTGTAGGCTCAGGAATGGTACCATCTTTTAAATAATTATATATGGTATCATACCATTCATTAGAGACATCATTTATTTCAGGTAACACATCTTCTAATTTATCATTGATGGATGGTTCCATGATTAGGTGAATAGTAAACATGACATCTTTGGAAGGATCTGAAGGGTATATGAGAGAAGTTGCACTTGCCATTGCATCTATATATCGATTATCTTTTTGAGGGATGTTATCAATGGTGAACTATTCAAACTTTGTTGCTTGTTTTTACAATGAACCAAGTAGGTCTTGATAGACACCTATGAGCTCACCGGGCTCAATTCTCAAAAATCTACTAGACGAGTGGCCAACTGATGAGATATAGCATTAATTGCTTTATCTCCTGCACTTCGAGTTTTGCTAAACCTGCGAGGGTAATCCCAAAATGTATTAAACTATTATTTGAAATTATTTACGTTTACATTGCATATTTAATCAGACGTATTCTCATTATTGGATAACAAGCTGAAATATATCAAGAAGCTGGAAATTCCTTGAATAAACTACACATTCTAAGCCAAGAATACCAAGAAAACAATAACAACACAAATTCTAGATAAATAAATGATTATTTTAAAAGATTTTTCTTGGGTTGGATAACTGGGGATGTGAATATATTGAAATGACATGATCAGTGCCATTATCTATTGGCTAGGAGTTTGAGCAAACTGAAATATAAGGAACATTTAATTCTGGACATTCGAAACCAATGCGATATCACTTAGTAATCCACAAATCAATAATCAAATTCTAAACACTAATTATCATATCCAATGATCGTGCATAAGAATTCATGATTCGATGTAAGAAATTTAACTTCTCCTAGGGATGAGATAAAATCAAAACAAACATCAAAGTATAACACAATGACAATTAATGAAATGATCTTTGATCATTATTTTCATTAATAATTTGTATACATAATCAAAGTGGAGAGACTATAGACTTGGAAAATATCCATTATCATTCTGATATATCTAGAAACCATACATTTGACAAAATATGCTACCTAGACTCAAAAAAATTGATAAAGACCAGACATATTTCCTCTATGTTCTTGATTTTCACAATATAGCTCCAGTATTCAACAAAAGACCGGTACTTATGGCCCTGAATTCCCTTTTATAGAATAAGGGAGAAAAATAAGCCTTAGGCTAGAAAGTACATATGCCACGATAATATTGGACAGCAAGAAATTAGATTCCCCAATTCGATTATATTTACCTATATCAAAACAAAGGGGCTCATACAAGACAAATTTTGTTTACATTTGTTACGAGGATTAGCTTTGTTTGCCAAATAGATAAACAAACTTGTAGCAGCACCTTGATTTCATCGGACCAATAGACAACCTGATGTGGATAAAAATGAATAAGCATTCCAGTCAACATTCCACATCACTAACAATTGAACATCTCCCTATGAAACATATATTTTATACACTTGTAACTTCTATGGCTAGACCTATACAATACTTGACTCAGTATACATTTCACACTCCAATTCATAAACCAAACTTTCCAACATACACTCTTCCCCATTCTTTATAGTCTTCCTCAGATGGCCAATTAAAATCCATAATTTCATCCATAGCTTTTTTGTAAGGGGCATACTTAGTTACCACTATATTGGACTCTCTATCAAAATCCTCCAGAAAAGTAATAAGAAATGTCAGCCTCTCCAATGTAGCATTGAAAATATCAATATTGCATATTTCATTTACCTGGGAATGGATAACCTCATACAGTTCCATTTTCCGCTCATGCAATGGCTTCAATTCATGATTATTAACTCTAACATTAGGCAATGGTGAAAGATATGTAAGGTTGTAATGAGATAGCAATTCTATTATCTTCTGCTAAAGCCGGGCTACATATCCTTGAAAATTTTCTCACGTAGCCTACATACAAAATTATAAACTGGTTGCACTAGTGGGTACTTATCTTGATGTTGACCAGCCCCCACTAATATTAGTGTCAATATTTCAGATCTTGCAACCCATTTATTCAAGGTTGGTATATCCAACATCTTATCCTTTTTAGAAAATCTCATTGCACATAACATCAAAGCATAGTTTTCATACACACCATTAATTATAGCTTGAATCTTCTCATTTCCATGTATTAATGCAGTGTGGACAACCTTTGATATATTCTCATACATTGCATCTTGAACCTTTTCCAGTAGCTTCTTGTATGTTTCAACTTGCAAAATAAATTGATCTCTATCAAATGAGCTAGAACCTGAGAGCCTGATCCACTTGGCTCTTCCATTGCAACTAGTTATTGTTCTCAACTATAAGGTGTTATTGCTAAGGCCTAGCTTTGCCATGAATGTTGCACAGATGTCATTAGAAAAACTGAAGGTGGATAACTTAAGCTAGGCTGACCATGCTCTCTTTGTTTATATAAAGCTAATTCAGATTCCAATGTAGCTACTTTCTATTGGCTCTTATCATAATCATCCAAGAGCTCTCTATATTTAGTTTTAAAGTTATCTCTTTCCAGGGTGAGACTCTCAATATTTGATCGAGTAAACCTAGCTACATTTACAGCCATATTTGCAGCCTCTAAAGCTGGAGTATTAACAACTCTTTTTACAAGCAGTTGACCACTAAAATATAATGCTTTTGCTAGAACTGGTTTCCTAGGTCCTGGAGACAAAGAACAGATCGCCAATGCCTCCCAATTATCACTAAAATATTAACCTTTAAGTTCCATTTCCAATTCTTCCTCGTTTTGTACAATAGGCCCATCGGCCCTTCTCAAAGCATCTAGCATAATAGCATCAACAATATTCCATTCTGGCAATAGCAACACACCAGGCTTCTTTACCAATTCTCTACCCTCTTGGGCATTAATCTTTTTAAAATCACTTTTCAAAATATCCCTCACATTTTCCTGAATAACATCTTTAGGAAAATCAGGGTGCAAGCTTCTTTCAATGGCAACCTGCTCTGCATACTTTACAACCTTAGTTCTCCACCAAAATTCCTAAAATGCTGAATTTTCAATGAAAGAATCATCTTCCATGAATTCCTTATAGGCCTCTACCCTCAAATAATTTACAATGCTTAATCCACAAATGTCTAGCTTCCCTAGCCTAAGGATATTCTTCCCTAAACTAGAAGCAACTTCTCTTTCTTGGGGTGGCATCCCTATTTTCATTTCCTCAAGGGTGACAAAGATATCATCCTCCTCTGTGTCTGAATAATCAACCACTCCTTTTGCCTCTATCCTTTTCTTCTTTTGAGGTGGTTTCTTAGGAGGAAATAAAATTTTAGGAGATGAATCAAGATCAATTACATACATAGATGCCTTTGTAGGAGGAATTAGCTCTGTACTCATGGGAGAGTTTACCTTTGGCCCCTCAAATGTGACAAGGACTATTGAAATTCTTTCCTCACTTGACACTTTCTTTCGCCTAGAATAAATTCTCAACTATTTAGGTGGTTGTTATGAGGGTCTTTCTTCTAGTGTCACCTCAACATTTTCTTCAACTATCCTTGCCTTCCCTTTGTCTGCAACTTCCCGTTGTTCTTTCAAAATACTAACAACCTCCTCAAAATTATCCATAACATACATAGCTTTACTGAAGTCACCCTTTATATTTGGTAGAGGAATGTACTGGGGATCCTTATTCATCTTAGCTTCAACCATATTTTTATAAGCTAAGTATTTGGCTTTCCTCTCATCCTATTCCCCAATATTAATAACATTTCTAATAACATCCTACGGATAACCAAAAGAATGTATATAGGTACCCATTTTATTATCTGCTTTTAGCATACTAATGAAACCTTCAGGGTCATAATTCCTTGGACTCATAGTCGCCAATCTATAAGGAGATAGAAAATCATCTAATCTCTTCCATGTCCCTTTTGTCATGATGTAATTTGCAAATACAATCCATTCTGGGAAGAATGAGCCCTTCCTTGCTGATTCAATTAAATGTGTTTCTTGTGAAGCTCCCAGTTGCCTCATAATTTCAAGGAATCCAATTCCTAAGGAAAATCTACGGGCAATACATTTGGACCCAAACCACTACCATATATTCTAAAAATTGTCTTATTAGGATATAGGATCAAGTCTCCTATATTATGACTGAAATTCAAATCAAGCCTCATCTCCTTAGGTCTCAAGAACTCATGGATTTATTTGGGAATTCTAGGTGGCTCATATATTAGAGCTCTCCTTATCCTAGATGCAAAATAATTTCTAAAAATCACAAAATTGTACATCCTATAATCTCTATCCAAGAGTCTAGTCCAACATTGGACATGCAAATCAACATCATCCCTTTTTCTCTCCAAGGTTATTTCCTTTTCAAAAACTCATTGTCCCCTATGCAAAAAAATATGCATAAACAATGAGTACCACTAGAACTTCACCCATTGCTTCCCCTCTTTCAGTTCAACTAAGCCCTTATAAATATGTTTAGCCAAATAAGTCCCATAATCATAAACAATATTGTACATTGGATATTGCAATTGTGTAGCCATATAACAATATTCTCTCTGCAATGCGTTAGGTTGATTAGCACCAATAATATGATATAGAGAGTACACAGTCTTTTGGAAGTAACTAGTAAAATAGTTCATTGGGAAAGGTTTGAGCTCTCTATCATCTATCCTAAGTTTCCTCTCATTCTTCCCTTCACCAATTACTGTAGTATGTGAAGGAAACATCTTTTTTTTTATGAGCACTTTAGTATTGTTGTACTGTGACATGAAATTATCCATGTTCAATGGAACCAGGTCTTCACTCCATGGGTGTAAGCCAAATAATTGTTCAATTTATTCCCTAGTTACTTTTACCATAACCACCCCATCAAATTTTTTGACTACCCTAGAAACTGGATCATATCTTGACGTGATATCCTTCAAGAGGTCCACATCCATGTATACATTGGGAACAACCAATTTCCCCATATCCAATTTCCATGGGTTACTAAAAGGGGACCCAAGGTTCCTATTCCCAAACCAGTGTTGAAACATCTTCCATCCTATGTACGATACTTCAACGTCCTTGATAAAATAAGCTTTGTCAATCAACCCTTCCATCATAGTTGACCCATGAAACAAAACCCTTCCTTCTGGTTTCTTATTTGGAGATTGGGGTAACAGGTAGATAACATCCCGAGGCGAGATTCTAGACAAGGCAGAAGATGACGAAGCACCTAGTGTTTTGGGAGCCATCGGTGTGTATGCACAAAGATTCTGACAAAGGTATTTTAATAATGAAATCCCAATTGTAGTCTACAACTCTAGACAATCACTAATTCTTTAAAATTTATAGGGCTATGGCTTCAAAGGTACAAATTAATCCTGGTCCCAGAATAGTAAAAATAGAACGAACAGATGCAATCATTTTTTACAGTAAACTAAATGATCCCTAGCTCAGAAAACTAAAAAAAGGCATGGAACTGTGTTTGTAGAATTTACTGCTTTGAACCATGTCAAACCTTGATGCCAGTTGGGAAAATTACTACAATTCTCTGATCAGCTCCTCGTATTTCCTAGGACGCGTCTTTGAAGTTTAAACAAGCAATAAACGGTTACACACAAATTTTGATATGAACTAAAAAGGCCATATGGGTCATTTCCGCCATTAATGCTCACTCGTGTGAAGTGAAAGAAATCCAATGGGCATACTTTGCAGCTTTGAATATGAGTCGTTAATCTGCAACTGATCTGGACCACTTGAATGACTGTGATCGAGTCAAAATTGTTTGAATACCCAATAAGAATTCATCGATAGGACCTTCCCCATGTATTTTTGGGATCCACTTACCTATAGCTATAGACTGTATGTGGCAGCTTCTTGCGGGTCTCGCCGTCCTTAAGGAAATTGCACCTTATTTCTGTGAGCTGGCAAGGAACGGTGGTGATCACTTTCGTCACTCGGTTGGAATCATTGATCTCAAAGTCTTAGGCATTGAGATGGGACATGGTAGGTGGCCCCCCTCACACGTGGCAACACTTAGCTAGCCTCATAGTATTTATCTTGCATTTATTTTAGATGGATGAGCCAGTGGGGAATAGTCTAGATGAAACCCCATAATCTCGAAACTTCTCAACTTGCACATGAACCAAGGTTATTCATAAAAAAGGGTCCTTGACTAGGCCAACGAGATGATACCCTCATGGGTCAATGACTTAGTCTTAAGTCATTCATAAATCAAATATAAAAATCAAGTACGAGGGTAGACTAAAATGACCGACGATCACAAGGTCTTGGGGCCAGTAATGAATGTATGTTAATGACTTAAAAGGTAAATGTTGATGGTGTTTTGTGCTCAAGAACAACTCAAACAACATATGATATTCTATCTCTCTTGAAAGGAAAATCTCTATTAAAAAAAAGATAACCCCAAGGTCTCTAATGTTAGGTCTTGAGAATGGAACAAAACAACTTAGTGATAAATCTTAAAATGTTGGTAATCACAAGGGGACCTTACAAAAAAAATACTAGAAATTTAAAACTTATTATATTTTGCAATATAATGATACTCGAATTCCTAGTTTTAACCAAAGTTCAAAGAAATGATAAAAGGTAAGGGTTTCCAAAAATCCTAAGATTAAAATCACTCTTAAAATCAACAATAATAATGATAAAATACATGGAATGGACCAATCCCCTAAAACTAATTTCTTCTTATCCCAGATCTAATCTGCAATCTTATAGAAATGGTGCAATCTTCTAAGGAATTAAATATTTTCATATCATGAACATTCATTCAATCCAACCCTTATTTTGCAATTGAAATGAATAAATACCCACAATTGAACTAAGCACATAAACATAAGGTACAGGTTGACCTTGCACAGCAACCCAAAAATCAAGAAGCTACCCAAAGTATGAACTAGAGATCGCTACAACACCCCAAGCCTCAAATCAAAAGTACTATTAAATCATTTAACTCTAATATCTGACATGGATTCAAATACTTTCAACCAATTTCAAAAGATAGAATAAGAACCATGCAAGATAAATCAATCCAAGAGAGGCCACCAAAGCACAATGTGTTCACTTGTATTGAATCACCAATTAACAACAACAATTCCTGTATTATGTATTACAACACTTTCTTCAAAATAAAACTAACACCTAATTCTAGCCTTTTTCTCTATTACTTAACTTTGTCCAAAAAATCTAATCTTCTAGCCCTTACAAATCTGGAGAAATTTCATACTTATAGAGCATGCCATCCCAAATTAGGGTTAAAAGGAAGGTGGGCCAAAAATAGGTCAGCCATGAAGAAAAGCTAATAAAATATTCCATTAATGCTTGAGACTCTTTTCCAGGTCAGCCTGGGATCTACAATATAACTCAATCCAATGCATGTGAAGAACAAAATAAGGAATAATGGGGAAGCACAAATTTCAATGTAGCCCTGCATTAAATCCCTTCCCCCTTGTCCTTATTTCACCCCATTTTATCATTTACCTTAAGGAAAACTTCCTCTAGGTCGGGCAAAGGTGGGATATTTAATACTTTGAATCTTCTATCAAGAGATTTAATCTCTTTCCTTGATGTCCTAATGACCTCATCCCATTCCACCTTTAGGGTTTGATACTTCTCCATAACAATATTATATGTCAATGCATCATCAAGATGGTGAATTGTGGTTGGACCATTACCCACTAGATCATAAACCTCATGCCACCATTTCTTTAGTTGTTCAAGGCTCAGATGCTCTGGTGCAAAATTCTTTCTCCTAGTGATGATCTCAAAGAATGGAATACACTTGCAAGAAATATCCTTGAGGGTATTCCCTACCTATTTCCCCTACATGTGAATCGTCTTTAGAACCCTTTGATTGACCTCCAACAACTCATACCACTCCCAGGGTTTTGAAATATTTGAAGAAGGAAAGATATCATCACTTAATATTTTCTCCTTTGTATAATCCATGATCATTTTTAACTTTTGCAGGAGGAGGTCTATATTAGTTTTATCTTGCTCCAAAACCTTTTGCATCCACTCAAAGGATCTATGTGCATCACCATAGGTGGTAAAAATGTCAATAATTTTATCTCCTTGGTGTCTCACTCCTTGCAGCCATTCATGGGTATCCTCTGTGGTGGTCTTCATCTTCTCCAATTCAATGATGGTATCCTTAGGTAGAAGGCTTGTTGCAGACAATGAAGAACTAATTTGACTAATAGACTACCAGGGCATCATGAGATCCTAGAAAAATCTCTTCAATCTATCATTATCCTTCCTTAAATCCTGTTGAGTTTGCACCTCTTTCTTTAATTTGCCTAGAATTGTGGCACTGGAGCACTCAAATTCCTCAACTTCTTGCATCATGCAGGTGGGTCCAAGGTTGATATTCTGAATGCTATAGTCCTATCCAGTTACCTCATCCTTGTTCTTATTAGGTGCATGAGTAGCAATGTGGATCACTCGGTTATTTTCCTCATCTCTACCAATCCTAGAAATAACCTTAGACCTCTTCTTCGCCTTTCCCTTTCCTATGTTGGCTACTAGGTCATCCCAATTGGGAGAGGTATCATACACAACAATCTTCTTACTTCCCAAAGTCTCATTGAGGAAACTAGGGATGGTGGAATCTTACTTCCAAACACTTTTCTTGTCCTTTCCTTATTGATCCTCTAAAGAATCAACATTCACACTCTGCTCAACAAAAACCTCTTCAACCTTATACTCCTTTTCTTCCTTATCCTGCTCTACATTCCCATCCTTTTCTATATTATGGTCACTTTCCTTGTGCACCAATGGAGGAGTCCTTGCAGGCTCTTCCTCTTTTTCTAGAGACTTATCTCCTGCATCACCAATAGGTGAATCCTCACAAGTCACCAAAGGAGATTGTATGATCCTTTATTTTTCTGCCTCAGCACTTTGGAGTTATCCCTATTTCAACCCCTCTGCACTTTCATCCTGGTGATCACTAATATTTGCATCCTTGGGATCATGCTATATATCCTATGACTCATGAAAAGGAGAGGCATCCTTCCATTTCTCTACAACAAGAGTAGTTATGGTAACATCTTCCTTCAATGCACTCCCCTTTGGAGGAGTCCTTTATCTTGTAGTATAGTCTTCTGTCTTTTCTCTAGAGCTCTCCACTTCTACCACCTGAGGACATGTCTCTCCTCCTTCCTTGGAAGGCTCATCCTTCTTCTTTGAATTCATATCCAGTTTTCATTTCTTGGGAATAGGGGAACTATCTTTCTAACCTTCCTTGTCTAGTTCCTCTTCTGTAGTGGATTTGTCTTTCTTAGGAAAATTCTTCCTCTTTTTGGAAATAGGTTTTCTCTTCTTTTCTTCCTCCATCTCTTCTTGAGCACCTTTAATCTTTATCTTGAAGGGAGAATCCACCTTACCTTTTCCCTTTGAATCTTGTTCAGTCTCCTCAGAGGTAGAATGGGACTCTAGATCACCCATCAAGGTGTAAGTATATTGCATACCCTCACTGTCTAGCTCCCACATTTTGTGTTTGAGCCACAATTTAGTGTACTTCAGAATGAGAGTTGTGATTTGTTCCAACTTTGTTTTCTCTTCCTCCATCCAATCAATCTCTCCTACCAATTTGTCCTTGATGGGATCATAATCATGATTTTGAATTACATCCCCATCATCATCAAATTGATCAGGGATGGCCTTGACATTATACAATCTAGTCAAATTGGCTATTAGCCTTGAGAACTTCTTCCTAACTACGAATTAGTCCTTGCAGTTGGCCCAATAACCCACAATGTCATTTTTGTGATTGAACTCTCTATTGGACTTATTTTTTGCTTCACCAGTCATGTCAAATCTAGACCTTTTAGAGTGGAACGATAAACCCAAGGTATCCATTTCCTCCCTAGAAGACTGTGCTAAAATGATGGAAGGGAATGCCTCATTGCCACCTACCCTAAGAGGGAAGTCATTTCCAAAGCCATTCTTGTGCTTATCCTTCTTCAAAATGGTATCAAAATCACATATCTGCCTAGTGAGAGTATGAGGTGATCCATTGGATACCTTGGTAGCTTGTAAGGATCCCTTTGGCAACCATCTATCCTGATGTAGGAGAAAGTGGGGAACTATATGAACTAGGATCCAAATATCTCTATCCACTCCTTAGCAGCATGTAAAATTCTAATATGCTCTACACCTTGGAGCAATCTGGTGATGTACATAGTGAATGCATCATTCACTCTCCTATAGTTTGAGCTACCCAAATGCAACTGTGGATAAACCTCATAGATCACATCCTACCCAAAGACACCCCTTGCACTCAATCCCTTGTATGGATGAAATATGGCCAAGACATAGACCAAGTAGGAGTTCATGGTGAAGCTCTTTGTCCACAACACATTAAAAAATTTCTCATATATCATTTCACTAATGATGCCTACCCAGTGATAGTCAGTTTTCCTTTCCATCCTTACTATAACATAGAACATCCAAATCTCAAAGACCCCAACACTTTTCAGGCCCACCACTCTACTAAGGAGTGTGATTGCATCATATTACCCTACCTTAAACTTTTCCCTGAACAACTGTTTTGGTAAGTTAGAAATGTCACGATTAGGCTTCTCCATCCAAGAGTTGATCACCTATAGAGCCTTGTTTGTATCATCTGTATAGTATAATCTGGCTACATCATGATCTAGGCCAACCACATGGGATCTATTAAGCATATCAAATTTTTGTGCCATCGAGGGAGGAGAGAAATTAGCCAAAACACTACCTTGTGGACCAATCACCCTTTTTGTGCTCTTTTCATAATGTATGGTGCACTCCAAAACCAATTCATAGAATTGAATTGTGGGAGGAAACTCAACTACATGAGCCAATCTTGATTCCACCAATCCCTTAGCCAATAGAGGAGGATCTTGCACTACCATTCTCAGCCTAAAATCCTCATAATTCCACTTGCCAACATTGGTATTTGTTACCTCTAACCACATGGAACCCAACTTGCTCTCTAGAACTTCACTTTTGATATTCAACTTAATCCTCTTAGCCTCTGAGACAGAAGGTCCCTCTACACCAGGATCTACTTGTTTCTTTTTGTTCCTACTAGAAACTACCCTACTTCATTCAGCCTACACTCAAAGAAGAACCACAATAAATATCTAAATATAGCTTGAGATTCCATGTTAGTCCATCATAAATAATACTTTCATCATCAAAGAAATCCAAACAATAATCAGAATCCCCTTAAAATATCATTAAAGCATCCTTCTCCAAAGTTCAAAATTTTCACCTCGTCGTGGAATTCCAAGCCAATCGAAATTGGATGAGGGAAGCTCAACAAGCATCCAAAGGTTACTCAATCATCACCCAAGACTCAAGAAACATTTGCACACATCCCCAAATCATCTAAATCAAACATGCAAGGAAAAATCATTAGCAATTAACTCATGCACTCCCTTTGTACTTTATTTCTAACAAATCCTCAGGAAAATCCGTCAGGGACAGAAATCCACGAGATTATTAAAACTAGGGTGCATCTCGGGAAAATGAAGGGGCAATGAAAGTTCAATGATTTTGATGAAGACAACCAAATTTTCATGCTTTGCACATATTTGAAATCTTTGACTTCATCAGGATTTCGCCCAAATTGATTGAACGATCATGAATTTGGTTGAATCAGGCTTGGATTATACTCACTTGAAATCATCATTGATGGATTTAACTTTCAACGCCTCTAGGGTGATCTAATGACATTGGTAAAATTTGGGATCAAACCCTAGGGTTTTGTGATGAACACACTATAAGACGTTCAACTCACTCACTTTCTTTATCAAATGCAGGGAGAACCAAGATCGAGACTCCAGGCA
>CM021106.1:195676612-195984746 GCA_007115665.2 Sequoiadendron giganteum
ATCCCAGCTCCTTCACTGACCTTGCATCTAACACCATCAAAGTGTAGAGTCCATAGCTCTATGGCCGAAATTCCTTCAGTCTCTTTTGTCACCTTTGGGATGGCTTGGTCTTCATCATAAATGACATAAGTCCCTAGTCCAGTGGCATGATAATTGTCGAAGGGATCTTTATCAATGAACTCACTCAAGAGAACCTCCTCTTGATCAGTCTGATCTCTGGTGATTTCCTCATCTTCTAGAAGCTCAGTGCAATACATATCCTCCTTGGTTATGGAGGTGTGAGTGGGCTCAAAGACTATCTTAGCCTCATCTATAACATGTTCTGAATGAAAAGTTTTGGAAACTAGCTTCATTTTGGCTCCATGCTTGGTTCTTACAATTATGTGTGACCAATCTAAAGAGAGGTATCCACCTAGTTTAGAAGTGAATTCCCTAGACAAGCACAACCGAAACATGGAAAGAACATCAATGATCCTGGTATCCTGCTTGGCCATGATACTAGGGCAGGAAAACAGAGTCAATGGAAGGTCCTTGATGAGGCCTATAGTCTCAATTTTATTTCCATCAAGCTACATATCTCCCTTCTTTAAAGGTTCATAGCTAAGTCCTAAGGCCTCAACTATCTGCTTGGGCATAATTGTGGTGCTAGCACTAGAGTCAATCATAGAATTGTGTAGTAATTTCTCTAATATAATGAGAGTTAAGAAGAAGGGCTTGGGTTTTAGTTTCTCTTCTTTGATGTCAATAGAGGTCTCCTTTGTAGTATTTGTGAGAACTTTTACTGGAGGTGATTGGTCAACAACCTTCCCTTTGAGCGATTTCTCTTTTGGTTCAATGATTGGATCCTCCTAGAGAGCCTTCTGTAGCAATGTCTTCTACTCTAGAATAGCTAATATATCCCACAGGGACACATTAGCAAATGATTTTTTTAATTGTTCCACCACATTGAATGGTGGCAGATTTGGAGGCTTCTACTCAGATATTTTTATAACAATTTCCCTTCACAATGGACATTGTGGGACCACTGCGGAGGTACTGGGATTTTTGTTGGAAGCACTTTTAGGCTGCAAACTGACTAATTGTGGGACGATTGATTCACCTGTGAATCTCTTCTTGGATCGAGTGTTGTAATCATATTGCACTTGGAAGGTTTCTAAAGTGGATTCCTCATATGTAAACACCGCTTCTTCTCCTTCCATCCATGAGAAAAGGGCATGGTTGGGAGCTATTTTAGTTTCTTGCTCTAGAGACATCCCTTGCATTTGAGCGGTGAGTACCACGTTTTCCATTTGCAGAGAGGCATATACATAACCCCCAGGGTCCGACGTTGAGCCTTGGTTGCATAGCTCTCCCACCTTCTGTTATAGATTATCGTGTGGTTAGTTTTGGGGCATATGCGAATCATTGCAAGGGAAACACCAAGGGTTGGCATCATCAACTAATTTTGTTTTCCCCATGATTAGCTCTCTACTCGAGCTTAGGTTGGCACTTTTCAACGGAGTGGGTACCAACACTATTTAATTTGTTGTTTGCGCCTCCTTGGAACTAGTTATGTTGGTAAGAGGGCTTCCACCCTGATAATTCTGATAGGTCGGCTTCAGAGGAGAGGCCTAGTTTTGCTTGATAATAGTTATCTTGTTGGACATAACCCACAACATATCCTTGATGTCACTTATATCATCCTTTGATGAACTGGATGTGGAAGCAATGCTTTGTGGTGCACTTGCATATGTATACATGGATTGAGGAGCGGTTGTAGTGGTAGACAACATCACCTAGGTGGTAGCTGATACCTCAGGGAATATAGGCATGGAGGGCCGAGGTGGTAAATTTTTGGCATCAATTATATTTTTCTCTGCTTTAATTGTGACACTATATACATTTGGTAGAGTAGTTCCACTGAGTGACTGGATCATCATTGAGATGTTATGATTGATGGACTTTAGGTAGAACATGAATGCCAAGTTGGGTAGTAGGTGGATTGCAGCCTAAATTCATTACCAAGTTATGTGAAACTAGGCATTGAATTCAGTCATGGCCTCATATGGATCCCGCTTGATGATCTCCAGCTGGTGATATTGGAAGACCCATCTCCATTGTTTGAGAATCTTTCGTAAAATGGATCTTCGAGTTCATTCCAAGTGGCCATGGTATTAGCTTACAACATGTGCTACCAATCTAGTGCTTTACCTTTCAATGACACCATGAGTATCCTTAGTTCTATGTTCTAGTATGTTACCCCATGCACCAAACATACATCCACAACATCTTGCAGATGTTCAGACGACAATCTAGTGTCGTCATTGGTAAACTTGGGTATAGCTTTTAGAGTAGAAACCATAATAGGGGCCCAAACAGTAGGTGCTACTAGTTCTCTAAGAGGACTTCTAGCATCCCATGCCACATAATTCTAGTTAGTGATTGGCAACATGGTTGGTGGAGGGGTCAAAAAATTCACGTGATGGGTTCTAGCTGGTATTGTTCCTAGTGGTGGTACAAACAAACTGGCATTATTTGTTGTTTGGGATCTTTTGATAGGTCAATGGCTCATATACCTGCTCAAGGATTAAGCATATTTAGAAGGTCCCACCAATCGTACCAGAAAAATAAACTATTGATGTCAAAAATTGACAAGGTAACAACCTTATGGGAAACTCAATTAAAAGGGGGACCTATTGCGCTAAACTGAGTGACTTCCAGATTTTTAAAGAATTCGGCTTCTTCTGGAACTGGGGTTTTGAATGAGAAAAGGAAGCAGATATAAAAATAAAAGATCTAACTAGGGTGATGCACCAAGATTTAGATGGAAAGCATGATAAATCTATCTTTTGGATGCGATTTAAGGGCCCATTCAACAATCTGCTATGTCTTGAAATAATAATCATTAAAGAGAAAGACCTGAATAATTCATTTCATAGCATAAAATAATCTTCATAGAGATTTACTAAAAAGAAAGAGTCAAAGACATGGTCTTAAATCAACATTCTATTCAAGTCATTGAATTTGAAAAAAATCTATTTAGTAACAACATATTATAATGTTTTCAAATAGTTAAGAAACAGAGAGGCCAAATTACAAGGGCATAGTCTGTGAGTCTTTACAATTATATAACAAAACAAGAGGCTTGGTTTCTTCCTAACTATTTTGTAGGTATTATGACCTCGATTTTGGTTGAAAGAAGCAGTATATATAGCCAAAGGCTTCCACCACTTGAAAGCCCATAAAAAAAAAAAATCTCGATCATGAGCAATGATGTCTGCAACAATGACTCATCATGGTCATTGCAACAGAAAAGATTTTGAAGCATGAAAAAATTCACCTATGAGCTAGATGCATTCCCTATGAATGATGGTAGTGATCCCAACATTTAAAAAAAAGCTAAAGCCTGAGCAAGCACGTTTCGCAGTCCCATAGAGTTAGTTAGGATGCATGGCAAGATAGCAAGGCTCAAACTTCTTTCCATCTTTCCCATGAATGAAATTACCAGTTTGAGGACATGTGGAGGAGCCTTCAACATATCAACACCATTGTGGGGCCCACTTAAAAAGTGTACACAGAAGGAGGTGGCATGGCATGTGGCTGGGGCCCAAAAGAGAGCCGCAGAAAAAAAGGCACATAAAGCCCGATCTATCGACACGTGGGGGTAGAGCGGGGCTTGAAGGAGAAGGGAAGGGAAGCTCCTCTTCGATGAGAAATTGGATGACACGTGGAAGAAGCGGGTTGATTCCATTGAAAGGATGGTCGAAGGACTTCAAAAACATTGGGCGCAGTTGGAAGTGATGCAAAACAACAAAGCAACGCAAAGGGAGCATGGGATATATCTAATATCCACAATACTCATAGTTATCAAAGGTTGAGGTTCTCCTTCTCTATTAAATAATTCTACCATTCTTTGATAAGTGATATGGATAGTTTTTGTCATGTTAATGCCTCTATTTTCAATGCCAAAAAGATGGGAAATAATTTTAGGACCTACCCGAAAATGCTTGCCATGCACAACAATTTTTCCATCTACAATTTTTTTGCAAATTCCTTTACTAACTGCTCATTATGCCCCTCGAACTTCTTCATAAATTCTAACCACCCGAATTTTCGAAACAAGCCTGCAATGTTTCCTAATTCCAACAATTTATCTATTGAACCTCGTTCATACATCATTTTGGCTCCTCCCATTCTATATTTCCCTTCTTGCTCTGCTTAATTTTGTGGAAATATTGTGACGCTCAAAAAAACCTTGTTTAAACAACTAAATTGAAGATGGAAGAGAATTTAATTTTGATACGACATATGGGAGAGAAATTAAATATATTACTTGAGCTCTATTGTATCATCATGATGGTTTTGCATGGTAAAATGTGCAAATATTTCCATACTTCAAGCAATCGTGTGAAGGCATAGTTTACTAAATTTGGAGAGGGAACAAATCGTGCCAATTAATTAATCTTTATTCAAAATAATTACTTTATTTAAGTAAAAAAAGTTGTTTGTACCTTTACGTCTTATCAGTACTTTAAAATTACTTATCTTTTAGTGACGTAACATAATATTTGCATGATTTGGTGAGGGTGCTGAAAAATTTATTATTGTGTGGATGGGACAACTAGTAAATGGCAGGATTATTATGATGGAAATGTTGTCATAATAATTTTAATTATTATGAAGGGATTTGGTAATATAGGTGAAAGTGTGGAATGACAGTACAGGGCATGGATATCAAGGTGATGATGTTTTTTTAAAAATGGACATGTGTATGACATTGGAAAAATAAAAGAATTTGGAAAAGAAAATAATTTACAAAAATATGGAGCATCACACGAAGATGTGGTCAGGGTGAAGGATGAAAAGTTTCGAAGCATGCTGAAAGATGTGCCCGAAATGGAAGAAGTGAAGAAAAGTTCTAGAGGATCATTAAGAGATGTCGTCAAAAGATGTAGTCGGAGCAATAACCAAAAATTTCCAAAGCATCGTCAAAAGATGTAGCCAAAGCAACAACCAAAACAAGTTCTGAAGCATCATCAAAATATGCTATTGGAAGAAAGAAATAGAAAAATTTGGGAGCATCACTAAAAGATGCAGCCCGAGTGCAATAAGAATTTTTTTGGAGCATTTTCGAAAGATGACGCTGAAATGAGGAAGAAGAATGTGGAAGTTTGGACTCAAACCTTCCAAAGCACTATTGAAAATGCACCAAATTGTAGGAACACAACAATAAATGGCACGAGTTGGACATGCAAGTTCTAGAGCACCGTAGTAACCAAGCAACAAGTTCTAGAGCATCACAACACCTGAACCAACCAGTTTCGGAGCATCGCAACATGATGTGCCAGATTTTATGTTTGATAAAAATGATGTCCTACAGAATAGAAACAAAATTTAGCCAAGTCTAAAAGATGAAAACTTAAAAATAAATTCTCTAAAGGAAAATAAATTCATACACATTCTTTTTTTTAAGATAGTAGGAAAAATAAAAATTATATTAACTTTGTCATAGTGGAGTCAATGCTTTGGATTTCTCCCTGCATTTCTACCGGTTTTGTAAATTATTTTTTATTAACATTTTTATGATAGATGTGTAATCAATGACCATTAACTAGAATATTTCAGGTGTCATCATCAATTGGCTTCAGCTATATCATGCCATTTGAAAATACCTCAAAATTTTCATATGGGTTGAGGCAATGAGTTCTGAGTTTTCCCTAATGATCTTTGTATCTGGAATTGAACAACAGTGCCTAATCCCCATTAGGGAATTCTCTCTCCTTAATATGCTTGTCATGCCAAACTTTGCGTTGTTATTGCACCATTTCAATTTGATAGACAACATCCAAATAGAGTTCATCCAACTCACTAAGCTACATAACCCTCTCTACTTGGGCTCATGGAAGATCTAAACCTAACTCCATGGTTTTCATTAGAGTTTGGAATTCAAACTCAATGGGTAAGAGAGACTTCTTCCCAAAAACTAATTCATATGGACTAAAATTGGTGGTTAATTTTCATGTTGTGTTATAATCCAAAACGGCTTCAAGTAGTTTTCTAGCCCATTATTTCCTTCCTCATGACACTATTTTTGTTAAAATGTTTTCCAGCTCCCTATTAGTGACTTCCACCTAACCATTTGCTTGAGGGTGATAGGGTGATGATTTCTTATGGCTTACCTGAAAATTATTGGTGAAGGCCAACAGAACCTTAGACATAAACTGGAGCCCCTGATCAATGAAAATCATCCTAGGGGCTCCAAACCTAAGGAAAATTTTATTGTACAAGAAATAAACTACCTGTTCTTCCTTGGAAACTCCTAGAGCTTGAACTTCTACCCACTTAGTTAGATAATCAGTATAGAACAGAATGTACTCTTTTCCTTTTGAAGTAGGGTCTATAGGATTGATAAAATCTAATCCCCATTTCTCAAATGGTTCAATGACTATGTAGGTTTATAGGGGCATTTCATTAGATGCAATTGGTCTCCCTAACCTTTGGCATTCATCACAATGGTGAAAATATTTCTTGACATCCCTATGCATAGAGGGCTAGTAATATCATGCACCTAAAATCTTATGGGATGTCCTCTTATTCGAGTAATTTCCTCTAGAAGGATCATCATGGAAAGCTCTCAGGATACTATAGGTCTCATATTCCCTAACACATCATCATAGAACCATATCAGGCCCACATCAAAATAGGATCCCATTAATCCATTTGAAATGGGTGATTTATCTCACAAGGCATTTCTTGTGTTTTCATGTGAAATCAGGTGGTACTTCTAAGGTGGCCAAGTAGTTGGCAATATCGAAAAACCAAGGAGTTTTAGTAGAGATGGTGAAAAGATTCTCATCTAGGAACTCATCCTTTATCGGAGCACAATCACCATCTTCTTGTTTAATTGAGGATAAGAAATCCACAACTACATTGAACTTTCCTAGTTTTTCAATAATTGTTACGTTGAATTCTTGGAGAAGCAACAACCAGCTAATTATCCTACCATTCACTATAGGTTTACTCATGAGGTATTTGGTGACTGAGTGATTTGTGTACACCGTTACTTTCTATCCTATAATGTAGTGTCAAAATTTCTTAATTACATGTACTACAACTAAGAATTCTTTCTCTATTGTGGTATAATTTTATTCTGTTGGAGTAAAATTCTTACTAATGAAGTATATAGCATACTTTCCCCCATTCTAGTATTATTTTCCGAACATTTCTCCAATAGCGTCATCAAATGCATCTACATAAATATGGAATGAAAGGTTCCAATTAGGTCCACGAAGGATAGGAGTAGAGATGAGTTTCTCCTTGATGATTTGGAATGATGACTTACACTTAGGTGTCCAGATAAAATCTACATTCTTTTGGAGAAGAGAAAAAATAGGGGCTGCAATATTGCTGAATTTTTGTATAAATCTTCGATAGTATCCAGCATGCCCTAAGAAAATTCTAACATCAGTCTTGTTTTTTGGGATCGCAAGTTGTTGTATCACTTTGATTTTCTTAGGATCAACTTTTATCCCTACAGTCGAGATGTGGTGTCCTAGCACTATTCCTTATTCTACCATTATTAGACATTTTTCATCTCTTAGAGACAAATGATTATCCTCACATCGCTTCAACACTTTTTCTATACTTTGGAGGGCTTCATCAAAAGTGGACCCATACACAGTGAAGTCGTCCATATAAACATCCACACACTCATTCACCAACTTAGCAAATATGGCCAGGATAGCTCTCTGAAATGTTGCAGGAGCATTGCATAGCCCAAAAGGAAGAAATCGATATGAAAATTTTCCCCAAGGGCAAGTAAAATTCATTTTATCTTGGTCTTTCGCTTCTACCTATATCTAGTTATAACCATTGAATCCATCCAAAAATGAGAAATATTTTCTCCTAGCCAAGTTATCCACAACCTAGTCTACAAATGGTAGGGGAAAATAATCTATGTGGGTTGCTTTGTTAATTCCCCTATAGTATGTGCACACTATCCATTTCCCATTTTTCTTTAGAACCATGACCAGTGGTGAAACCCATTTTTTGTCAAAAATGGGATAAATAAACCCCACTTGTAAGAGTTTCTCAATTTCAGTTTTAATGATATCTTTCAATGTAGGATTGAGTCTTAGTTGTGGTTGGTGAATAGGTCAAACATCCTTGGTATAGATATGATGAGTGCACACACTTGGATGTATTCCTCTCATATCTATGTAGTCCTAGGAAAAATCTTTATATCCATTCACCAGGATATCAAACAATTTGGGTTCTTCTGGCTCAGTCAACTAGTTATTAATGTTTATTTTTTCCCTGGTAGTAGCATAATTGTTTTAACACCTAGATGGTTGGATGTGACACTGTACATTGGTCTTGTCAAAGTGTTAAGGGGACAACTATGAGGTATGGTTCTATGAAGTTCAACAATATCTTCAAAGAAATGGTCTGTTTTTGGAATGATATTTGTTAGAGGAAAATGCAATCCCATGAAACTGGTGCTATCAAATTCAATGTGGTCTATGTTGATGGGTTGTCCTAGGATCTCTTCTACATCCAACATCTCCTCACCACTTGAATCCATGGTAATATTTTCCATGTTGTTTGATGACTACCATGGCTAGTGAAGCTAATTTTTCCTATCTGTTGGGAACTTCTTGTTCATCAAACTAGACTTTATTATATTCAGTAGACTTGGTGAGAGGATACAAGAATACATTTTTTCTATTTGGACCATCTAAAATGGTTATTCCTCCCTCTCTGCAATCAAGTTTGGCTACAACATTAGCCAGCCATGGTCTTCCTAGAATTATTGGGTAACTATCTTTTGGTGTAAGGGATTGAATTACTTGAAAGTCCACTTGATATTCCCATCCATCAATCTTGATAAGAAAATTCTCAATGACACCTTTGGGAATGGCTATGGATTGGTTTTCCATTTGCAAGATTGTAGTTGTGGGGCATAAATTAGTGAGCCCCAACTTTTCTATTACATCAATAGTCATCATGTTAATGGCTTCTCCCGGGTCCACAAGTGCGTTAGCTATTGCTACCTCATTCATTGTCACTATTACAAGTGGACTAACTGGGTCATCATATTTTGGAGTAGTGGTCTTTCCAGCCAAAAAATAAGCTATATAACCATTTATGTGAATGGTATTTATCCATTTTAGTTTCCTCCCTCAAGTTTTGATACACAATTGTTTGATTAGTTCGTTCAACTCAGGAATCTCCTTACTTGCTTGTAGCAAAGGAAACTCAATTTGAAATTGTTCTATTTCTTGTATTAGTGTAGTTTTGATGGTCATGAACATTTTTGGAGTATCTTTCATAGTGGTTGGTTTCAAACGCTCCAAAAAAGGTTCTTGAGTTTTGTCTTTAGGAGTGGAATCCTTTAAAGAATCAGTTGGAGACTGATCCCCCTCCTCTTGAGGTAGGTCCAAAGTTCCAACTGGAGATGGTAGGAAAGTCTTGTTTTGGGTACTTTCTAAGGTTGCTCGACAAATGGGGGAGTCACTTTAGCAGTATCAATAGACCCCTTAATAGGCTCATCCAAGAATTCAAAATTATAGTAGGTAGATGAAGTGTTTGTTTAGATCTTAATTCTAGATTTCCATAATGGTTTGTGTTAAGTCCAGTAACATTTTCATGTTTTGTGGAATACACTAGGGTATTATGACGATTGTTCTTTGCATTCAGAATAGGCTGTACTGGAAATTGTGGTGGATTAACTTGCTCATTTTTTTGAGTGTTCTAGGGAGGTGGTAAAAGATTTTGTTGTTGAATAGGAATCCTTTTTGGGACTAGTATAAAAATCATTCTAAGGTTGATTCCATTGAGGAGCAAGATTTTGAGGATGCTACTATTGTTGAGTCTGGTTGGGCCATTGAGGGTTTCCCCAGGAATGATTTTCACATTTAGGTTGTCCCCAAGGGTAAGTCCCCCAATTAGGTGGTGGTGCCTGAGGCCAAGGTGCTACCCATTGATTATTATTCCAATTGTTCTAAGGTCTCTAAGCATAGAACTTTTGAAATTTGGCCGTAGGAAAAATTCCCTACAGTTCTTTGATTTACAAATTTGACCTCCTCCTCAACGAGAGATTTCCTTTTCTTAGAGTTCTTGATGGAATTCAAAATCTCACACTGGTTAGTGGCATGACTCTTCTCACAAATTTGACAAACGTTTGTTTTCTCCAAGGGACACCCTCTCAACAATTTTTTTTTTGTGACACCTAGGACAATAGATGGATAGAGTCTCAAGATTACATATTTTGGCTTGTATTCCATCTAGTGTGGTGTTTAGTTGAATGAGAATGTTAGTCTTAAGGTTGGATATCTCCTCACATAGTCTTCCTATCTCATTGGAACCTTTAAAAAGAGTGGACTTATGGATACCTCCTCGAGTACGAGAGAAGTTCCAAGATAATTTAATAATATCATCAAGTCCAAGTTGTGAGATGTCTCCTTTTCCCATTAAATCAAGGCTCCTTCGAGAATCTTCATCAAGATATTTGAGAAATATGGTCTTCAGAATCTCCAGACTTATGGCTTCTTTGCCACATTGTTTAGATAAGAAGATAAACCTATCTAGGTAATCTTCTAGGCTTTCATCTTCATTTTACCTTAGGTTGAATAGCTCTTCCTTCCTATCATTGACCCTACAATAACTCTAGTATTTATCTAGAAAGGAAGACTCCATGTCATCCCAGGAGGTTATCAACCTTGAAGCTAATCCCATGAACCAGTGCATTGTTGAGTCCTTCAAAGTAGAGGGAGAAATCTTTAGTTTCTAGTTATCATTCTTGTAGTCATATGTCTAACACGGGACTTTAAACTCAAATAGAAATTGATCAAGGTATTCGGAAGACAAACCTCAAAACATTGGTAAGAAGGCAGGAAAAATATTTTTCATAGTCATCTTGTCATATGTACAAATAGCAATAGGATAAGTGAATGTGCACGGTGGTGGAGGGTTAGCATTAGCGGCATTTCTATAGTCACCCATAATGTTGAAGGGGATTCGTTCTTATTCAAAAGTTTGCTCAAATGGGCAAGGCTCTAGGGTTTGCAAAGGCATACACTCCTCTATAGTTATGTGTTCTCTTTTTGGGGTATGTGGTGAGGTCTCAAGTTAATCCCATTCGATCAATTATTTAGCAATTTATTTATCTGAGACTTCTCCCTCCCTACCTGTGATTGGTACATCGGTTGGGGGTTTTTGGTATGAATCTTCCATGGGGGCCTTATTTCCTGACCATGCAGAAAAGGAAGCCTGAGGACTATTTTTGTGCCTAAAAGAGGTATTCAAGGTATCTCGTACTAACACTAGAAAAGGAAGGTCCCTAGCAATGATGCTAAAAATTGATAGGCTTTCGTTACGTCTTATCTCTTTAGTTTTTAAAATTGCATAAAATATCAACGAGGTAGTGTTCAAAGGTTGTATGTAATAGGAAACTCTTCAACTATCTCTCTCAGATTTTCTAAGTAATTGGAACAATTGAAATTAAACTAAGAGACTACTAAACTCGAAAGAAAGAAATGATTAATATAAATATCATTACATTTAAACTAGAAAGCATGGAGATAATTAAACTAAAAAGCATGTAAATTGCTGAAGAGGAAAAGCTTGTAAAGAAACCATGAAACATCTAACTAACAATGGATAGAAAACTTAACAATTAATAGAAAGCAACTTTAACAACTTGGAACTAACAATGAAGGAAGGTTCTTCAAAACTTTAGATAACATAATTAAAATATTATAGACACAATCTATAATCTACAATCTTTAACCTACAAGATTGAATTAATAGAGCTTCATACATGAAAATAAACTTCACTCACAATTATCATTTACAAAATGAAGATAAAAAAATTAGAAATAGAATACTTACCTATCTATTCTATAGTCCCTTGAGTGGCTAGCTCTCGGGTGCTCCTACACTTAGCTTAGATCACATACACTTTGTAACTCCAAGATTACTCCATTCAAGATAATTCCATTCACAATACTTAATAACTCAGAATGAGATGGGAAAAACTTGCTTTATTCTTATTGAAAGTAACTCAAAAAACATAGTATAAGAACTCATTATGACAACATAATAATATCTCTCCTATTGTATCATTGCTTCTAATAGTTACATACTTATACAAAAGCTACTAACAAAATCCTATAATTTAGTTGGTGAAGATTACCACTGAAAAATTCTTTAACTAAATCTCAACTATCTAACGGACTTAAGTCCACTACATAAAACATTAAAGGGCTTGAGATGAGCCATAAAGCCTTCAAATTGCAAATAATAGAAAGCTTCAAAAACTCAGTCCATCGTTCATTCCCATAATGTTTTAGTGCCTATTATGTAGGAGCTTTTCTTCAATTGTGTTCAAGTCTACGTTGAATCCACTTGGCTAGCATGATGATTGATTATTCTTATTAACCTATACAATAATTCAAAACTAAACCATTATGTTAGCACAGGTTATCTTATTTTAATTAATTTCAAAAAGTAAAGATTATACAACTTTTCACAAAAATCAATCACTTACTAATCCTAAAGATAAACAATTGGCAAGGTAAAGGTGGTTGGAAAATATGAGGAAGGGTATTTAGTTCATTATATTGATGAGGTTATTTTTACCTCATCAACTGGAAAAGCCTCACTGGCTACACAATATGCCTCAATAGCAAAGGAACCTCACTGGTTACAAGTATGCCTCACTGGCAAAGGAACCTCACTGGTTACAAGTATGCCTCACTGGCAAAGGAACCTCACTAGCTACAATATGCCTCACTGGAAAAACCTCCATGGTCTTAATGACCAATCTCCAATAAAAGAATAAATATAACTTCAAGGGCTTACCCTATTACAATACACTCCACTGCTCCATCTCTGCATCATCAAATCTACAAAATCCATCTCCCTCTTTCATATGAAAAATTTCAACATTTAATCCTTCTCTGCAAAACTACTCTTCAACACACTATGAACAAATTGATGAAATAATGACGAATAACCTTCGCATACACCTTGACTGGAAATCCCCTTTGTATGTGCAGACAAATTACATAAAGAATGTCATTTATACAATCATGTCTTTTGTCATAAGTGATATTCACATGGAAATTTACTTGTACAAATTCAAACTCTGACCTTATTGTAAATGAAACTTTAGATCCTTGTGATTTCATACACATTGTATGAAACAAAGACTTAACTACACACACCTTGACCATTAACTCTCTTTGAATGCAAGCACAAAGTCTCTAGTTTATACTCTTGTGATTCTAGTCATATCATACCAAATAATAAACGAAATAAACCATTTGAAGAATCCCTCTATATCAGATAATTTCATTTCTTGAATATTTCATTTAGATTTGAAATGACAAAAAAAAAATTGCATCTACAATACAACGAGTACTATAAATTGCATGTCTCCATATTAAAACATTCATCTTAGTTCATACACTATCAAATAATGAACTTGAAGAGTTACTAATTCATTTCATTGAACCCTCTACACCATGCTCAAGTCTCATTTTTATAATAATCAAAACCCTGATTGAAATTTATTAAACCTTTGTTCCATCATGGTTAAGCACAAAACTTGTGTATCTAACTGACTCCATTTTTTGTCAAAAAGTCTTTCAAAGTCATAACTAGAGAACCATAAAATGGAGGTAGTTTCCTGAAAGAATATAGTTACACAAAATCAAAAATTGATCATAATAAACATTGTATTCCCTTGCTCGAGGTGACTACAATTCAAACCTATGAATTGGATCATTTTATCAAGGGTTCCCATGGTATACTACTTCATAAAACAAATCCTTGAAGTGTTAAAAGTAATGTAATAACAATAATACATTTTTTAGGACGATAGTATATGTCTTGGTGACTTAATAAACTCTCAATTCCTAACAATAAATCATCTTCAAGTTATAGCATATAAATAACTTGCATCGGTAATCACTATAAACACTAAACCTTGATGGTTTTAAAAAAAAACACCTTTGAAATAAGTGATTGAATCAAACCTTTAAATGACCACTTCTAGGATGATGCCATGTAAGATTCTTTGTCATCAAACCCTTAGCATGAAAAAATATGCAATACATGCATGAAGGAAAGCATGATAAAGATGGTCTTGAAACATGAAGACAAACTCACACCACCAAAACACCAAGTGAGCATATTTATGTCCTGGACAATTTGATAGGAAACTTGTCATGAAGCATCAAAACCAAAAAATTAACCTTGTGATACCTTGAACAAACTCACTCAACCTATATCAAAAAATTGATACCTTGAAGCAACTCACTCAACCTATATCAGCAAAGCACCAAGACAGTCTCTTTGACATCAATGAAAAATAATGCCCAACAATTTTAAAGGCTTATGATAGGGTTTCTTGGAGGTTCCTGATTGTTGTTTTGGAGAAATTTGGTTTCACTAGTCAAATTTTAAAATTGATTAAAGCATGTGTCACCATGCCAAGGTTCTCTATTTTAATAAATGTAGTACCTAAAGGACTTTTTTTTATAGAAAAGGTTTAAGACAAAGAAACCCCCTTTCTCCTTATATATTCATAATTGTTGTTGAATCCTTGGGAAGAAACATTTAGAGAAACCTGGCCCAAGAATTCCTTAAAGGGATTAAAGATGCTTATTCCCTTTTGTCTACTTCCTATTTTTAGTTTGTGGATGATACCATTTTTTTGTGTAGCTTCAATCATTGAAGTTGCCAACTAGAAATCCATTCTTCAAGACTATAGTAAGGCTTCAAAATACCATATTAACTACTCTAAAAGAAAGGTTTACTTCCTCAATATAGATCAAATACTAAAAGACAAGGTGGTGTGAGTTCTAGGCTATCAAGAGTTAGTTTTATCATATGCTTGTCTCGGTCTTTCCCTAAGCACTAAAAAAATCCCTATCACATTTTAGAATGAAATTCTAGAAAGGTTCCAAGAAAAATTGGTAGGGTGGATAGGTAAGCGTTTAAGCTAGGCAGGTAAGCTCCAGCTTCTCAAATCCTCTCTCCAAAATATCTCAATCTACTTCCTTTCTCTTTTTAAAATTTCCACTTTTATAATAAAGAAAGTTGAGAAAATCCAAAGAAACTTCCTTTCAATAGGTACAAAATAAAAAGCTAGGATTTCCCTAGTAAGTTGGGACAAGGTTTTCTCACCCAAAAAGATAGAGGTCTAGGGATTAGAAGATTAAATTTATTTAAAAAAGACCTCTCTAAAAATGGTTGGTATCTTCCTGAAGGTAATAAGGATTGGGTTAAAACCATAAAGGCTAAATATCTAGGAAATGTTGTTTCAGGATGTCTATTATTCTCTCGGGACTGACCTATGGGTTCGATTTTCTAGAGTAAAATTATGAAAATAAGAAATAATCTCAAGAAAGGTATCAAAATGAGGGTAGGGAATAACATAATGATTATATTCTTAGATGATTATTGGAGTAAGAGTCTAGTGTTGTCCTCAGTTAATTAGCTAAATCATATTAAGTAGGATCTTATAAGATTAAATGGGAATTTATTATATGATTATGTGGACTAGGGTGGAGATTTTTGAAAATGGAAAAAAAATAG
This sequence comes from Sequoiadendron giganteum, assembly GCA_007115665.2. Lineage (NCBI taxonomy): Eukaryota > Viridiplantae > Streptophyta > Pinopsida > Cupressales > Cupressaceae > Sequoiadendron > Sequoiadendron giganteum. The sequence goes on from CM021106.1 coordinate 195,692,198, forward strand.
TGATTAGTTGACTGGCTTAAGGGTCCTTAGGGGAGGTAGCCAAAATGATTGGCTTGAATCCTCTCTTTTCTTAGACCCTCTAATCAGATATTGCCTTCTCTTCACTCATAATAGATAAGATGAATGGATTTGGAGTGGTAACCCTTCAAGGGTTTTCTCTGTCAAATATGCTTACATCATGATGGAGAAACCTACTCTCCCCCCCTCATATCTTAGACTGGAACAAAATATGGAATGTTAAACTCATCCCAAATATTAACTGCTTTTGGTGCATTGTAGCTTAAGGTAGTATCCTCACAATCAACATTCTTAAAAAATGAGGGTTTTATCTTGTTAATAGACTCTCCCTATGCTTTGAAGAGATTGAGAATACTAACCATTTTGTCTTCCATTGTCCATTTACTAGAGACTTATGAACTTATTTCTTAAGGATTTTTCTAATTGATTGGGTGTTTCCCCATTCCCTTAAGGATTTTATTGAACAATGGAATAACTACCCTTTTGGTCACCTGGTTATAGTGGAAATGTGGAAGCAAATTCCTTCATTTGTCTCATGGAGCTTGTGGAAAGAAGGAAATAATAGTTTTTTAAGAGATCATATGATAAGAAGCATGGAGGTTTTCTTGAGCATAAAACAAAAAATATAGGATAATCTAAACTCAAAAAAAAATTGGCTTCTCTAAACTAATGCCTTCCTATAGGGACCTCAAAATTGAACAAAAATGGAGGATCAAGAAGGATCTAAAGAGAATCAATTGGGCCAAGATTTTGAGTAGAAGGATGAAAATTTGGATCCTTCCAAGTGATGGTTGGATTAAGCTTAATTTTGATGGTTTTTCCGAAGGAAATCTTGAGTGACCTATTGCTTGAGGACTTTTAAGAGACCACAAGGGCCTTCTTATTGAAGGATACACTAAATATTTGGGTATCAATACTAGTAATGAGGTAGAGTCAATTATTATTTGGTGGGGTCTAAAGAGGATTTAGGAAAGGGGATTTTAAAAAGTAGTTATAGAAGGTGACTCCAAATTGATCATAGAAATTATTAAGGGACAACTTGTCACCTTGTGGATGATTAAGAATTTATTGGAAGATTTAAAATGGATGATTGAGAGCCTCAACTAGTAAAGGTTAATTCATACTTACAAAGAAGGAAATAGAGTAGTAGATGCTACTTCCAATGAGGATCTCTCTTGTTTGAAATGGGTAAGTTTGAACTCAAAAATTAAAAGATATAATTGTAGAAGAAAGTTAAGGATTAATAAAACCAGGATAAAATTCAATTATATATAATTTTTTATCTTTTTTCTATGGTTTTTATAAACATCTCTTGGGTTGTCTTTATTGTTACTAGTTTTCCTTCCAAGGATATGAATTCAATTCCCTCTTCTTTAAGAGCTACAAATATGATGAAAATGAATGGCACAAGAAATGATTTTCATAAGTTAGTAAACTCCCCACCTAATCAAAGAAATTTTTTATTTCACATGACTTTTATTAGAATGATTATCAATAAACTGTATGGCTCAAAAGGTGGTACTGATTGAATGCACATGACGAAGGGTAAAGGTCACACCATGAAGTTGGGACAAAGATGAAATAATATTTTTGCCATAAATTTTTTTTGATTAGTAAAAGGGATGCCCTCCTAATGATTATTCATATTTTACTAAGTTTTCTCTATATTTTTCCAACTCCTAAGGGCATGTTTAGAAAATTGTCTATTATGATTCTGCATGGCAACCTGAATGCTCACGTGAGCTTTGGGTCTAATTTTTTGGTCATCCTAATTAAGCATAAGATTTAGTTCAAAAAGGCATACTCTAGGTCTTATCATAAAGGAAAAGTGGAGTGATTTCCTGAAGGCCCATTTAGTTGGGTTGGCTCAATCATCAAAACACATTTTACCCCTCTTTTTTATAGAGTTACCAAAAAATGCTTTAGCCACATCTCTTTCCTAGTTTACATTTTTTGGTGTGGTGAGTTTCCAATGCCTCAAAGTCCTCTACGAAGGTGGTGGAAATGTGTTGGGAAGAGAATGGGTTGGCCAAGAAATTTCTCTAAACCCTTATCATGCATTCCCCTCAAGAAAGATATGGATCTATGGAGGGTTTTCAAGGAAGAAGGAATTATGCCATTCTTCCTAGCCATAAAGGGCTTCAATGATGAACTTACATCAAAATTATTCAACTCATGGAAGGAGGGCATAATGTATATTAGCAGTATTCAATTTAAGGTGAACCCCAGACTAATTGTAGAGGTGACGAGTCTTTAATGTAAGGGAATAAAATTCAAACAAGTGAGTAATGGGAACTATCAAAGATTCATTAGTAGTTTTCTCGATAAATATGAGAAGCTGAGGAGATTTCAAAATGTCTATGATAGGGAGGAACTATCAGCTCCTTTTGGTCTGGTGAGTTTACACATAATGAAATATTTCATGTTAGAAGGAATATATACTACTATCCATGGATATCAATTTTCTTTCCTTAATCATATTAGACATAGTAAAAATTAAAATAACTTTATTTCTTTTGTTCTATCTGTATCAATGCATGGCTAAAGGGGCCTCCCCTAGTTGCACCAAGGTCTCATTTTAAGACTCTATGATCATGTCTTAGCTATAAACCCTTAGCTATGACCGACCAAATCTATTAAGCATCTGCAATTAATGTTGTTAAAGGATAATCCCTTTTTGAATCAACATAACCTTTCTCCTGAAAAATAATCAAAATATTCTCTCTTGTTTAATCTTGTTTCCCAAACCACTCTCATAGAAGAAAAGTAGTCTACCCCTCCCTCTCAAAAAAAAAAAAATCTTGACAAAACATACTAATTGAAAAAAAAGGTTCCTTGGCCCTTCAGATAAGAAGGTGATTAAGGATGATGTAATTAAAATTCAGGGCAAGGGGGATATAGGTCAACTTAGTGACTTAGGTAGTGGCAAGGGTGAGAGAAGGTCAGCCAGACTAGCCAAAGTGGAGAAACATATTAAAAACCAAGACTTTAGAGGAGAAAAGTTGGATTCTAATTTGGAAAGTGTTGAGTCTTTAGATGAAGATTATTTCCCTTTGTCTAAGCAGGAATACCATGATAATAGTCAAATGGAGGTCAAAGTGGTGGAAGAAAATGAGACCGAGAAAGATAACACAAGCGATGATGAGGTGGCAAAGGAGGAAAAAAGTGTGGAAGAGGAGGGGGAAGACACTAACATGAATGAGATAAAAATTTGCATTGAGGAAGATGAGAAAGAGATAGAACCTATAAAAAATGATGATAATGATAATAGGCATAAGGATACAGTGAGCTCAGAGGATGAGGTGGATTTGGGACATGGTCCCCTCCAAAATTTTAAGCACTAGGCTGAGAATCTGTAGGGGAGGGTTAACCAAATTGAGTCAAACAATGAAACTAATTTACTAAAAGAGAATATGGTCAAGCTCAATAATCTAATGAGTTGTATTACCTCTATCACTTATGGGATTATGAACCATGCCATTTTTGGTACTATTACTAGGAAGTCTAAAGTTGGGAAACTGAAATGAAAAAGGGAGAAGAACTAAGATGAAATTTCTTTAAGGAACGATACATATGAAGATGGAAAGAGGACCTAGAAGAACAAATTAGAGTTACTTAATAAAGAATGAGATCTCATCAATATTCAATATTCCTAAGTATTAGTTCTCTCTATTGGATAGGTTTATATTTTGTAGTTTATTTTGGTTCTCTCAAGCCTACGTGCTTGTTTCTATCGGTTATGCATTCCATTTTTGTTTTAGTTTCTATGACTATTATGTCATGTCTCCTTTTCTGAGAAATCCACTAAAGGGTAGAATCTAGGAATTCCTATGCATTCCTATAGGATCACATCCTAGCTTATAGTTTGGAATGCAACATCTTCAATAACAACCAAAAATCATATCTAGAGGTCATGGGAAAGGGATCATATACAAGAAATATATCGCCATTAAAATATTGCTAGTCTAGGCTTGATATACTGAAGTAGGATCACTTCTAAAATTCCCTTCACATTCCTCTGTAGGAGAAAATTCCAACTTATAGTATGGAATATAGCATCTATGATGACACCTACACATCATATCAAAATTTTAAGGGAAATGAACCGAGTACCAAAAATATATTGCTATCAAAAGATGACTACACCAAGCAATTGGAATCTACTTCAATATGCATAATGGATAAGACACCTCTAGGTCACACATCAACTATGAGGTTTTAGGAAGAAGGAAGGGGCTAGTGAAGTGTGTGGATAGGTTCATAGGGTGAAAAGATATTTCCAAAAGAATCTACCTCGGCCTAACCTAGTGTAGTGTGTGGTTCAAATTTTGGGCTTTGGCACCATTTTGGCTCATGGCTGACCTATTCCTTGAGGGATATTGTTAGCATATAAATATAGGGAGTCAATTCTTGTAATAGGTATCAAATTATTAAGTATTTCTCTTGTATTTCTTAATACTTGTGTTCTAATTCCTTTTATGGATGAAAAAACATAGGATTTTGTGTTCATTGGATGAAAACCTAGTGTTCACTAGGATCAAAGGATGAAACCCATTTGGTTCTTGATGCCATTCTCAATCATGGATTACATCTAGGATTCAAGGAATCTATAAGGAAGTTTATAATATTATTTTCAATCTATGGTAGAATTGCATCATTTTGAATCAATCTTAGTGAATTAAAATTGAGAATTATATCAATATATCCAAGTAATATATGTGGTCATATATTATTATTCATTGAATTCAATCTAAAAATTAGTCTTTATGTTGAAATTTTATGTTAGTAACATTCTAGTGGTAGAAAACCATGATTCGTCCAACCTGTAGTGTTTTCTTAATGATTGATATTGAGAGAAAGGGATATTAGGCACCGAAGGAGAAAAATGAAGAAATTAGATCAAGAAGGAAATTTAAACCTAGAAAAAAGGGAATATGTCAAAAGATGAAGACATATTTAAGGAAACAATTACAAAAAAAATCATGATATTACAAGAGGGTTAAGGGATATACCTGCAACACTAGCAAATACAAGAGATGTATTGAAAATATAAGAAAACAAGATGTTGGGTGGAAATTCAAATCATAACTATTAGAAGGGTGATACATCATCAAATAATGGCAGAGGCAATGATTCAAGGAATAATATTATGTCAAGGACCAAGGCACATATTCTTGTCAAAAATCAAACAAGGAATAAGTGAATGTGTGAACACTGGTGCCTTCAATCTAGAAACTATTCATAGATGGCTTGGTGATTACCAATCCTTACTAGAAGAAATCAAATCAAATATGTATTATATAAGCTACATGCAAATTGTAAGGAAGAGTGAGCTATAGAAGATAGGGTTATACAAAATAAAGGATCTAAAGCATAAGTTGGGAAAACTTGTCACAACATGATTTGATGGGAATAATAAGATATTAGCTAGAGAATGGTTACAAAAGATGGAAACTTATTTGTTGTTCAATCCTATGACAGAGAAATATGCAATTTAGTTTTCCTCTTTTCATCTCAAAGGGGAAGCCTATGAAGGGTGGTTTCATGGTCGTAATACCCAAGGCCATGACCAAATACACAAAATTGATGAATTCAAAAAGAAAATTCTTGATAGATTTGAGTTGAAGGATGAAGAAGAATATTTCAGCAAGCTAGTCATGATCAAAAATATCACTTAGTAGATTGTTATATAATTGAGTTTCAAAAAATGGTTGTGATGGTGCCCAAACTATCAAAAATGAGGATTGTGCATATCTTCATCACCGAGCACACCAAACCTCTTAGGGGGTTTATCAAATCATTTTCACCAATCTCTTTACAAGAAGCTATTAAAAGAGCTCTAACCCTCGAGCCATCCATTCTAAATATTTTTTTCTCTCACCCCCTAAACCTAATACATGGTACCCTATGGGTGGTCTCTAGAAGAAACCACTACATGCTCTGATACTGAGACCCAAGTATGCAACTCATAATGTGGTGAAGAAGGTAGATGAAGAGACTATGAATGAGCTCCAAAGGAAGAAAAATTATTTCTCTTAGATAGAACCATATTTTCTAGGACATGGATGTCTTGGTAAGGGGAAAGTTCACTATATAGAATTCCTTTCTGATAAAGAATCAAAATCATATGGGTCCAAAGAGTTTCATGATCTAGAAGAAATCCTTCTATGGAGGAGGATAAGGAGAAGGAAAATGGCGGTATTATAGCATCTCTATCTAATACACATAGATACCACTCGTTTAAGGTCTGGGGAGTCCTTTTCGAGAAAAGAATGGTTGTTCTAGATGATGGAGGAGCTACCCACAACTTCATTGATGGACTTGTGAGGAGAAGGAGGCTAGATGTGGAAAATTTTGAAGGCTTCACTATCACCATGGCGGATGGGTATAAATTACCCTACAAGGAGAAAGTTTGGAAGTTGGACATAACATTTGGATACCATAAGGTTTGTGATGACTTCTATGTTATTTGTTTTGGTGAAATTGATGTAATTTTGGGTGTGCAATGGCTAAATTCATTGGGTGAGTATACTACAAGCTACCAAATGATGGAACTCAAGTTCAAATTCAATGGAAAGGATGTGGTTCTAAAGGAATTGGCTAATGGAGGTCTGTAAGTAGTATCAACCAGGAGAATGGAGATGATCTTCCAGAAGAACCAAGTTGCTTGGACTGCTAGTTGTTTGGTCATTTCAAAAGACTCTTCTGAAGGTAAGAACGATCAAGTTCATATGGACATATTGAAGATTTTGGATAATCAAAGCTTGGTTTTTAGTGACATGCCTCTCAGATTTCCACCAAATAGAGGTTTCCATCATATCATAGAACTTGAATCGGGATCAAAATCCGATTATGAACACTCCTTACTATTATCCTCAGATGTATAAGGAGGAGATAGATAAAGTAATAAAGCATATTTTGGATATGGGCTACATCAAACTAAGATCTATTCATTTCACATCTTTTTTAGTTTTGTTAAAGAAGGATGGCACTTTGTGGATGTGCATAGACTACCAGGCTTTAAACAAGAACACCATTAAGAAGCAATACCCCATACCATAGATAGATGGGTTGATTGATGAGCTAAACAATGTGATGTATTTCTCAAAGATTGATTTAACATCTAGATACCACCATATTTGCACGAGGGAAAAAGATGTATAGAAGACTTTTTTAAATGTCACTATGGGAATTTTGAGTTCCTAGTTATGCCCTTTGGTCTCACTAATGCTCTGGTAACTTTCTAATCATGCATGAATAATTTTTTTGGCAAGAACTTGAGTAAGAACAAGGGACCTTTGAGAAGCCAAAAGAGGTAATGATTTCTTGTCTGATTCTTGCAATTGTTGATTTCTCACTTTGATTTGTTGTAGAATGTGATGCTTCGAGTGAAGGAATTGGAGCAACTTTTTCTTAGAAGGGACACCCCATAGATCTTTAAAGTAGGAAGTTGAGGGGACATGAAAGAATATATTTCATATATGAAAAATATATGCTAGCCATAATGTATTCCCTAGAGAAGTTCTTGCAATACATGGTGTGTGAAATATTTGTGGTAAAATCCGATCATAACAACTACAAGTTCTTCCTAAGTCAACAAAATTTAAATGATAGTCAACAAAAATTGGTTAGTAAGCTTCAATCATATATTTGATATTGAATATGTCAAATGAAAAAATAATATTGTGGTGGATGCACTCTCTAGGAGACGTACTCTATGTCATATATCCATCACATCAACAAATTGGAAGGATTCAATCATGGAGGAATATGCCAAGGATCCTTTTGCCACCAGGATTTTGGAAGGTACAAAAAAGGATGACTGGTATGTGGTGTCGAAAGGTCTGATTCTATTCAAGAATATATTTTTCCTAGTTTTTGGATCTAAGGTGAAAGAGAAGATACCATAAGCCTATCATAATGCACCTATGGCAGGGCATCCCAGGTTCTATAAAACTTACTAGTAGATAAGACAATATTATCTTGGAAGGGCCTTAAGGAGGATGTTTTCACACATATCATTGAAATAAAGGGGTCAAGAGTTTTTGGTTGGACTATTACAACCTCTTCCCATCTCAAAAAATTAATGGGAAATCATTTCCATGGATTTTATTACCGGATTACCCAAAGTGCAAGAGGAATACTGAATTGATGTTTTAGTTAATTGATTGACCAAATATTCTCATCTATTTTCCATCTCCTATGAATACAAGGCTCCACAAGTTGGAGATCTATTCTTCAAAGAATTTTTTTAGTTGTATGGGCTACCCAAGAAAATTTTCAATGATAGAGAAAATCGATTCCTCAATACATTTTGGAAGTATTTATTCCATTTGATAGGAACCAATCTCACCCCTAGCACAAGCTATCATCCACAAAGTTATGGGAAAACATAAATTATAAACAAGTGGCTAGAAGGATACTTGAGGAATTATGCCACTAGTCAACAAGCATCCTGGATCAAAAGGATATATTTTGGAGAGTATTTATAAAACAAAACTCATCACATGTCCATTTTCATGTCTCCATTCAGAGAAATCTACATATATTATGTATTAACCTTTGTAGAGTTAGTCCTCATAGACATTAGAATTCTAGCAAGGAGCAAATTGGTAAATCAAAGTGAGGATATTTTGATAACTCTCAAGGATCATGGTGAAAATTTCCCAAAATTGGCAATAGATGTATTCGGATAGGAAACAAATAGAGAGATAATATGAGGTGGGAGATATGGTATTTCTTAGATTGCAGCCATATAAGCAGTCTTCCATCAAGAAAAGTGGATCAGAGAATCTCAAGCCTAAGTTCTATGGGCTATATAAGATAACTAGGAAGGTCAAAGAATCTGCATATGAAGTGGATATTGTTGGCATATGGCTTGTAAGTGCTATCATTGGTGGAAACCTAAGTCATACATCTGGTCTATAGTATAGTTTTGGTTTACACTAGTAGAGTAGAATGAAGAATAGGGCATCCAATTAAAGGCATAAATATTGATTTGAATACCTCACCAGATTATTATTTTGAGTTATGGATCTCTAAGGAAGGTATTTTGATATTTGTAATACCTTATTTGATAATTATATTGATGTGCATTCACTGGTATGTGATCTAGGAGATCCGATGCACTAATATTTTGGTTATCTGAGCTAGCAAGCTAACTTTCCAAATATAGTAATTGCGGATGTATAATGAGTAATTAATTAAATTATTTCATGCTAGATTATGTTTTTTTGGGTCCTCTCCATGTCTTAACCAACTTTGGAGGATACACATAAAGAATTAGTGGTGGATCTAGCCGACAGTTGAAAAGAACTTAATGTTTTATGAAGTCGGCATATGAATGTTCAACTCTTTGGTAGCAGACATATATATGAGATTGGTTTTATATTTTTGATATAGTGAACATAGTGAATATGTGGAATGCAAAGTATATCAGTGTGTGGCAAAGTAATAGTGTGAATCTATCTATGTGTGATGCGAAGAGAAGAAAAGTGTAGAGCAGAGTAGAGCAAAGTGTAGAGTCAAACAGAAGATCCAGAATCTAATCTATGAGCCTCATCAGAACTATAACCTGGCATGAATAGATGCTACTATCTCAGTTCATCCTTCTGATGGTTTTTGTGAACCCCTAAACCTACAAATGCACAAGAGCAACAAGCATGTCAAATTGTTAGATCAAATGCATGCAAACAAGTATGAGGGATTCCCCATGAAATCCATCTATTAAAACACTCAAATTAGGAAAATAAAGAACACAATACAAGAAATGAAGTTAAATCCTAATTGAGCCAATAGATTAGTAATCCCATGGGGAATTGGTGCCAATGGAGTGTTGCCATTGGCCCTTTCCCAATTCCTAAGTTGCAATATTGAGTGATATAGAAATGGTCAAATATTCAAAGAGATCTGAGCATAACCTTGTTATAAATCTTGAAGATGGTGAATGGTTGAATGATAATGGGAAAAATTAGCTCTTAATGTGAAGAGAGTAACTTTTCATGCAATTGTGGATGATAAATGAGGAGAGAAGCCTCCAATTTATAACTTTCAATTTGGAAGAGAAAGTAATATTTGAGCAATGTGGGACTAACTTTCAACCCAATGGTTGAATGCCACATGTCATGATGTGAATGGTTAGTGGTTGTGTACATTTTGGCCAAAGTGCCAATAAATGCATTTGGTTTGAATTTGAGATTGTGAGATGACTTGTTGAAGAGGGAAGAGAAATGGAGTTAATGTCACTTGGCTCAAGGCCAAGGACATGTAAGAGGCCTTAAATGCCTTGTTGGAAGGACCAAGTCCACTTGGCCTTTTTGAATTCAAATAAGGGAATATTCCCTTTTGATGCCATGTGAGGGAAAATAGAGAATTTAAAGAAATCAAAGTAATTGATTTATTGTGAAACTTGCATTCTTTAGAGGATTTTAATGAGAGGGATTAACTTAATCATGGTTTTGATTGATTTAATGAAGAATTAGATGATGTGACACTTTAGACTTAAATTTATGAATTGATTAAAGTCAAGAATTGAGGGGAAAAGATTATTAAATAAATGATTTGATTTATTTAACTAAGGAGGAAAATATTAGATTAAATCAAATAAGTTTTAATTTATTTAATTTAATGAGAGGAGTTTTAGGGATTTTAATCAAATAAAAAGATTTATTTAATTAAACATAAATGTAAGGTTAATTAGATTAAATTGATTAATTTAATCAAAGGAGGTGATAGACCTAATCAGATGAATAATGATTCATTAGATTAAGAGATAGAATTATGATGAAATATTGAGAGTGTGATTCTGGAGGAAATGATGTTAGTGATTAGGATCAAGTGTGCCAAAATGAAATTGTACATTTTCCATGTCTACATTTTGCCCCTCTTTTAAGCAATCTACTTGTTGCATTGATTCAAAGAATAAACTGCTATGTTCAAATGTTCAGAAATTTTCTCGAATTTTTTTAGATGCCCCACTACTGCCTAAGTGGAAGGATAATGTTGGATATTGCCCCCTCGAGAGATCGGATGAAAATTTTGATTTTTTTTAATGATCTTGCGAAAAAAGATGACAAGGTGTCCAATAGGCTAGAAATGCCCCAGAATGCCCAAAAAATGGGTTAAAACACCAAAAAAGATGCAACATGGCCCTCGATTGGATGAAAACAGGATCAAGGGATCAAAACCCTACCTGGAAGGTCAAATTAGGTCAAAAAACCCCAATTTTCAAGCTTAAATAGACCTCAAGGGGTCACTTTCAATACACTTGCAATCTTAAACCTTTGAAAATTTGACACCTTGAGCACTGAGTCTTGGTCACGATGGCACAATGATAGCTTCCTCTGCACGTGTCAGAGCAAGTACGAGTGCATCAACGACTAGTCACCGCAGGACCCGTGGTATGTACCCCTATCTGAATTTTGATTTTCTCGTTATTTGTGCATTAATTAGGGTTTAGGTTTGGTGTAGGCAACATGGCGCGATATAGCACCATGGAAACTTCAAAGTCAGGGCCTTGTAGTCCTATATAGAACCGCTTATGCATAGAGCGACACGCGGCGCATTTTAGGATTTTAGGGTTTCGGTCACCAAACTCGGTAGCATAAATAAATAGCGCCGTGCGATGCAGTTTGTCAAAATGGGGTGCCAAAGTCTATCGCGCAATGCAATTTGGAACATTACAAACTATGCCACTTTTGAGAACAACACCGCTTTTGTTGTGTCAAAAGCAAAATGTGACACAAGTAGTAGATTTTCCTTAGGTAAATAGACCTGGTACCCTTCCTTGTGCAGGAGAGTCGCGAGGTACTTCATTTGAGGGAGCATTGGTGGCCAGTACTTGAGAGATTATAGGCTATGCATATATATCTCCAAGAGCAGCTTGGGATGCTTGGTCTATGGCACATTGCGTATGTCCCTCCTATTCAGGCACATCTGGGTATGATGCATGCCTTGGCTGAGCGGTGGCACAACGAGATGTCATCCTTTCATCTTCCTACTAGTGAGGCCACCATTACCCTTGAGGATGTCTGCTGCATCCTGAAACTACCCATTCATGGAGCTTGAGTGATTTATGATCTGGAGGAGGGTAGGGATGCCTGCTTTGGTGTTATGGGTGTTGATGAGCTTATCCTTTGTGACATTCAGATAGACTTGGAGTGGTACCGGGGTATAACCCCTACTTATAGGCTGATTGTGGCCGCCATTATTTATGGTCTCATAGCTCCTGATCGGTGTGGCCGATATTTCAGTCCAGGTTTGGGATTGGCATGGCAGCAGATGGTCAGGTTCTTGGAGCCGGGATTACCCTTCTACACATTTGGGCATGGGAACGAATCCTAGTGCTTCGCCCGATTGTGACACTAGTTGTTATAGATATTGACGATCCCGTGGTGTGGTAGTACGGCGGGGCAGAGATTCACTTTACCCACATGGGTATAGATGGTATAGCCCACTGGCGGTGGGTTTTGGATGAGATGATAGTGTCCATATGGAGGTCATGGATGGGTATAGGCTCATGGTATGATGATGCTCAACAACTTTTTTTTGCTCGCCAGGACAAGTTCATGCAGGGCCGAGAGCACATTATGGTAGAGAGATAGCTTTCTGATAGGGTAGCCAGATAGTTTAGTGAGATGCAAGATAGATCCAATGATCAGTACATGGCACTCTTCACCCGTAGCATGAAGGAGACAACATGGGGGCCAGCTATTCTAGCAGACGAGGTAGTGTCCTCATTCAAATAGTTAGTGGCCTGGTCGTGGCCATATGATCAGGGACCAGTAGATGCAGGGGTGACTCCAATGTACAGGGCATAGTTTCAGCCTCCACTGAGATTGACAGTTCTTGGGACAGTGCTTCCATGTCGGAGGGCTAGGGGTAGGGCAGTAGGTACAGGTCAAGGAGGTGTACCACCTCCTCAGCAGTCACCTTCGAGAGATGGAGCATAGGCTCTAGTAGGACTAGATGGGAATCCTTAGGTGGTACCATAGCACAAGCCAACAACATAGCCAACGGGACAGCCCACGGGGCAACCAGATCCCCGTGATGCATTGATTCAGCAGCTGTAGGGCCAGGTACATGTTTTGACAGTAGAGTGAGATGGGGCTTGATAGTAGGTCACTGCAGTTACATCCAAGAGAGACCAGGAATGATCTGAGAGGGATCAGGAGATTGGTCAATGGAGGCAGTTAGAGAGGTCAGCCTCCACATCTTAGGGCCGATCAGTTGATATTCGAGAGTATGGAGAGGTTGAGTACTATTGGTAGCACTATTGACAGGAAGTGCCATTAGCAAGCAGAGTGCCAAACTTCTCCCAGCAGACAGGGAGGTGGCCGACAAAGGATCACGGTGAGAGACAGGTGGGGGAGGGCAGCAACCAGTAGGGCTAGCCCTTTTGATCATAGATAGTTTTGTACTTTTGACTTGCGGGCTGCACTATTTTGGCCTTATTGTACCATGTATTCAATGTATACTTGATCCAATTTGTATCATAATAGTGCATTTTTGATGATATATACATGAGATGATTCACCTTTTATGTTATGTATGGATGCATTCTAATTTGATGTGATGTTATGAGATGTTCCTATTTCGTATGCTTATGTGATGTAATGTATGTAATGGATGCATTTCTTTTTGTATATTTTTCATGCTTTTTAAAATGATGATCTTATGGATATAATGTATGTTAATGATGGTTTAATGATATGAAAATGGTAATGGATGCAAATGATTATGTATGATGTAATGTTCTGTTAAGATGCTTAGAATAACAAATTATTCCTCATAACTTAAGATAATGATATGATGTAATATGTTTTTTATGCTAATGATCTGGTGGATGTAGGATGTATGCATTGGTGATGCTTTGATTACCATTATGATACCATGTTAGTGTGAAAAGAAGATAGAAGAATTTAGAATTAATGAGTTAGTTAGGATGACGGTGATTTGCATTGCTAGGAGTTGGGATTTTAAAAAGGGGCAATTACATTATGTTTGATAACACACGTAGGTACGATGCATCAGGGTATAAAGGACCAGGATGACATTTGTACCTAGTGTGGTGGAATTTGACTTGACAAAGAGATAGGAGTATTCTTGTTCACACTTAGCATACGTACTTCATTCAGGATATAGTTCAGAAATTCTAAACATCTCAGGCCAAAACACAGGAAAGCAAACCTTCCTATGTGGTCAACAAGATATCGAAAACATCATCCCCACATACTAAACGAAGCACATATAACTAAGTTATTTTACAAGTGTATCCCACAAGCACAGCAAATAAAAGATACAACGATCTTTGCCCCATTCCTTTCTCTCTAAACCTATTTTGTTTAGGCATCATCAAGAGGTCCTTGGAACGAGTGCAAAATAAGATTAGTCAATAAAAGACCAAATAAAGCAAACCAAACAAGCTAATGTTCTTCATACCGCTAGCCAAGAGTAACTACTGTGGGGTACTTGATGCTTATGTCCATCGTAGGAAAGCTTCATCCTAGGACATGTTGTGATCAGGGTTTTGATGGGACTAATTTGGGTGATAAGCTATTGATATTCCGAGTTGACCAACTTGCTTGATTACTGACTTAGACTTTCAAGACTCTAACGATTAGAGTGTTCTCTTTTGAACCTACTAGAATTGCTTCTGACTGACTTACCAAGGAGTGAATGAGATGATTGATTTTATTATGAGTGATAATAATCACAGGTGAAAGCGAAATGGGGTGGATGCACCATTTTGGATTTTTAGATATTTTGAGGCTATTTTGGTAATTTTGAGATTTGACAAATGTTTTTGGTATTTTCAAGATTTTTGACAAAAGGACTAACTTAAAGACCTATCCTAGGGGTCTGGGGAGCTGATCCATAGATTAGCCCTGCCTACGTTATACATGTAGAGAACACATAGTTTGACTGACGATAGACTTGAATCAATGAAAAGATAGGTGGGCAAACGGATTGCCAATGCGACAGACGCCTAAAGGACTGACCTACGATGTACACTAAATGGGCAAACAGATTGCCATAATGTGACGGACAACTAAACGACTAACTTAAATGTCTCAAGGGATGATCAAAGATCAACCTTGCCTACGTTCAAGCTCAGAGATGATGTAGGTCACCAAGGTGAAATACTAACAAGACCCAATGATGAATTTTTTGAAGATTTTCTGATATTTCAACATGTTTTTGGATTTTTGATGAATTTGGTAAGAGCACAAAAGATATACACAAATCCGATCCACTACCAGTTTCAAGGACATTCCCCCAATGTTCAAGCGATAAACTACTTTGATAAAGGCAAGACAAACTGACCTTAGGAATATGCCAAGTAGTGCTAAGGTGGAATGTGATATGGGCAACAACTCAGGCTATGGTATGGAAAGTGCTTTATTTACGCTTGGCGCCTGTTTGCCAAGTTTTCACCAAGGTACTTGTGTAAAGTGCCATTGAAGTGGTTCTCACTAGAGGATGATTTTATTTTTTTCTTTACTGTTTTCAATCCTTTTTCTGATTTTTTTAGTTTTTTTGCATTTTTTGATTTTTTTTGTTGTTACCAAGATGCCTGTTTGCCAGGTTTTTGTCAAGGTAACCATTTTTTCAAGACTTTTTTGATTGTTTTTGTATTTTCTTGTTCTATACCCTGCAAGTTCTTAGGCATAGAAATTTTTGAGGTGAGAGTTATTCATGGGCTCCTACAGAGGTTTGCCCTCTGGTGTTGACAATTGATATGCCCCTGATTTATAGCTTGTGATGATGATGAAAGGTCCCAACTAGTTGGGCTAGAATTTTCCTTTTCTCTCTGGATTTGGTACATTCTTTTGGTTCTCTATTAGCACAAGGTCACCGATTTGGAAGGTGTGTTTCCTGATCTTCTTGTTGTAGCTCTGTTTCAGGTGATTCTAGTAGACCTGTAAATGATTTAGGTCCTCCATGCGTCGTTCATCTAGTAATTCCAGCTCATTTAGTCTTGTAACCCTGTATTCCTCATCTATGATGAGGTGTTGCAAAGATATTCTCAAGGGTGGGGGATCGATCTCAATAGGGAGGATGGCTTTGGATCCGTAGACCAGGGAAAATGGGGTGGCGCCTATTGGCATGTGGATGATGGTGCAGTAGGTCGATAAAACGGGATTCAACTGCAAATGCCAGTCATGACCAGAGTCGTTAACTATTTTTTTAATGATCTTTAGAATTGTTTTGTTGGTAGCTTCTGCTTGGCCATTGCCTTGTGGGTAATATGGTGTGGAAAAGCGGTGTTGGATTTTGAATTCTTTACACAAGTCACAGACATCCTGATTTTTAAAGGGTGTCCCATTATTTGAGATGATGGATTGGGGAACACTGTATCGGCATATGAGGTAGTTCAGGATGAACTTGGATATATGTTTACCTATGATGTAGGTCATGGGAATTGCTTTGATCCACTTTGTGAAATATTCGATGGTGGTGATAATGAACTTGTGGCCATTGGATGATGTGGATAAGATTTTACCTATGAGATCGAGCCCGCATTGTGAAAAGGGCCATGATGTTACGATAGGATGTAACTCTTGAGCTGGTGCATGAATGAGGTCTCCATGTTGTTGACACTGTAGAAACCTTCTGAAAAACTCATGTGCCTCTCTCTCCATTGTCAGCCAATAGTACCCGATTCTCATTAATTTTTTAGCCAAGGTCATACAACTTGAGTGCGAACCGCATGTGCCATTGTGTACCTCAATCAAAGTAGTCAAGGCCTCCTCAGGTTTTAAGCAACGTAGCAAGGTTCCATCGATACTTCTATGAAAGAGGGTTTCTCCTAAGATGACAAATCGTAAGGACCTTTTGACAAAGGTTCGCTTTAGGTTCGGGGTAATGTCAGCAGTGAGGATTCCTAATCTCAGGTAAGTGTAGATGTCATGGTACCAAAGATCACTAGGACCAACAAGTTCACATCTGTATTCTGACTCTGGTACCTTGAAAGAGGTATGAGAAGTTGCTCTACCAGGAATTCGTGCTTCGAGATGTTGCAGGGGATATCTATCAAGGATCCGATCATTGCCATTACGTCAACTGCTCTGTTGTTTGCCCTCGGTATTTTCTCAAAGGTGATATTGATAAATGATTCCTTGAGGCTCTCTACCACCTTTTTGTATGGTGCAAGCTTATCATCTTTAGTTTGGTATTCATCATTGACTTGGTTAATGATAAGCTGTGAGTCTCCATAGACCTTTAGTGCCATCATTCGCCATTGTGCCACAATTTTGAGACCTATGGTTAAAGCCTCATATTCTGAAATGTTGTTTGTATAGGGGAATGCCAACTTGTAAGATCTTGGTATGCAATCTCCTTACGGGGTGATGAGTAACACACCGTCTCCTGATCCATGTTGTGTGTGGGAGCCATCAAAGTATAGTTTCCAGTGATCTGCTATGCTGAAATTGAAAAGGGACTCATCTGAAAACTTTGATATGAGTGGGTTGTCTATGTAGAGGGGAGCTTCTACTAGCTGATCCGCAATGACTTGTCCCTTGATCGCTTTTCACTCGACATACTCAATATCATGATCATATAGTATCATAACCCATTTAGTCATTATGCTTGTAAGCATTGCTTTTGACAATAGATACTTGAGGGGGTCTATCTTGGCAATTAGTTTAATTTGATGAGCTAGCATGTAGTGTCTGAATTTCTGGGCTGCAAACACAACTGCTAGGCAAGATTTTTCTATTGACGTGTAATTAAGCTTATGCCCCACCATTGTTCTACTGATATAGTAAATGGCTAGCTCGGTTCCTTTTTCATCATGTTGGGATAAAAGGGCACCAAGGGCAGCTGTTGTTACCGAGATGTATAAAATCAACGGTTTCCCTATGATCGGTGGCATTAACATAGGCGGTGTAAGTAGGTATTCCTTGATATTTTTGAATGCTTGTTCGCACTTGAATGCCACTCCCTTGTGGAGTAGGTGTTAATAGGCAATCTATTTATCTGCCAACTGTGCTATGAATCATCTGATGGATTGGAGTCTACCTTGTAGTCCTCTAAGTTGCTTTAGTGTTCTTGGTGCTCCCATCTCGAGGATTGCTTTTACCTTTGTGAGATCCACTTCTATCCCTCTCATTGAAACTATGTACCCCAACAGCTTTCCTAATTGCACCCCAAAGACACATTTCTTTGCGTTGAGTATGACCTTGTATTTTTCTAGCCTATCAAAAATTGCACTTAGAGTTGCCATGTGATCCTATCTCTTCCTTGATTTAGCCAATATATCATCCACATAGTCTTCAACAGTTCGTGGAACATCAATGTCATGGCTCTTTGGTATGTAGCTCCTGCATTCTTCAATCCGAATGGCATCACATTCTAGTAGTAAGTGCCCCAAGGACATGTAAAGGTTGTCTTATGCTAGTCCTCCTTTGCGATCATTATCTGATTATACCCAGAGAAACCATCCATCAAGGATAGCATCTCATGTCTAGTCGTCATATCCACTATCATGTCAATATTGGGTAGTGGAAAATCATCTTTAGGACATGCCTTGTTAAGGTCTCTAAAGTCTGTGTAGATGCGGATGCCCCCATTCAGTTTTGAGACTAGTACAAGATTAGACACCCACTCTGGATAGTCAATCAGGCATATGAAGCCAACATCTAGGAGCTTCTGTAACTCAATCTTGATGAGCAAGGCTATTTGCGGGTGCATTTTCCTTAATTTTTGTCTCACTGGTTTTGCTCCAGGGTAAATAGCCAAATGATGAACCACCACTTCAGGATCCAGACTTGGCATGTCAGCATAGGTCCATGCAAATTTTACCTTTCTTTCTTTCAGGAATGTTGCTAGCAATTCTTGTTCCTTTGTTAGGAGAGACTTGGCATAGAAAGTGACTTGCGGTTCTATTTCCGTTCCCAAGTTGACAGGATTGCACTGCTTTGCCAAAACTCCTAATTTTTCTTGATGTAAAGCAGTAGGGGGGAGATTGAATCCTTCATCCTCTGGCACCTCAGAGAGGTTTTCACCATTAGATTTGTCCTTTATTTTTACTATTTTGTAGTTAGAGAGTGCCATAGTGTGGTTTTAACTCAATAACTATGAGCTTATTCTCAATATTTTTCTTTTGCGACTGAAGGACTCAATCATTGCCCCATAGTATGCCTGGGTGTCTAATGTGATTTTGAAGCTTGCCTTGTGATCCCCACATGGAACTATATCCCTTATTCCCATGAATTCTAAGAGCACCTCATCATTTTCGAATGAGTCTAGAATTGGCGGTCGTCGTTGATCGTGATCGATGAGTTGCGGGTGTACTAAGGTGATTTGGTGGGTTTGTTGGCTTGACTCGGCTGGTGAGGCACTAATCATTAATAGGGTGGAATCCTCAAAGAGTTTAGGAAGGCCAGCTATGGTGTCATCCTCATCACTACTGGCACAAACATCAGTGATGTCAAAGGTGAAGTTGTCGAGTGGAAGACCTAGGCATACGGGTGGTCTAAAGGTAGTTTTTGTTACTTGAAGAGATGACCTGACTGCCCTACTAGGAGTACCTCTACCACGTACAGTTATACTCAGAGGAGTA
This sequence comes from Sequoiadendron giganteum, assembly GCA_007115665.2. Taxonomy (NCBI): domain Eukaryota; kingdom Viridiplantae; phylum Streptophyta; class Pinopsida; order Cupressales; family Cupressaceae; genus Sequoiadendron; species Sequoiadendron giganteum. The sequence continues at coordinate 195,711,783 of CM021106.1, forward strand.
TAGCCGAGACCAAGGTTCGACATTCTTCTTTCTGCAATTATGGGTTCCAGGCATCCATCACTATTTCTTCCAAGGCTTTCATTTCTTTTATAGCCCATGCCAAACATCATTTGTAGCCCTCTATTTGTTTCCTCCATTGGTAAGGTGGGTATGGGTCCTGTATCATGGTATATTGATCTTGCAATGTATTCCTCATCAACACTATCCTGACTTAGATCTCCCCAATGGAGAAATCCAAAAGGATTTGTCCTAAGGGTGCGAACGGGTATTTCTTGTGATTGAGGTTGCCCATGTGATCTACGAGATTGTGGTAACTCTCCTACAACAAATGCATTCATTTTCATTCTATAATCACCACATCCATTGTCCTAGATCATGTTTTTGATGTCGAATATGTCAGGGATGGCGGGTGTCTCTATCGTAGACGTGGAAGCGAGGTTGGATGGGTCTATGTATGAAGTGGATGGTCCTTCATCATTTTTTGGTACCTGGGGGATCTTATAAAACTTGGCTTCCAAGTTTTTGCAGTAGGCGAAGGGTTCGGGATCCCCATATATAGTGACCTCCTCATTTTGGTGTGAGAACTTGATACATTGGTGATACATCAAGGCCACTGCCTTTATTCCAAGGATCCACGGACGTCCAAGGAGTATGTTGTATGGAAGGTTGAGCTCGAGGACCTGACAGGTGGTTTCCATGGTTGTCGGTCCCACTTAGATAGGAATTTTGATAGTGCCTTGAGACACTCTTTCTTGGTCATCATATGCCCTTATTGTAATGCTCTTGTTTTTGTTAATGGTGTAGTGTTCTTTAATCAGCTCAGTAACTAGGAACATGAATTCCTATACACAAGGATTGAACATCACAACTGGCAGTCATAACCTACTAAAGAACCTCATTTAATCATCAACCCAGGGACGTAAACTTGAAATGGGTCAGCACAATATATGCACTAATCACCCTTCTAGACATACATGATTCCTAAAATTCTTTATACTAGAACTTAAATTACTGGAAACAACTTTTACTGAATAACTTGCTTGGAAATGAAAACTTGAAAGGTAAAACTATTCTGCATTTAGTGGCTACAGGAACAGTTGACAGCTCTGTGTTTTTTCCAACTGCAGGAATAGTCACATTAACTTCTATGAAAGGAAATGCAGCTACTCTAACTTGCAAAATAAAAGTATGGATAGTTCCCTAAGTGGGCCCCCTTAGGTAATGCCAAAAGTAGACAATAGATTAGGCGAAGAACTTCATAAGCTTTATTGATTCAATGTAAACAAGTACATAGCGCAATCTCTTGACTGTATTTCTGAAACTGACAATGTATTACAATAGCAAGTTCTTCCAGCCCATTCTCTGAAGGAGAATAGGCTATTTATTGAAAACTGATTCTAACTACTAACCAACCATCCCTTATAAAACAGGAGGCATTTACTACATTTAACTAACTTAAGTAAAGAGGTGAATGACAATGCAAGAACTGAGTCAAATCGGTTTAATAGTCTTAAAGCACCATCATCCTGGATTCATGCACCACCAAGATGCCTAGCCTAGATTTCTGGAACACTCTCCATGCATGGCGGATGAGTTGAAACTCTCCCCATCTTTTGCTGTTGAACTAGTCTTCACGGATTTGGTCTTCTACTCTTCAAGTGGAAATTGAATTCCTTCCTCCACTCATGGTACCTACAAAATATCTCACCATCTTTTCCTAGAGGAGAAGGTTAGCTCAAAAAATTCATCCTTTAAGACAATCCATTACTTTATTCATTCATTCATTAAGTATGAAACTAAGGCAAACATTGTTTCAGATATGGCTGTAGGAAGTTTTGGTAGTGGAGGTTGCAAGAAGGTTTTATAATCACAAAAAGCCATAAAGTATTTATTAGACTAATAAAAAATTAAAGGTAATAATCATGGGACTTTTTATCATAATATACTCATCATATTTAAGTCATAAAAAGGTCTATGTCCTATCCCATAATCAGACTGAATGTTTGTTTTAGCATAATAAAGAAATAAAAGTATTTATAAAAGTATCATCAAAATGTGCCAAAGACTTGGCTCATCAAATGGAATCCTCGATGAATCCCTATTTCTTTTTAAGTTTCAGAGAGAAAATGTTAAGGCTTGCACCTCCATCCACCAGGACTCTTTTGACTTTCTTTTTATGGACGAGAACTTGAAGGTGAAGTGCGCGGTTATGAGATGGCTATTGGGGGAAATATTGGTCAAAGAATGTAAGGATATTTGGGGTAATGATGTTACCCACCATAGCCTGCAACTGCTCCATGTTAAGGGTGGTGAAGACAGTGGATGCAGCTAATGCTTCATCAAGGATTTTCCTATGAGTGGCGGAAATTTTCAATAGTTCCATGATGGAGATTTGGGCGGGGGTTCTCTTCAGCTGGTCAATGACATTGTAGTCATAGGGGATGGATTTGGTATTAGAAATGGGGGTCTCATCTAGTGCCCCGACAATGGTGAGCTTTCTGGTACATGTGGTGAGTCCACAGTCGTTGTTGGCTCCTTTGACATTTATGATTGTGGCCATTTCATCGACACATCCAACTATCTCCTCATACACTAGATTAGCACTAGCATATTTTTTTTTGCCTTTATTGTTCCCCTGATTATTTCCTTGATTGTGGTTCAGCATCGGATTCGTGTATATTTTCAAGTCTTGGTTTCTAGCCGATTGTTCGATATTGATGATCTTATCCTCGATGAGGTCTTGGATGATGTTCTTAAGTCTCATGCAATTGGCGGTGGTATGTCCTTTGACCTTGTGAAAGTCACAAAGGAGGTTTTCATTGTACCATGGTGGTTTGGTCATGGGTTTCATGTATTTCTTAGAGTTAGAGACTTTGATTAGGTTCTCCTTGACCAATTTCTTCATGATGGACTCAATAGATTTGCCAAGAGCCATGAACTTCCTCTTGGGGGGATATTTTCCTCGGGGAGGTGGTCCTCCTTGTTTACCCAAGTTATTGATTTGATTGGTGAGAGGTGGTTGTTGTTGTGCTACTACTGCATTAGTTTGCACATTGTTGCGATTATGATTTTGTGGTTGATGATGGGTTTGGATGTTCTGCTTAGGGGCACTGATGACCACTTTAGCATCAACCACGCCGTCGTTCATGATATTTTTGTTCCTCGACCATGTTAGAGGTTTATCATTATAGTTATTGGGTGGACGATTATCTTGTGGTGGAGTGAATGTGGGTGTGCCTTCTCGTGCAGTAAGGGCTCTTTCGATGTTGAGCGCCTTTGGGATCAATTGATCATAAGATGTGATGCATTGCATTTTCAAGTAGAATGCCAAGTTTTCATCTAGATTGGATATGATGGTGCAAACTTGTTGTTCTTCTGGCATGGTCCACTTGCTCTGATTGACCTTGGATCACCATATTTGCAAGAAGGATGTGAATAGCTCTCCTTTTCTTTGTTTGAGTGTTGATAGTTCTTCCAAACTAACATCTGCACCCATGTTGAAAGCATAATTCTTAAGGAAGGCCTCCATGATTTCCTCAAATTTTTTAATGCCTGTGGGTAGGCGAGAAAACCATTCCATAGCTGGACCAGTCAGACTGCGGGGAAAGAGTCGCATTAGATATGTGTCATCATATGCAACAGCCATGCAATGCACCTGAAATTCCCTGACATGGTTTTCAGGGTTACCCGTTCCATTATACTTGTCAAATTATGAGATCTCAAATCCCTTTAGGAATGGTATCATGGTGAGAATTCTATCGAAAGGATAAGGGCACAAGTTTCCTGGTGTCCTTGTTGTTTTTCTTGGTTGTAAGTCCAACACTTGCTACGAGAGCAGTTTGATTTGTCTTACGACGTCTTTGCTTGGATCGGGAGGTGGAATGAATGAGTTGTGAGGTGTTTGAGGTGTTTGATTGGTTAGAGGAGTAATAGTGGGGGTTTTTTGTAAGCTTTGCTATGCATTCAAGGCTTGCTAGTATGCCTGCATTTGTGTCAACAATGCTTGTTGTTTATCTTGTTGCTATTGTTCCAACAACATTTGTTGTTGGTCCATCTGTTGTTGTTCCCATAAAGCCTGTTTTTGGTCAAGCTGTTGTTGCGCTATCAAAGCTTGTTGTTGGTCGAGATGCTATCATGCCAAGAAAGCTTGTTGTTTGGCTTGTTGATGTGCCTGAAAGTCACTTAGGGCTTGTTGGTATGCTTGGAGATGGATTGCTTGCAGTTGCACTTGGTATTGTGCTTGCGCGTGTTGTTGGGCTTGTGCTTGCACTTGTGCTTGTGCTTGTGCTTGCACTTGCGCTTGTGCTTGAGCTTGTGCTTGGGCTTGAGCTTGTGCTTTTGCTTGTGCTTTTGCTTGTGCTTGAGCTTGTGCTTGTGCTTGCTACTTTTGCTTGAGTACTCTTTATTCATTGGCCTTTTGAACGGTTTGGATTAGAGTGGTGAATGAGTTTACCATGTTGGCTTTTGGTGGGATTGGTGGTCAGATGGGAATGATGCCAACTGTTGTGGCAGGTGAAAGGGTTATGGTGGTGGTTGGGGTTTGGGTTGTTGGAGGGGTGGTTGAGATGCTTGGTCCTTGAGAAGGTATGCTTTGGGAGATTTGAGGATCGATTGACATATTTGTTGTGGTAGCTTGGATGGTTGTGATTTGTTGTTGTGATGCTGTGAGCAAAAAGAGAGAATTTGATGTGATGTTCACATTGCCCGGATATGAGAAATTGTCGATGTTTAGGGGAGGAAAATCCAATCCGATAGGTGATGTGGTTGTGAATGGAAATGGGGGAAGAGCTGATATGTTACTTTGGAAAGAAAAGGGGTCGGCCACTCCTATTGTTCCAAACAAACCACCTTCTCCTTGTGGTAGAGAAGTTTGTATGTTTGATTGATAGGCTGGTGTAGCATGGAATGAAGATGAACCGACAGGATTGTGGAAGGTGAGTGGGATGTATGGGTGTGATGACTTTACCAGGACAAAATTATCCGTTGCGGTGTTAACAACCACCTCTTTGTTGGTCACAAGGTGATGCTGTTGTAACTCTTGAAACATGGCACTCCCTTTGTTTACATTTGGAGAGGCTGGTGTGATGGCCAAAGTGGTTTGAGGCATTTCTTGATTGACATTTCGCATGGGGGATGCGTTTGTAAGAGTTATGTCTGTACTAGTGCTCGCATCAAGGTTGGAAGGGAACTGGACCCCTCCTTCCGCTAATGTGCTTAAGTATTTGAACGTGGCACTAACAATTTTGTGGTTCTCTAGGTTTTGAACCATTTTCATCATTTTAGTTTGTGTCATCCCCATGTCTTCATTTGTGATGTCCTCTTCATAACTCTCCTGTTGAAGATTTTGTGATGGTAAGGGAGAGCTACTTGGGGGATTGCTTGATCTCGCAAGGTTTATTTCAGAGGTTACTTGACTCATGTCAACAAAATTTGATATTTCACTGATATTTTCCATGTTCTTATTGTATTGTGATCTTGTTTGAACCATAAAAAATAGGGATCGTTTGATCCTAACCTTTTAGGCTCAAAAGAGAAGAACTAGGGAAGTCAAAGATCAAAGAGGGTGGTAATAATGATGGAATAAAATGGATGAAGTGAGTGAGTGAAACCTTTTGAACAACTTTGAAGGGTTGTGCTAAACCGTTAGGACTTAGATTGATTGTGATGGTTTGACTAGGTGCATCAAGTCAAAGAAGATTTGTAGTGAAGTTGTAGTCCCTAGGAAGTTGTGTTATCCTAGGAAAACTTTCACAAGTGGATGAATTGGCTAAGTGTGTTAAGCCAATGCGATTTGTGAACTAGTAGGCCCTAGGAATTTGCATTATCCTAGAGGCAAATTCATTCAAGAGATTTGACTATTTTGGCTAGGTGTGTTAAAGCAAGATAGGGTGATGTTGGTTTAGCCCTTTAAGTTTAGCATGAGTGATTTTTCTAGAGTCCTCAAAAAGTTTGATGATGGGATGAGATTTGGTTTGATGTAGAGATGGATGAGGATGAAAAATTTGATCTTGGACCTTGACCTAGACATGACTCCCTCTTACAAAACCTCAATGTTGAAGAACATGCTAGACTTCCTATGGGAGAAAAGCAAACCTTTCAAAAAGTTTACAATTTTGCTGATAGTAAAACACATACAAAGTTGGATTATTCTTTGAAGCTTTCCAATAGGAGTTGTATACTATTCTTTCTCTGAATTCAAAAATTCTCTCAAGACGCTCCTCACGAGGTTTTAGACTAAGCTTCTTGAACTTTGGTTTTGGGATTTTGATCTTGCGGGAAATCATTTGGAACAACACATATGAGGTTCAATTTGTCCTTTTATCTTGGCTTAATGAATTCTTTTTACCAAAGACACTTGCTTTCTTATGTTTCAAACTATATGTCTAATGCCTCGCTTTCTTTCTCATCCCACAAGGTCCATTATGTGGACATCAAGAAAAAATAGGGCAAAAGTTTCCTACGTTTAACCTTGTTGAAAAAAAAGGATGATAGAATCCAAGCACTTAGAAACGTCTAAGGATATGATCCCTAGGGAAAGCAAGAGTACTTAAATTCGTCAAAAGGTATTTGTTTCCTCCAAGGGGTTTGAAATTCAAGGTTCTTTATGTATTTTTGTTTTCAAATGTTTTTTGAGAACCAAGCAATGTGTTTTCCACTTCCAAGCACTTTTTACAACCCTAGAATGATGAGACAATATTTTGTTGGGTTCCTACTTGGACAAATCTAGCTGTGCATATTTTGTGTGGATGGATAAATGCTTGACCACAGTGGCTCCCCTCCACGGCACACACTTCTTGGGTTAGCCAAGCATTAGTACCCATGAATCTCCCATGGCATACTTTCCATCTCTACAACAAAACCGCATGTATAACGTGGGGTGGCTTCAAAGGACATGACCTTTTGCACCAACAAAATAGATAAGGATTTAGCCTTTTCTAAACAAAGGGTTTTAATTCAGGCATTCCGTTCATAGGGGATTATCCAACGTTGGCGAGAGTCCATCTCTGTCCATCTCGTCAGAATAATCCTTGTGATTCTTGAACTTTCTTCAAGAATCCACACTTATATACCAATTGGAAGTCGCTTGGCTTTAGCGTGTTCCCAGTTGGGTCATTCCCTTGGGTGATTACTTTTTCCCACAAGGCAGGCCTGCTAGGATAAACAATAGCAAGCTAACATATCCCGTCATTCAATCAACCTTTGTTGAAAAAAAAAAGGGAGAACCTCTGCAATATGTCGTGCTCACACTCGCATGTTTGTTCAATTATTAAGTACCCAAATTGAAATGTGGGGGCAATATTTTATGCAACTTAGTGTCACCAAAAAGACTTTTGATTCTCAAGATCGCCATGAAGTATGAGAGAAGCGCATACGCCTTTTCAAATGACACTATTTTGCAAAAAAGATTACAAGACACAAAGAACACATGTTCGTTTTAAATCCCTCAAAGAAATAATGAATTCTTTTTAAACACCAAAGGAAATGTGATATTTTTTTGTTCAATTGTTATCCTTTAAACAAGATCTAGTATGTTTGTCTAAGATTCTTTTTAGCCCTTTGGAAAATTTTGAAAAGAAATTTGATTATTTATTTTAAAACCCAAAAGGAATTTGGCGTTCCTAAGGCAAATGAAATTAACAAATTCCTTTTAAAAAAGAATCTAAAAAATCCTTAAAGAGTGTTGAAGAACACTTTAGTGTTTAAAAACACTTTGTGCAAGATGAGCATGGTGTTATAATGAATCTTCTACTTTTCTTAGAAAAGGATATTTTCTTGTTCTTTTTAAACCCAAAGTAAATCTAGTGTTTCTAAGGCCAAAGATATTAACAAATTTCTCTTAACAAGCAGAATTTTAAAATCCCTCAAAAGTGTTGAAGAACACTTTAGTGTTTAAAAACACTTTTTTGCATGATGAGTATGAGGTCATGATGAACTTCTTCCCTTGCTCCAACCTGCAAAATGATAGAAAACTAGAGAGAAAAAAGACAGCCAACAAGGTCAAAGATTAAAAAAATCCAAAATTTAAAAAGTACATGTCAATTTTAGACCTCACTATTTTGTTGCGGCGCAGCTTGTAAAAGTGGTGCAGTTTGGGTAAAAGTGGCGCTATATAGCGCCGTGTGGTAGACTGTGGGCGGTGCTCTGCAGAAACAAAGAGTGAATAAGTGGCACAATTTTGGAAGTGGCCCTATTTAAAATTTAAAAAAATTGAGGCAAGAAAGTAAGGGCGGTGGAGTTTGGAGGAAACGCGGTGCGATATGGTGCCGCGGTGTTGAAGGTGGTTCAGTATAGCACCATGGGGATGAACGCGGTAGAGTTAGGAAATTTGAAAAATGTCAGGCGAGAAGAGAAAAGCGATGAGGTTTAGAAACTATGTGCGGTTCAGTATGGCACCAGTTCCCTGAAAGCGGTGAAGTATTGTGCTGCGCCTATGAAGGCGGCTCAATATGACATCGTGCAGCTGTTTTCCTATGGCCTGCAAGAAAATGTAAAAAAAAATTATGGAAATTTTGAAAAACGTGATTAATTTCTTGAGTCTGCCCTCCTTCTAGTGCCACAAATGTGAACCCCTAAACTTGCAAATGCACAAGAGCAACAAACATGTCAAATTGTTAGATCAAATGTATGCAAAAAAGTATGAGGGATTCCCCATGAAATCTATCTATTAAAACACTCAAATTAGGAAAATAAAGAACACAATACAAGAAATGAAGTTAAATCCTAATTGAGCCAATAGATTAGTAATCCCATGGGGGAATTGGTGCCAATGGAGTGTTGCAATTCACCCTTTCCCAATTCCTAAGTTGCAATGTTTAGTGATTGAGAAATGGTCAAATCTCCAAAGAGATTTGAGAATAACCTTGTTATAAATCTTGAAGATGGTGAATGGTTGAATGATAATGGACAAAATTAGCTCTCAATGTGAAGAGAGTAACTTTGCATGCAATTGTGGATGATAAATGAGGAGAGAAGCCTCCAATTTATAACTTTCAATTTGGAAGAGAAAGTAAGATTTGAGCAATGTGGGATTAACTCTCAATCGAATGGTTGAATGCCACATGTCATGATGTGAATGGTTAGTGGTTGTGCACATTTTGGCCAAAGTGCCAATAAATGCATTTGGTTTGAATTTGAGATTGTGAGATGACTTGTTGAAAAGGGAAGAGAAATGGAGTTAATGTCACTTGGCTCATGGGCAAGGACATGTAAGAGGCCTTAAATGCCTTGTTGGAAGGACCAAGTCCACTTGGCCTTTTTGAATTCAAATAAGGGAATATTCCCTTTTGATGCCATGTGAGGGAAAATAGAGAATTTAAACAAATCAAAGTAATTGATTTATTGTGTAACTTGTATTCTCTAGGGGATTTTAATGAGAGGGATTAACTTAATCATGGTTTTGATTAATTTAATGAAGAATTAGATGATGTGACACTTTAGACTTAAATTTATGAATTGATTTAAGTCAAGAATTGAGAGAAAAAGATTATTAAATAAATGATTTGATTTATTTAACTAAGGAGGAAAATATTAGATTAAATCAAATAAGGTTTAATTTATTTAATTTAATAAGAGGACTTTTAGGGATTTTAATCAAATAAAAAGATTTATTTAATTAAATAGAAATGTAAGGTTAATTAGATTAAATTGATTACTTTAATCAAAGGAGGGTATAGACCTAATCAGATGAATAATGATTCATTAGATTAAGAGATAGAATTATGATGAAATGCTGAGAGTCTGATTCTGGAGGAAATGATGTTAGTGATCAGGATGAAGTGTGCCAAAACGAAATTGTACATTTTCCATGTCTACAGTTTTAATTTGGAATTTTGTAAGGCAGTGAGCCTTCCCTTTTGAGTAGTGAGCTCTAGGCAGTGTGCCTGAATACAAGTGCATTTTCTTTTGTAAAATTTTTATTTGATTACTCAAATTGTGGATTAACCTCCACCATGGTTTTTCCCCTAACAGGGGTTCTACACAAAAACCCTTGTCTTATGGTGTTGTGGATGATTTCCTTAAGTGTTTGTATCTTTATTTTGGTTGAAGGTTCAAATGGTTTTAATATCAGATTAATAAATTTAAGATTTGTTGAACACTAATTCATCCCCCCTCTCTCTCAGTGTTCCCTTAAATCCAACAATTGGTATCAGAGCATCTAGTTCCTTAGAAGAAGTTTTGAAGCTTGAGGTGGATCTTGGAATGTGATGAACTCTGGTAGTCTTCAACAACAAATTTTGGTGGCACTTGATGACCTTGATCAATCTAAAGAAAAAGTCAAGAAATTCATTTAGATATTGGAAGATCAGATTGTTAAATATAAGGAGAAGAGAAAATATCGTTGTGACTAGATCAAGCAACAAGAGAGAGAAAACATGGATGATGCTCACCTAAATCAAACCTTGAAGGAAATAAATGAAGAATGTGAAAAGATTTCTAGAGACAATGCTACCCTAAAACATGAAATGGAATCTATGGTGATGAAGTTAACTAAAGAGATTGAAGAAAGGAAGAATAATGAGGAGAATCTTGCTCAATCCTTAAAAGAGAAATTTGATGAACACAGAAGAATAAATTAATAATTCACTCTGTTGGAAAGAGAACTAGAACGATCCAGAAATAATGAAGAAGAACTTGGTAAACAAATTGTTATTCTCAAAAATGAACTTACTACTACAAATGAATACAAGGAGAAGTTTAATATTAATTCAGTGAAGCTTGATGAGATGACTCAAAGAATGAAGAGTGGAAATGATAAGAGAGGTCTTGGATATGAAAAAGGAGAAAGTTCTAGATTCAGACAAAATAATTTTAGACAAGGAAACCAAATGAACAAAGGTGGAAGGTATCCAGTAAGACAACCTAATGCTCAAAACTTTAATGGATACTGTTTTTCTTGCAATAAATTTAGGCATATGGCTACTGAGTGTAGAAGTAATATGAAATCAAGAGATTCATCATTTTCTGGTCAGTGTTTCAAATGTAAAAAGTTTGGTCATAAATCAATTGAATGCAAAAATGTGTCAAACTACTCTATCAATAGAAATTATGTTGAATGTTACACATGTGGAAGATTTGGACATATTTCTAATCAGTGTAGATCAAGAAGAAATCAATGGAATGATTGGTCTGGACAAGGAAATACTATGTGCTTCAATTGCAATAAATATGGTCACATTCCAAGATTATGCAGAAACAAAAATGTGGATAGAAGAGGTCTGGTATACAAAGGAAAAAATATACAGGAAGATGAAAAAAGAAAAGAAAAGTGACTTTAGATGAGATAAGAGATGAGATAAAGAATACATGGGTAAGGAAAAATGAGTCTAATGTTGTAAATGGTTCTGCACTGAAACCTGCTTCCAATAATTCTTCTGGAAATTGATTTTAGGTCATTGGTCTAAGGGAGTTTTTAAAGAAAATATTTCCTCCCATGTCTATAGATGGTACTGGAATGCCAAGGATGGTCATGAAGGTGTATTAATAATATGCAAAGGTTTTGGAGAACTTTCACAAGAAAATTCAAAGAATTCACAGGTCCACAAAATAATTTTTCTCTCACTGTCTGAGAAAATAGAGCATCTAGAAAACTTAGGGCAAACACATTTATTACAAGTGTACGAGCTATAAAAGTCAGTTTGGAACCATCATTTTTCACTTTGCATAGAATAATAGAAGAAGGAGAGCACTCGATAGAAGAATTTTGAAGCAGTGAAATTGATTCATACGCAATTCTCAAAATCTATCAGGTATTTTAGTTGTTTTCAGAATTTTCATATAATTTGTTGTGTGGTTGTTAAACCTGAGTGTGAAAATAAAATAGAACAAATAAAAGGTTCAATCATTTTGGATTGAATACAACAGTGGAAATATTAGGTCCACGAGGAATCTTTTACTACCCAACAAATTGAAGAAATTGAGAGAAGCCAAAGATAGGAATTTGGATATTTGGAATGATTTTCATACTTTGAGAATATTCAATGATGATAGTTTAACTCTAGAAAAAACCTACATAATTTTGAAGGAAGTAATTGAGAATTTGACTGGATTATGCAAAGTCAAAGATATATCCAGAAATAAATCCATCTAGAACAAAGAAGTTGAAACCCTAACCAGAATAATCAGAGATCAGAGGGCACTGATAAGAGGGCACTGATAATTGCGACAATCAAGAATCCTGTTACAAAGTACAATGCACACAAAATTTCATATAAAGTCTTTTTCAAAAAATGAGGAGCAACCTCGGCTAGCACAGTCTACATTTCTCACAAGATGATAATTGAAGGTTGGGACTTTGACCTGTGCAGATTGATAACGGATCGGCTAATGGAGAATGTGAAACTAACAAAAGAAATAGGCTACCCTTTTAGGTTCAGTACTCTAATTATATGTTTAGTAATTTATTTCTTGAATTGTTTGCCAAAGATCGACAATGTGGTGTGGAAAGCAAACAAACCAGTATGCAAACAAATATACTCATATTCTAGGAGCTTGGCTAATTGGAATCAAGAATTTGAAAATTTCTTTAAGAATGTGCTTGGAAAGTGTGGCGCAGTCAGTATTTCCCTTATGATAAGAACAATTGAAGTTGGTTCCTCTTCCAGTGGCATGGAGAAAAAGTAGAAAAGAGAAAAATAAAGTGTTGAATATAGCCCTCTGGAATGCAAGATTCCTAGAATTGAAGGAAAACGAAAAGAAAAGGAAATTGTGGATATTCTAGATGAAGAATATGATGGAGAAACCAAGGATCCACAAAGAAATGAATCAAAACCGAAAAAATATAGTGAGGAAGAAGATGACCTAAGAAAGGAGAAGGTACAATAGCTTATTCAAGAAGAAGGTGGAATGCAAAAAATTGCTAAGTTATGGTCTGTTAGACCATCATATGATGAAGATATGATTATGTGTGTACTAAATGCTCATTTTGAGCACTGCAAGATCAAATTGGAAAGTTTGAAAAACATTCTACCTGAAGAAATGATTGAATGTAGTAAAGAAACAATGAACTCCAAGGATAAAGACAAAGAAGAAGGTGAAATTATCTCTCATTTGAAGGAGCAGTTTAGGATATCACTTACCAAACTGAAGAAGAAAATGAATGATTTGAGGCAATGCATAAATTCAGCTAATAACATCTACAAGTATTGCATCTATTGGCCTCATGCAGTTGGAAAATACAAAGAGAAATTGGAGTAGATTGAAACAGAGTTGAATGGGATTGGAAAAAGCTTTGATATGTTCTAGGATCAAGATGGTACAATTAGGAAAAGAATTTAGGACCTATAGTCTGAACACACCAAAGTTCAATTCACCAAGAACACACTTGTGGATACTTTTTGGAAGGTGAAGGATCCAAACGAATGTAGATTGGAACAAATGGTGGAGATACTAAGGAAAGGTGAGAAACTAGAGGAAAAAATTACAATTCTGGAATCCCTCAATGAAATTGTCAACAAGACATCCAAGAAAAACAACATGATTATAATCATTGGGATCACAATATATGCTTGGAAGAAGTTCCTTCTAGAAATGAAGGAAAATCATAAGATAGTTTTCTTTTTCAAAAGATTTGAATCAGTTTTGAAGTTTTGGAGATTTTGAACACATGTTTTGTCTTTTTGGCATATGGTTTCTATGTTTTGTCAGTGATGTCAAAGGGGGAGAGAGTGCAGTGAAAAATATCTCATCAATCTTAGGGGGAGCTATGTTTTGAAATCTTTTGAAGCATAGGGAGAGAGAGCAGTTTGGCAACACACTTATAATGATTTTAACACCTAGTTATTTTTAACGAAGTGTTTCCATCAATGCCAAAGGGGGATATTTTTGGCATATGGATTTTAAGTGTTGTCATTCATGGAAACCTAAGTCATACATCTAGTCTACAGTATAGATTTGGTTTACATCGGCAGAGTAGAGTGAAGAAGGGGGCATCTAGTTAAAGACATAAATGTTGATCTGAATACCTCACTGGACTATTATTTTGAGTTATGGATCTCTAAGGAAGGTTTTTTGATGTTTTTAATACCTTATTCGAGAAGTATATTAATGTGCATTCACTGGTATGCTATCTAGGAGATCTGGTGCACTAATATTTTGGTTATTTGTGCTAGCAAGTCAACTCGTCAAATATAGTAACTATGGATGTATAAGGAGTAATTAATTAAATGTTTTTGTGCTCGATTATGTTTGTTTGGGTCCTCTCTATGTCTTAATCGACTTTGGAGGATACAAATAATGAATTAGTGGTGGATCTAGCCGATAGTTGAAAAGAACTTAATGTTTTATGAGGTTCACATATGAATGTTCAAATCCTTGGTAGCAGATATATTTATGAGATCGGTTTTATCTTTTTGATATAGTGAACATAGAGAATGTGTAGAATGAAAATTATATTAGTGTGTGGCAGAGTAATACTATGAATTTATCTATTGGTGATGTGAAGAGCAGAAAAGTGCAGAGCAGAGAAAAGTGCAGAGTCGGACAGAGAATCTAGAATCTAATCTATGAGCTTCATTGAAATTGTAACTTAGCATTAATAGATGCTACTATCTTAGTTCATCCTTCAGATGGTTTTAATCTAAAATTTTGTAAGGAAGTGAGCTCTAGGCAGTGTGCCTGAATGCAAGTGCACTCTCTTTTGTAAAACTTTTACTTGAGTACTCAAATTATGGATTAACCTCCACCATGGTTTTTCCCCTAATAGTGTTTCCACACAAAAATCCTTTTCTTATGGTGTTGTGATTATTTCCTTAAGTTTTTGTATCTTTCTTTTGGTTGAAGGTTCAAATGGTTTTAATATCATATTAATAAAGTTAAGATTTGTTGAACATTGATTCACCCCCCCTCTCAGTGTTACCTTGAGTCCAACAGATATTCCCACACGTAGTAAAATTCAAAATTTCTTCCATGTATCATGTTTACAAAATGCTCTTGGAGTGCATAATGCTCCTATAGGGGAGTTGCCCCCATTGGATGATGAGGGGAATCTCATTCCCATCCTAGAAGCTATGATTGATACCAAAGTCAAAACTTTGAGAAATAAGAGCATCACTAAGTATCTTGTCCAATGGAAGAATCTTCCCCTAGAAAGCACTACTTTGGAGGGATGTGAAATATTTGAACACGAAAAACCAATCTTGAGAGGGGAGGACTTGTCATGTCCCCTTTTATGAGAAATCAACTGAAGGGAAGAATCTAGAAATTCCTCTACATTCCTCCACAAGAGCACATCCCAGCTTGTGGTTTGGCATGTAATGTCTACAATAATATTGCTATTAGGATTCAACCGTGTATTTTTACAAATCAAACTCATTGACCCATGTTTCTACTCATGAAACATGGGTCAATGAGTTTGGCTCGTAAAACTACATAGTTGAATCCTAGTAGGAATATCACAATTTGACACGCTGTGGAAAATACCTCCTAGTTATCTTTATAAGATTTCCAATCTAGGCTCATTGTACCGAAGCAAGATCGCTTCCAAGAATCTCGAAAAGGGGTCAGGGAGGCATGTGGATAGATCTATAAGGTGGCACGCTAGTTCTAAAAGAATCTACCTTAACCTTAAGGCCAACTTAGTGTAGTGTGTGAAATTAAAATTCTAGGTGTTGGAGCCATTTTGGCTCATGGTTGACCTGTTCCTCAAGGGAGATTATAAGCATATAAATATAGTCAATTCTTGTATTAGGTATCGAATTATTATATCATTATCTTTTATTTTTGAACACTTGTGTTTTAATTCCTTTTGTAGATGAAAAACCATAAGATTTTGTATTCATTGGATGAAAACCCAGTGTTTACTAGGATCAGAGGATGAAACCCCTTTGGTTCTTAGGGGAATTCTCAATCAGGGATTGCATCTAGGCTTCAAGGAATCTGTAAGGAAGTTAGTATTATTATTGGCGATTTGTGGTAGCATTTTGCATCCTTTCAAATCAGTCTTAGTGAATTATAATTTATATATCATATATGTGGATGAAATTTAGAATTCCATCAATATATCCAATTAATATATGTGTTCATATGTTATTTTTCATTGAATTCAATCTAAAAATTAGTTTTTATGTTAAAATTTTATGTCAGGACATTACATGTTAATTACTGTTTAATGTTGTTTTTCTAGTTGACCTAAAGGCCTCTATTTCTAATTGGACTATTGGGCATGTGCTCCTTTATTTTATGCTTTGTTGTTTTGTTTGGGATTGGGGCCCTTACCTTCCTTTTCTTATAAAAAAAATATATATAAATGATAAAATAATCAATTAATATTATTGTCTCTGATTTTTCTGTAATTTAAATATCTTGAAATTTCTATCATAAGAATAAAATAACTATTTTTAAATATTATCTCCAAACAAATACAAAATATTAAAAAACTAGTATTATATTTGATCCACTTCAAATAATCTAAATTTAAATCTTTTTCTTACATTATCTTTTTATTATTTTATATATTTTTTAGTTTATCTTACTATTATTTAAATAAATAAGATAATATTTTATTTTAGTAATAATTTCTTTAATAAAATAAAAAATATTATTTGATTAAAAAAATGACATATTCAATCAGCCTATGGGGGCTATACCCATATACTAAACTTTAGAAAAAATATAAACATTACAACATTGATATGGTCCAGGTCATTGCAGACCATTTACTGTGCTACAAAATCGAGCATACATGCTCATGTATAGTTTTAATGTTCACCTATATATCATTACTAGTTCACCACTGGAGCCCCTACTTCTACCTATATACAAAATTCCAGATTAACAAACCGTGGGCTACACTCATGAAAAAAGCTAGGACTAAAATTGATATAACCCTACTTGAGCATTTCACCCGCCACTATTTATTTGCCCGCCTCTGTCATTCTTGACCTTCCTCGATGTCGTCTGCCTCCATGGCTGCCTCACCGACCACTGGTTTCAGGATTTCCATGCCCCCCCGCCTAGTTCGCAGTTCCCTCATCTTCCAGATTCTCTTCTCTAATATATTCCTAGAGCCACCCCAGTCCTCCTTCCAATTCCATATTGAGGATGCATTTTAGAAATTAGATTGTTTTTCCTATTCTCATTCGTAATTTTAGAAGCATAGAAGGGTCGTCTACAAAAATGAGAGTGTAACGCTCTAGTGCTCTACCCCTTTTTCAAATTATATAGTAATCCTTTGGGAGTGGCACCCCTTTCTCCCCCTCCACATTGTTTAAGACATCTTCCAAACCATCCAAAAACTTATCATATATCAAATTCCTACACAAAGCCTTTGTTGCTTCCTTAATTTCACGAGCATTTAGAACCATCACCTGAAACATCACAGATATATTTGTGTTCACCCTATACCTAAGGTTCATCTTTAGAAAATCCTAACCTAGCACCATTTCTACTGTCATGCCCAAAATTATACAGCAAAATACAATTAAGGACAAGACACAATTTTCAAAATTCGATCACAAAAAATTGCATAATTCACAAAAGGCTTCTTCCTACACATGCACTTCAAGAAAGCATAACAAAATTTGATCAATCAATTATAAGAACTTGGTCAGGTGAGAAATTGTTGTGACAATCATGGTTGGGTTCTAGTAGAGACACAGAATCCACATCACCAAGATAGACCTAATTAGTTCTACTAACTAATTAATAATCTCAAACATAATTTAAGTCACATGTTAAACAATAAAAATATATCAATAGTAATCTCAAAGTAAAAATAAGAGAACAAGACCTAGGGGCCATACCTAGTCCTTGGGGGCTCGTCTTTGATAATCTTTCCTACATATTGTGCATAGGATCCGTAGTTCGACAACTTGAGTTCACCCAACTCATGTTTGATTGACCAAAAATCACACATTTCACCTAGGTTTAAATCACCACTAACTCACAACAGTAATAAATACAAAGAATGATCAACAATGGTTAATCTATAAGGGCTCCTTTAGCTATAAGGAGTAATGGTGAACAATCCTAATTACAATGCTCCTCAAGGGCCACTTGACAAAATAGATAACCAAGAATGGTCTAGGATGAAAGTAACCATATCATATCTTGAATAGATTATCATAATTGAAGTTGTGGTTTTAATCCAAACCATACAAGGGTCACCATATAGTATTATTAAGATTATAGGGTGAAAAGTTAATAAGACAAATCACATATTGAATCTTTATAGGCAATTCAACCATCATACACTTGGTTGACTAACACAAGGGGTATAACCCTTAGGTTCAAAGATGACTCTACCTCAGTCACTCTCATAACCCAATGACACTAACATAGCTAAACTCATCTCTCTACTCTAATTCATCCTATGCTTCTATTCTTTTATTTATAAACTAAATGAGTGGGTACGGAACCCTTTCTAGGGTCCTTTTTCCCCAAACAGTTCCACAGTCAGCTGCTACCCACTTAGATGAAGTTGGGGGTGAAAAAACTCATTAAGGATATCTTAACAGCATAAAGGTATATAATTGATCCCTAATAATATGGAAAAACTCAGTCATGCCTAATACAAGTTGAGTATATGTATTAACATAAGAATGCATTATAGGTATCCTAGCAATAATATCTTATATTTCCCTTATCAAAATTTTATTGATCAATGAGTGGTTGAAATAATATTTGGGGGAATCTTGCAATAAATTATTCCCTTGCTAAATCCAAATATACTAAGTATTAAGGTTAGGAAAATTTAATACTAGATTTATAATTTCATATTGCTTATGTTTTAAGAATCTTGTTCCGACCTAAGAATCCTTGCAAGATATGCACAAATTTTATAAAGACAATTTATTCATAAACAATTCCCATCCCGCATACTCGACAAATTAATGTTTGGACTTAATATTTATTTCTCTTCAAGGCAACCAACCTAGTTAAGTGAAACATTCAAAGACCATCTCTGACCATGAGATTAGTAACCACAATGATATAACTCAAAAGAATCAAACTTGCTCTCCACCTAACCATATTGGCATCATGAAGCCTCATGAGCTCTAGCCAAACCCCAGAGAAAGATATCTTTTAGCCCCATGATGATGAAATGGGTTCTTCCATTCAAATAATATAAAATGGTATTTCAAGACAATATTTATCTAAGTAACTATCAAAAAATGCCATGAGTGCAATACACAAATTTTTTCGAATAGAGTATTACAACACCCATTATTCCTACCAATTATTATGTATCCAAAAAATTATATAAATTATTGTTACTCACATTTGAAGATCAAGGACGTAGAAACCCAAGATCTATTCATTTAGGGATGACATTAATAATCACCATATGATGGCTTATGAACAAGGATTTCACTTGAGACCAATGAAATGGTTGATGGAAGCCAAAATTCTAAACACAGTCCCGAAACACTCCTAGGTATGATCTGGGTATAAATAGAAATTCCCAAATATTACCCTAGACTAAAACAATAGATGAAATACACTTGACCAACACCCCCAATACACACGATAGGGCCCAACATACAAATGCATCTATATGTACAATATACCAGGTGGGTATGCTTAAAACCAGCTAAAGATAAACTCCCATACCTGCATAAATATTCTCCAAGGGCCTAAGGTGGGGTCTTGAACCTTTGCTTATGCTCCACAAATCCTTTGTCCACCATCAAACCCCATAAAGGACTCATACAATAAATCTGAAATGGCAATGTGATTTTGTGTCTTCCAATCTCCACTGCTTCCCCAAAAAGTGTCATTACTAGCCCCTCCTTCTCTATTTCCTTCCACTTCATTCTCTCTTTCTACCCATTGTCCCTTTCCCTGAAGCTTCCATCATCCTTCCTCCCCAATAAAATGAAATTCATTCCTCTTTTTCTTCATCGACAAGCTACCTCCTCGAGCCAAGCACCACATACCTTATTTATTTCCATGGCTATCTTTTTGGCTTTTCCAACTAGGTTTTATATTGCATTTAATCCCATTTTCCTATTTTCTCAATCTCTCTCAGCTTTCATCGTTGGCCTTTGCATTAATGGTGTCATTCATTTCCTTCATTCCTCTACAAGAATGTTGCCTAGAGCTAACATATCATTTTTGTGCCCTAGCTCCATTCACCTAGTTGCTAACATAATCTATCATTTGAATGCAAGTCATCGATCTTGAAATTTGTGCCATGATCTAGCGCATCTCAATTTCCTATCTTGATTTAAATCACCACCGTCGGATTTGACCTAATTTAATTTTGGTTGTAGATATCTATTGATTGACAACAACTATGTGGATCAGTTGAAGCAATCAATTCTTACCACATGTCACTATCCTGCATACCTACATTGGTCAATCCAAGTCAATGCAAGTATTCACAGAATGGCGGGATTACTCCTTAATTTTTTCAACATTATGTTTCTCAACCTTCGAGGTTCGGGTGTCAGGAATCCACCTACCTCATGCTTGAAGTGTATTGAAGAGCTTTAGAGGCAAGCCCAAACACCTAAGTCTAAATATTCTTACCCTATCGGGGTTCAACCATCGGCCTTACCCTCTACCTTCTACCTCATGATTGACATGCTTTAAAGGCCTCATGAAACAAGACCAAACCATCATGTTTGATCTTCTTTATGGATATCGAGGTTTGTCCATTGACCCTACCCTTTACTATATAACTTCCTATACACCATCACAAACCAACACACTAACCTCTGAAACATCAAAGTGTGAAACTCTGAATAGTGCTTTAAGTTTTTGAAGGTCGAGGATCAAGTGGTAATCCTTCTTACCCCTTTCTTGAAGTGTATAGTAGAGCTTAACAAGCATGTCCAAAAACATGTTTTTGAAGCTATTTACACCTATCGAGGTTCAACCATCAGCCTTACCCTTTACCATTGACCTTCCTTCACCCTATCACAAGACAACACACTGACCTTTGAAAAATTTAAGCATGAAACACCAACTTTGCATTAAGTTGTTGGATGTCGGGGTTCACCCTTTCACCTTACCTCTTACATTATTTTATGTTAAGGTGTAAGCTAGCCTACCAACCCATGATGCTCGGAACAAACCTTTGCAAGCATTTCCAAACTTAACTGTTTTAGGTGTTGGCCTTCAGGTATTCTTATTAATGCATACTTAACAAACTGCTCAGGCATAAGCCTTAAGGCTGAGTCTACGAACACCGAAGCCATTTTTGGTGTTAGATTTTTCCCTTAATTCTTACCACTTACCATCCTTTCGGTAAGGTGTAAGCCTTCCTACCAAACTACGATGCTTGAACGTTTCTTTCACAATTCTTAACCCTTTTGGGTGTTGGCCTTGAGGATTTCTTCTTACTGTTTTCTTGCAAAAATGTTAAGGCATAAACCTCAAGGCTGACCCACAAACACTGCAAATATTTCGGATTTCGGGTTTTGAGGTTTCATCTTACCCCTTCCTTTGCAAGACTTAACCCTTTTGGTTGTCGGCCTTCGAGCTTTTATCTTACCACTTACCTACCTTTTGGTAAGGCATAAGCCAGCCTCTCGATGTCTGATGCCCAACTCCTTCGCAAAGTTAACACATGCAAACTTCCTTTTCCTTGTGCAATCAATACGAGGTATGGCTAAAGTGAAAAGTCCAAAACCTTTGGAACTTTACTCATACTTCATTTCAATGAGGCATTCAGTATGAGGTAACACTGAAGCCCAAAGTCCTCTCGCAATTACATGAGAAAAGGAGTCAGGTCCACCATGGATCTTGCGAGATAATAGGGAACAAAATATATTGAAGCTCTAAACTTAGGAGAAATTAAAGTATCTCCATTTATATTAGGCAAAAAAAGAGAAGGTTATCATAACCTTGTAAAGGACCAACGAAAGTTCCCTAACTTGGACAAAACTCTGAAATGACTTGACTTAAGAAAAACATTTTAAGGTTATAGTGATGCTTTTAGGTGACAACACACTTTGGGACTTCAAAAAAAATGAACCTCAAACTATAAGTTATAATGTGTTAGGAAAAGGAAAGGTTATGAAAACGTGGGTGGCGATTGACAAAGTTTTGATAACTAACAAAAACATTGACGACTTCAAGACTTATCCAAATTTGGGTAAGCGTTGGGACAAGGAAAGGTTATGAAAGCCTGGGCAACGATCGACAAAGTTTCGATAACTAACAAAAAGACAAACAACTTCAAGACTTAGCCAAATTTTGGGTAAATTTTGAACTTAATAATTTTTTTCTTCTTCCTTCTGATTTGTGGTATTTCGTATAAAGTGCAACAAAAGCCCGAAGTCCAAAACCTTTCGGACTTAGCTAAAAAATGACTAACTCTTTTCTTCTTTAGCAAGCGATACAAGGTAAGCCTAAGGCCTGATACCCAAACTTTTGCAACTCTTCAAGGCTTGTTGTAATGACACCCTTAGGCCCATGAATACTTCTCCCTAACATCCTTATGAAGCCCTTTTGATCTCAAACAAAAAATCCCCATCTGATATCACTTATAGATCTCCTTCTAACCTTAAAGAGGTGCCCCTTTTGACATCAATGACAATCATATTGCCAATATATTAATATAACTATAGCTATGTTGACAAAAATCCCTTTCAGACTAACTCACTATTAACATTACCCAATTTTAATTAAAGGTATGATGTTCTAATCTCAGTGCATATCATAATTCCATGATATGTCACAACATAATAGAAGTATAAACTCTAAACTCTTCATCTTTCCTTATTTACTTGTTATCTTAATTTCTCTATGCTAAGTAGTACTATAGGTGTCGAATCTACACCTACCATTTTACTAAAACCTCTAAGGCTCCTTTAGTGACTAGTCATAATACTTGATATGAGGAACCTCAAGTGAATACTATAGGGGCATTCACAGTCAACATGAGTCAAATGATAAGAAAGAACTACTACTACAAGTGGGCCTTAGCAACACATTATAGAATGATTTTTTTTAGTATCTATCAGTGTAGATTTAGTCATTTACTTTAACATAAGCATTCGCATAAGAATTTAATTAATCTACTATTAGAATCAAATGAATAAAAGTATAGTGGCACTCAAACATAGTTGGATCTTGTATCATCTAAATGATGCACTCTAAATCTACATAGCAAAGTAGTATAAGTTTAGAATAAAAGGGTTTGTAACTCTGATATAAAGGGAGAGGCCTTACATCTACAGTATGGAGAATGAGGTTTTATCTAGTTTTGAAGATGCACCCTAGCCTCTTCTATGTTATCTCTCCTAAAAATGATATCTACCTACGTTGTCCCTTGAGTCTCATAAGTATGTCAATTTCCTTTTACTAGATTCTCATAATGCACTAGCAAGGTGAGGTGGTGTGTTTTTATTATCATACTATTTCCTCCCACACCTTTCTCTTGAATTTTAGGTGGCATCATGCCCACCCATCATTGAACTTAACCCTTGATTATCTTTGGCCAACTTTGGTGATGTGATGCTACCCTATCACCACCTTTAAATGATGTCATGCTAATATGGTTAAATTTCCATACAAGACTTAGTTGCCTTCTATTGCAAGTCATCAACCACCTCATTCCCCTCTCTATAAATGTGTGATATTTTATATTCTTCAAATTTCCTTAAGATTTTCATTATTGGATTTAGGCATTTTATCAATTTCCAATTTGGCGTCCACCCTTGACGAATCACATTGATTGTTATTAGGGAATCTCCTTCTATGTAGGTTCTTATATTCTCCTTAACTTCATATTGAAGGACTATTATTGTAGTTTTGAATTTGGCTTTCTTATTGGTTCATACCCCCAGGTATATTAATTCCTTTTCCAATATTGAACCCTTACTATCCCTGATCACACAACCTACTCTACACTACCTCAGATTACCTCTCTTCGGTCCATCAAATTTGACTTTCACCCAATCACCCAATCTTCCTCTGGTGGTTTCCATCCCACCCCAAGTCTAGGATTAGTAGTAAGATCATCCCGATGAGCCCCATTAACGAGGGATTATTTGATAAATTATTATTTTAATAAAAAATTATGTTTATTTAATTTTTTATTAATTAATTAATTCAAATTTTATAATTATTTATTAATTATAAAGTTTCCAAGAGGTTATGACAATTTTCTCATAGGAAAAAATGCTACTTTCGTTAAGTTATTATTACTCAATTTATTTTTACTAATCTTGAATTCTCAAGTGCATTTGTGACCATTATTAAAAAAATTACATGTTTTTATTTAAAAAAATATTTTAAAATGATTATTATGTCATGACCCATAAAAATGTTAGTTATTTTAAAATATATCATTTAAAACAACCTTGAATATATTTGAAATAGTTGTAAATTAGCCACAAATATATTCAAATTCTAGTGTCTTTCTTTAAACTCTATGAGTCGTATCAAAATTCATTATCAGGATGGTAAATTGTTAAATACACTTATATATTTTAAAAATATATAATTTGATCTTTATAATGGTCCCAATCTAAATACTAAGTAATAGCATATGTATCAAATAATAGCATCAACACATTAAGAATATTATAGAAATTACCATTCAATTATCACATTTCCAATTTGATAGGACTAACTAGTAACTATAATAAATTATCTATTGAAATCAAAAAATATACATCTAGAACAAGGTGAAGAATAATGCTTCCATCAAACACAAAACCTTCATATATACAAAGGCTAATACAAACAAAATTAATAGATAATAACCTACTTAGAAAATAAATGGAAAAACTATTTTCCAAAACTACTTGGAGACTTCATCTTCTATTAAGTAATATAAAATATATTTCTCTATTACACTTCAAGGTGTAATTGATAATTATTAGAGTTCCTATAAATTTATGTATTACAATTCAACAGGTTCAATAAGGATTCGCTCCACATGATTCTTCATATCCTTGCTAGAAATGCTAAATCCATCTCTTTCTTTGTAGAAAACTTCAAAACACCTTGACATGTCATAAGAAAAATCCTTGATACAAATTGGAACACCATCAT
Source organism: Sequoiadendron giganteum (assembly GCA_007115665.2). Classification (NCBI taxonomy): domain Eukaryota; kingdom Viridiplantae; phylum Streptophyta; class Pinopsida; order Cupressales; family Cupressaceae; genus Sequoiadendron; species Sequoiadendron giganteum. Next base: position 195,736,731 of record CM021106.1, read on the forward strand.
TCTTCAAATACTCCATGTTTAATTCTTTCAAGTGTCCATCTAACATAAAATTGAGAATTTTCAATGCATCTTTCGTGCTAGATTCTGGATGCTCTCTCATATAACATGTAATGGACGAAGCGATTTCTCCACGGTTTGCCTCATCCTTCAAAATAAAAGAAATGACATTCATATTTTAAAATATTTAAAATTTTAGATATTCATAAAAAAATCAATGTCATTTTTTACACATATAAATTATATCATATTTTTATTGATATGTTATTGCATACCTTGAAGGTTCTAGTGTCACCTCTTAATCTAAGGGTCAATCCAAATAGATAATTGAACCTAGATGGGGAATCAATGTTTTGAAGGTCATTTTCTGAAAGTGCATCCAATGTTAAGTGCTTGTAATGTAGTTACACGAGAGCCAAAACTCTCTCTTCCATTTTCCAAATATTCCTTCAAATTTGGTATGTAGCCACTGGCAAGCCATTCAGCTTCTTGCAACACAGAACCTAAATAGTCATCCCACTGCATGAATACAATTTTTTACTCAAATACAAGATCATCAAGAATTATATCATTGATTTTAATTTATTTGTCAAAATTTTTTTTTAAAAAAATAATAATATTAAGAATAGTGTACACTATATATACCTCATTAAATCCACTACAAGGAAGCTAAATATTTAGACACTTTCTATATTAAATTCAAAATATATGTTGAATATTAAAAACCATGTTAATATATTTTTCTAATTCATTACTATAAATCTCCCTATCAATATATAACATCTATTTTTCATCCATGATTTAAAATTTTTTTGTCAATATATACATTATAATTGAAGATGGAAAAATAGGGTGAGTATAGATAGTCAATAATAGACCTTAATCAATTAGTGTGATTAGGGTCCATAATATTGTAAATATTAGTATAGTATATGTCTATATTAAATAATTGAAATATTACAAGTGAAACAATTTTATGTTAAGATCATTACCAAAATATATATTAGACACATAAAATAATATAAAATAAATTTTCAACATAAAAAATCAATGTAGAAAGTAATAAATAGTAAAATATAACCATTAAAAGTAATTTGAATAAATAAAATAAAATTTGCATTAAAAAATGTTAGAACCATAGTTAATCTATATAAAAATAAATTTCTTTTGTAAAGTATTCACAATAAATTTTTTAATAATTAATATTTAGATAACTAGTATACTTAGTTTTAAGTTTAATTATAATAATAAATATAAAATGAAATATATGTAATAGACAGATATGAAAATAGTTAATAGCATTATTACATGAATTAGAAATATCAAAAATAAAAATAAAAACTTGAAAAAAATATAATAATTATTTTTAAATAATTTTGATTACATCAATTTATACGAAATTTAAAAATGATAAATTTCATGGATTTATTCTTATTGTATTACCTAAAGAAAAATGGATACTATAGTTTCTTTGAAATGAACATATAGCTATATGTATATAGAAATGTTAAAAAAGTAATGTTACGAAGAATCTAGCTATATATTGTATAATGCATTTTTAGTTTATTTAAATATCAAAATCTATAGTATATATTTATTTAAATTAAAAGATATTTATGTATACAGCGCTACGAGCTTCGTGGAGAGTATCTCGGCCTTGAGTTTTTGCTGCTGTTTGTACGCTTTCATTAATTGCATCGTAAAGTGCACAATATGTAATTTTCATATATTCTGGAAGGTAATCTGCAGGACGAGAATCCCACCTAAACCACATATCAATGTTATGTATCAATATTTGCCTAAAAAAACAACTATTTAAAATTAAGAATACTTACTTCTTAAAACACTCTACGAAATGTTTAAGTTTCTCAAGAGTACCATGTGTATCATAGATATTATCAATTATTGTTGCAAGAGCAAAAAATTTTTAAAAGGCAATTCTAAAACTTAAATATTTAGGTTCTCCAGTAATTGCACATCCTTGAAAGAGATATTCAATATGTCTGTGATGACAAAAGTCTAATTTATACAAATTTGAATCCTTCCACCATCTAAACATCACAAATAAAATTGAATTTTTAGAGAAATATATAATACTAGTTCAATATTATAAATATAAATTTTCAAAAATTAAATCAAAGTAAAAATTTAGAATGGAAAAAATAAATATTAATAGTATATTTAGTAGAACTAGAAATAATTGATAATTTAAAATTTTCATAATCATTATTTGTGTAAATAAAACACATATCTAAATGTAAATATCCAACCAAAATAAAAGATGTAAAAACTTTTATACTAAAAAACTAATAATGAAAATTACCCAAAAAAATCAAATATCTTTGAATCAACTCACGTAGAAATCATTTGAAGCTTCGGTCGATACAATGATTGCATGATATTAAAATCCAATTTAGCTAGATATAAAATCTTTCATTATCCATGTTCCTGAAAAATAATCATTACAAAGATAAATTTCTAAGAATTTTCCATTTAAAATTTTAATATAAAGAGAAGAATCATTAAGATTGAAGTATTGGAATTACGTGATCCATGAACTATTTTCTCCATAAATATCCATATAATTCCTCGCTTCCAATCTGGGCAAATTTGTGCGCCAACCATACTCTAAATTAAATGTTATCTGTACATGCCAAATAAATATAATTTATATGTATGATCTTTCCTAGTGTTCTTTTCATCTAACATAATAATTGGAAGTATAGCTTGTGTGTATATGTATAGATATAATTACTACCTCTTTTAGAAGATTGGCTCCAAGAATGTGAGACTTTTGACAGATTTTCTTAAGACACATACTACTGAAGGTTTTAGCTTCATCCATTATTTTCTCGTTTGGAAAGGCAATCAATGAAGCTCAAAACAAATTTATAATACTTTTTATCTCCTTTTCTAATTGAGTGGTGCAATAGAAGAACTATCCATCTTTTTCTTTGAACTGTTCTAGCACATCTACCATTGTATCATACAAGATAATATATCTAGTTAGAATAATAAAAAAAAAATTAATTTCAAATGTAAATACTAAAATTGTATTCAATAATGAAATTATATATAGTTATGGTTAATAAATATTCACTTTCTATTTTATTTCTTGTTAATAGTAAAATGCATTATTATTGTACTTATGCATGTATTATGTGATTAAAAGAATACTAAAACATACATCTTGAAAAAAAGAATGTTTTAGGTTTCACCAGTGTCACATGCTTATGATGAATGAGATTTAAATTCAAAAAAAATGTAATAAGAAGAAATATTGTGATACTTGTATTTTTGGGATGAAAAGTCAAGGAGGGGACAAAAAAAATAATGGTATAGGTATGGGTAACATGATAAAGGAGTGGATTTCAACTACTATGGTTGTACTAGGGAGGACAAGGTGTAGTGTATTAACATTCATCAAAGAATAAAGATTAGAGGGATTTGGTCAAAAGAAAGAGAGAATGATTGAAAAGAAAAGGTCAATCTTAGATAGTTGGAAGAAGCAAACACATAGAGAATTTTGTGTTCTTTTTTTATGACAATTTCTAGTGTTTAAAGGGCATGAAAATACCATGAGTTGGGATGAAACCAAACCAATGAAGCATTGTAAATTAAAACGGTCATATATCCAACATTGTTCCTAAAGATGAAGGGATATTTTAGTGACTACATAAGGAATATCTTCAACATCATCTCAAGATTTGAGTATACTCCTCATCCATATTACTTTCCTAAAATATTTTTAATTATGAATTATTCACTCTTGTGATTAAAAAATAATTAATCGAGGCTAGTCATAAGAGATACTTTAACTATTACACTTTGTAAATGTGGAACTCTTGACAAGGCATGTGAGAAACTTTTACAAAATACCTTATATAAATGTGACTTTATGAAACTTCTTGGTGGTAGAATACCAGCAATGGGTTTTTTGGAAAAAATATTAGAAACATTTACTTAAATGTTAGACAATATCATTCTTACCTACTCTAAAGATATTAATCTTGAGAAGATGTTATAGATGCCCAACAAAGCATGTCTAAAAAGGGTTTCCTAATCAAATGTTGTAAATAAAAATAGTCACATCTTACCACCATAGCCTTCACAAAACATATGCATATAAATCAATGAAGAATATTTTATGCATAGACTCACCCTTTAATGAGTTCAAATTATGATTAATCTTTTGGTGGCTTCTATAGCATGAATTTTTTCATTATCCACTACTATAGCTAGAAAACTATTATTCTAGGTTCATTTATGCTTTGGTGTGAAATATTATATATTCAATAAATTGAAAGGTATATTTTTCTTGTTCTGAAATTGTGATAAAATTTTGTTAGTAAGTGCAAGAATGGTGTGAGATTTTTCAAGGTTGTTGATATAATATCTTGGTCACAATATAGAATGATATTAAATGAAATGAAAACCATGTTTTCTAAGCATTTGAGATTTAAAATCTAGAGGTAACTAATATCTAGTAAGGTGCTCAAGGATTTGAACCTTAAAACATTTGGTATGTGATAGAAGTTTGGATTGTGAGAAAATCATAAACCTAGAACTTATTATAATCAAAGGTTAACTATTCAAAAGTTCATGTCTGGACTTTGAGAAGACAAAAATGGAAGATAAGATATGGTGTTACACTGAAATCATTATATCTTTATGTTGAGATTTTAAGTGAAATAAAATCACCATCTAATATGAATTAAAAATAAGATTTACTAACAACAAAAAATTGCTCGTAATTGCATAATTATATACATGATGACAACTTCATTTAATGACACTAAAACGACACTAAAACAACACTTTAATGTTGCAATATTATTAAACTCGAAACACACTCTGTAATTCATCATCAAAATGTAGAAGAGAGAAAAAAGAATAACATTAAAATACAGACCTACCTTGGTTGCCTTGAAATTTAGAAACCTTAGACTATTTGTTCTAACATCGAATCATACGCATATAGTGTTAACCCCAAACTCAAATTAAGTATCTGATAAACCAAGTAAAGCATATCCATCAGACCTGAAGAAACGGTATATCTGTGAAGTCGAAGGATTCGAAGCCCCAAAGCTGCCGTATTCAGATCTTTACTGCTCTCGTTCCAAACCCTGCTACTCAATTACCGTCAGTAACAAATCATACATATAGCATGCCAATCTTAATCTTCGTTATAGCTTTGTTTAAATATACCTGTAAACATAATCAAGTGCTTCTACTATTTCGGTTTGAAAGTGTCGCCCAATTCCGAGGCGTTCAACATTATCCACCATTTCAAGGCGTTTCAGAACATTTTCTGAAGAAGAACTCGCAGCACCCATTGCATTGAACATGCCTTTGATCTCCGCAACAAGTTTCTCAGCACGCTCACGATACTCAGGAGCCTGCTTCATTCCAAAACAAAACCATTGTAATTCATATTTTCATGTAAAAAAAGAGAAATAGCAAAGCAACATGGTGTAAAAGAAGCTTGCATCATAAGGCAGCTTTGGAAGAGACTGTATAAAATCATCGTCCCACAAGTTGGAATGATGGTTGCCTGTGCGCCGAGAGACACCTTCAACATTAGTAGAGGCCAAGGCCATATTCATTATCGGACTCCTCAGACATTTTCTGCCCAGTGTCGAGAATGATTTAGAGGAAGGATTAATATGACGGGTAGGCTTAACTTTCAAGCAGAAGCTCACGGCAGACGAAGGGATCGAAAGAAGAGCCATTGCTAAGAGTAAGGGTGGTTGTGCAGGGTGTATTTCCTGGCCTTTTATAGCCAAAAACACATATATATTGAATATTACTAATTTTAAGCAAATTAGCTGACAGCATGTTCCAGCAGTTGAAAAGACTTTTGATAGCGATAATGGGAGACAAGTTCAATGTGACAGGGTAATGATTTAAATTGCTGATGATATTAAATTATTATTTTTATGGTTAGGAATAGTATTAGGGTTAGGATTAGGGTTATTGTTAGGTTTAGAATTATGGTTATGGTTAGAGTTAAGGTTATAATTAAAATCAGGTTTACAATTAGAAAGGGTTAGAATTAATATTAGAAAAAACGTTAGACTTGGGATTAGAGTTATGGTTAAAATTAGAGTTAGGGTTAGTATTATAATTAAAATTAAATAAAAGTAACTCTTGAAATAAAATATAGATAAATAGTAAATAAATTTTATTTATTACAGATTTATCTTATTTTAATTTTAAATTATTTAAGAATTATTTAATTTTGCATAGTTTAAGGGTTATTTTATTGAACACACTCAATTTCAATTGTGCTAGTAAGTGATTCAAATTTGAGATCAATGTAATACAAAGACAAATACTTGCCACTACATAACACTTGTTTTCTTTTTTATAAATATAAACTAGTATATATATCATAAATAAATTTATCTAAAAAATGAGTGTCTTCAATTATTATATTTATTTAAGAGTTTTTGTTCAAATTAAACTTTATTTCATTTATTCCATATACATACAAACACAATATTTTATTTATTTATTTATGTAATATTCAATTCAATTTAATTTTTTTATACGAACACTTATTTTACTCTGTATATGATTTTTAATTTAATTTTGAAGAAAATTCATCATTCAATATATTCATAATTATACATTTTTCCTTAATCACAGCATTAAATACTTTTCATTGAACATATAATTACGATCTATTACCATACTATAAAATAATTGTATATCTAAAATTTCTCTATTAAATAGATCGGTGTAGGTTTCATTTACTATAATTAGTATTTGATTAGTAACTGTACATTCGCCTAATTTTTAGAGTTAGTTTAGAAAATGACTACACATTCAATAAATCCTTAGATTCACACCAAGTCAAAGTTCAACTACCATGACAAAAGTCATATACTCCACATCTCCGTAAAACTACTGTTGGCAACTGATCTGATTAGGATGTAGGATGATTATAGAGGAATGCTTAACATAATTACATAAGTTAATTCAAAGCTTTAATTAAAAAAATTAACATAATTGAAATGCTTAAATGACCAAAGAATAATAAGGTAATGAACTGAAAGAAAGAAAGTAGAGAGATAGAAGACAAAACACAATTGATAACGGAGTTCGTCCAGGCGGACTACATCTCCGGGTCCCTCTCCAATAAGGTGACCGATCCGATTATCTCCAAAAAAATCAATTACAAGTGTTTGAAAATCATTCCCTCCAAGCACAATAGCAGCATTATTCTCTAATGTCCAGGAATAATCACAAAGTCTCCAAGAACGTACTCTCCTTCTCATCACCTAGTTGCCTACCAAAAGCCTAATACTCCTTTTTATACATGAAATCAGCCAAAAAGGCTATAACCACTAATTACAAAGACAATCCCTTTCAACTAATTGAATCTTCGTAATAAACCCTTTACTATTTTATGGATTTGATTTTACTCCACAAATAGGGGTTGTTTTAACCATATACCCTTATTTAACTAAGGATAGGCGAATTGAGTATTGGTTAAATTAATATTACCCCGAAAATATCTCAAGCGCTATAAATAGCGCAACGGTTATGTAATATTTTGGGAGGACGATGGTCAAGGTTAAACCCCTGTCGGCCTCCATTCTCTCTTTGGGCAATTTGTTATTAGCTAAAAGAAACTTCTTTCTAAATAATAGTAAATTGCATGTGTGGTGTAGTGGCAAAGGTGGACGGTTTAGCTATACTTGGAAACTTTTTAGTAACTATTGTAACATTATTTTTGGTGGAAAGCATATCCACCCGGATCAATCCTCCCCATTGGAGAGCTTTTGGACCTCCAAAAGCTTGATTACTTAGTAAGTAGGTGAGGGTATAGTTCCCTCACCTTTCCAATCTCCATCCATCTTGCTTTACCAGGGTGCATCCCTTTACGTCCCACTTTGAGGTATTCAACACCACCTCTTTTAGAAGATCTGACATTTCTGTCGAGGATGACATCCTCTTGTAACACATTCATGTATTCAGGTGCTAGATCATCAACAGAAGGAATCTGAATAGTAGCCTCTTCATCTAATATCATTGGAGGCTCATACAATTTCAAATTCTCTACATTTACAACTGAGTAGATTTGCATATATGGAGGAAGATTAAGGTGGAAGGCATTGGTACCGATCTTCTCTAAGATCTCAAAAGGACCATACCGGATAGGCTTGAGCTTCCTTCCTTCACCTTGCATTCTTTCCTTACTAATATGTAACCAAACTCTATCACCAACTTGGAAATGGTGATCAACACGATGCTTTGTCATGGAAAGCCTTGTATTTTGCTTGGCTCTGCTCCAACTGTGCTTCTACTACCTGATGGATTGCTTGGACCTTTTGGATGAACTTTAAAGCCCTTTCTGCATCATAGTGTCCTTCTTCAACATCATCCTTCCCAAAAGCAAAATCCATTGGTGTCTTAGGCAAGTAACCAAAGCAAGTCTCAAAAGGAGACCTCTTTGTAGAAGAGTGTGTCGCATGGTTGTAAGCATTTTGAACATAGTGTATAGCCTCATCCCACAACTTGGGATGTTTACTACAGTAACCTCTGAGTAGGTGCACAACTGTTTTGTTCACTACCTCTATTTGTCCATCAGTTTGTGGATGGAACACTGTACTCTTCTTCAATTTAGTGTCCATGAATTCCCACAATGTAGACCAAAATTCCCCTAAGAATCGAGAATCTCGATCTGATACAATAGAAGTAGGAAGCCCAAAATGGACCCATACAAATTGAAAGTACAAATCTGTTGTTTGTTCAGCTGTGACCTATTTTTTACAAGGTATTAAAATACACATTTTGCTAAATCGATCAACTACTACATACAAATAATCATGACCCTTCCTGGACATAGGTAAACCCCCCATGAAGTCCATAGACACACTTTCCCATGGACGAAATGGTACAGGTAACGGTGTGTACAAACCCAATTTCCTATTACTTGGTTTACTGGTTGCACACATTACACATCCTTTTATATACTTAGTGATAGTTCCTAGCATACGAGGCCAATAACAATATTTGTGCAATTGAGCCAATGTTTTACTTACCCTGAAATGTCCTGCAATCAAAGAGGTATGTGCTTCCCGAATTACCTGTGCCTATTCATCTTTAGGAATGCATAGTTTTCCCAAGTGGTACAACAAATTATCTTGCACATAGTAATCTTTCTCTTCTACATGTTTACCTTGAATTAAAGCTGCATAGATATCCTTAAAGCTCTCATCATTAGCATATTGTTCTTGAAAACTTTCATGAACCATTGAACTATTCTTAAGGATTATTAAAGCATTAACAGGAGGCCTAGAGAGGATATCTGCTACTTTGTTATGGGTACCTTTCTTATACTTAATTACCAAATGAAACTGTTGCAAAAAACCCATCCACCTAAAATGCTTACTTTGTTGCAGTTTAGACTATGAGTGCAAGTACTGAAGTGGCTAATGATCAGTGTGGATTACAGTTTCTTTCCCCATTAAGTAGTGTTTCCATTTCTTAACACTCTGAACTAAAGCATAAAATTCCTTATCATAGGTGGGATAGTTACTTACTGCTCCTGAAAAAGTTTCAGAGTGGTAGCAAACTAGTTTACCTCCTTGCATTAGTACCGCTCCCATGGCAAACCCACTCGCATCTGTCTCGATCTCAAATGGATGGTGTAAATTTGGTAAAGCCAGAATTGGTGCAGTGCTCAACTTTCCCTTCAAAGTGTCAAAAGCCTTTTATTGTGGACCTCCCCACTGAAAAGTTTCTCTCGTATTGGTTAATGCATGCAATGGTGATGCTATATAAGAGAAATTTGCAATAAACTTTCTCCAGTACTGAACTGCACCTAGGAAACTTCTAACCTTTGTGACTGTACTTGGCTTAGGCCGATTTACAATAGCTTCAACCTTCGTAGGGTCTACTTTCAATTGACCATTCCCTACGACATAGCCTAAGTACACTAAGGACGTCTTAACAAATTCACATTTAGACATCTTTACATAGAATTTTTCTTTTCTCAGTACATCAAAGACTTTCTTTACATGACTTAGATGATCTTCCCAAGTTTGACTGAATACAAGAATATCATCTAGATAGACTATGACAAAATCATCAATAAAAGGATGAAAGACATCATTCATGACTCTCATAAAGGTAGCTGGTGCATTACAAAGCCCAAAAGGAAAAACCAACCACTCAAACAGTCCCTGTTTTGTCTTAAATGCAGTCTTCCAAATATCATCTTCTGCAAATCTTATCTGATGATAACCACTTCGCAAATCCAACTTAGTGAAATAAACTGCATGTTTTAACTGATCAAGTAAATCATCAATTTTGGGAAGAGGATACTTGCTCTTTACCGTTATCTTGTTCAAGGCACAGTAGTCGATGCACATCCTCCAAGTTCCATCTTTCTTTGGAACCAAGACAATTGGAGAACCACAAGGAGATGTACTAGGATGAATAACTCCTTTTTCCACCAACTCTTGAACCTGCTTTTTAATTTCCTCATTCTGCATAATAGATAAATGGTACATGCCGATATTAGGAAGTGGCACATCCTGTTGTAACTAGATTTCATGCTGTATCTCTCTCTTGGGTGGTAACCCCTTCGGTTCCTGAAACATGTCATCATAAGCGGAAATAATTTTGACCATTTCAGCTTTATGTTTTGGGTCACACCCCTTGAATGCCTCAGATTTATCATCTTCTTTGGCTTTTACAAGCATTAATACAAAGTTCTTACTTGAGTTGACCAACCTCTTCATTTGACCAGCATTAACTAGTGTAAGATTAGTCTTCACCTTATGTGACCGTACAATGTATTCTACCCCATCTTTAAAAAGATGATACTTATTTTCCCCCCTATAAAAGATTTATTTTATGTCATAAAGATAAGGACTCCCTAACACAAGCCCACAAATATCCAAAGGGACCACATCTACTTCTACCTCATCTACAAAGTTTGCAGTGATAGCAAATTTTAATTTACATTGTTTAGTTACTTGCAATTGCACATCATTGCAAACCCATCCAAGTGGATTTGGCTTTGGATGAGGTGTTGTAGCCAAATTTAATTTCTTTACCACTTCCTCAAATATTAAGTTGACTTGGGAACCCGTATCAAACAATGTATCAACCTTAGTGTGTTTTGTTACAACATGAATGTGAAAAAATTCATTTCTTTGCTTATCAACCTTAGGAGAAGATTCTTTACTTGTACTTGCACTGACATTAGAAAAACTTGCATGAGATGAGAGAGATATACCTTTCTCTTTACCTTGGATTCTGGCAGCAACAATCTTTGTCTCATCTCCGGAGTCAAAACCAAGATCCTATTGAATTACTGCAGTAGTCTTCTGCTTGCCTTTATTACCTCCATATCTTTTCGGCCTCAACTCAGGATGAAGCTTCCAGCATCTTGAATCATCATGCCCCTCTTTCTTGCAATGGGAGCATGTGGGTTTCTCACCCTCTTTCTTAGTTGTAGCTGTCTTCTTCCTTTTGCCTTTATCTTTGTCTTTTTCTTTCCCTTTGGACTTACCCTCAAACTTAGATGGCTTCTTGGAAAAGTTATCACTAAAAGTGTTCTTACCCCTTGACTCTAAATGAGTAGCTTGAACAAACACCTCATCTAGATTGTTGGGACTCAGCATCAAAATAGTGTTCCTAAGGTAAGAATGCAAACCACCTATGTACTTAAGTAATGTGTCTTGCGTATACAAGGGAACATTTAAAGCAATAGCCCATTTTCTAAACTCATGAGTATAATCCTAGACAGACTGCCCCTTACCTTTCCTAAAGGTTTGCCAATTCATGGTTAACTGTTGCATGTAACCTAAAGGATAGAATTGTTTCCTAAGGGCAGCAACAAACTGCATCCAAGACATGTTAACATGACCATGGCGAGCAATTTCTTCCCGAGTCTTACTCTCCCACCAGGTGAGAGCTGTACCTCCCAACCAGAGGGTGGCTAATTCGATCCTAGAAACATCTTCTACTAGGCCTTGAATCCTACAGTACACTTCTACTTGCTGGACTCAATCATCTAACTTCTCAGCATTTAATTCCCCACAATATTTAGGTAACTCAAATTTTACATCAAGCTTAATAACAGGCTTAGACTTGCTCTTAAATGGATTTACATTAGAAGAAGGAGAAGGAGAAGGAGGAGAAGGGGAAGAAGAAGAAGAGGGAGAAGATGGAGGAGAAGGTGTTTCCAAAGTTTTCTCCTCTGTGTCTTTCTGATCTTCCCGCTTCTTGTGCTTTGAAGAACCTCCCTTTTCATGCTTCTTCTTTTCTGCATAAAGTTCTTCCACCGTCGCCTTGATATTGAGAAATAGCTTTTGGAAATCCTTTGGATCGAACTTTGAACTTTGTCCACCTTCTTTTCCTTCCATTTGTGATGGTCGATTAGCTCTTCGTCTTCCAATCTCAGGATTATATTCTTCAAGTTCTCCTTCGCCTCATTGAAACCTGGATCTCGTTAGCATTCAATTTTTGCAATACTAGCCACACACAAAGCTCTGATACCAACTTGATCTGATTAGGATCTAGGACGATTACACAGGAATGCTTAACATAATTACATAAGTTAATTCAAAGCTTTAATTAAACAAATTAACATAATTGAAATGCTTAAATGACCAAAGAATAATAAGGTAATGAACTGAAAGAAAGAAAGTAGAGAGATAGAATACAAAAAACAATTGATAACGGAGTTCGTCCAGGCGGACTACGTCTCCGGGTCCCTCTCCAATAAGGTGACCGATCCGATTATCTCCAAAAAAATCAATTACAAGTGTTTGAAAATCATTCCCTCCAAGCATAATAGCAGCATTATTCTCTAATGTGTAGGAATAATCACAAAGTCTCCAAGAACATACTCTCCTTCTCATCACTTGGTTGCCTACCAAAAGCTTAATACTCCTTTTTATACATGAAATTAGCCAAAAAGGCTATAACCACTAATTACAAAGATAATCCCTTTCAACTAATTGAATCTTCATAATAAACCCTTTACTATCTTATGGATTTGATTTTACTCCATAAATAGGGGTTGTTTTAACCATATACCCTTATTTAACTAAGGATAGGTGGATTGAGTATTGGTTAAATTAATATTATCCCGAAAATATCTCAAGCGTTATAAATAGCGCAATGGTTATGTAATATTTTGGGAGGACGATGGTCAAGGTTCAACCCCCGTCGGCCTCCATTCTCTCTTTGGGCAGTTTGTTATTAGCTAAAAGAAACTTCTTTCTAAATAATAATAAATTGCATGTGTGGTGTAGCGGCAAAGGTGGACGGTTTAGCTATGGAGATCACAGGTTCGAATCTATACTTGGAAACTTTTTGGTAACTGTTGTAACATTATTTTTGGTGGAAAGCATATCCACCCGGATCAGCAACGTAAACCATATAAGTACAACTTTAGATAGACATTGACATTATGACACATATATTTAGGCTACTTATAAAACTTGGTAAGATTGTTTGCTTTCTAAAGTCAATAATACTAATATGAATGCCTTGCTATTAGATATCTATCTATAAATTCTTTTATAAAAATGTCATATTGTTTTAGCATTTATTTTGTATTTATTTTGTTATACATTAAATTTAATTTTCTAATATATAATTTTTACTCATAAATGTGAGAAAATAAAAAAAATTAATTTTTTTTATAAAATTATGTATTTAAAGATATCATCAAGAGAACACTTTTCATTATCAATTATAAATGGAATCAAATATTATTCATATAGATCATATGAATTGGTCATAATTTAAACTCAATTGATAGCTTGGTAGTAGGCACATCAATTGATAATGAACATCCATTGCTAACAATAATAAACAATTGACAAGTTTATTGTCAACGTCATTAGTGAAAGCTAATTATAAACTTACTTATTAATCACAAATTGTGTCAAGCTCAAACTCGATAAGGATTCATATAAGATTACTATAGATACCAAAAATTGGTCTAGGCCTATGAGTACACATTTGACATAATTTTTTATAGTTTGTGGTCTTGATTAAATAATGTTAATTATTTAATTACCCTTTCTAACACATATTTCCTCTATTAATTAAATACTCCTTTTTAATTGATTCATTAATTCACTAATAACCTTTATTCAACTTGATTAATTAAATAAATCATATTTATTTAATTATGTTGTGAACGAATTAATTCTTCCCACTTTTTATCATACTTATTCAACTATAATTAAATATTTTTATTTAATTATTCATTTAACCCCCTTTTATCTATAATTAAATATTTATTATTTAATTATTTATGCCACATTCCTCTATCATTTAGTTATCTAAGTCATTCACTCACCTTCTGACTTGAGGTCTATTTTTAGCTCTCTAGTTATCTCTGGATTTCACACTTGTTTATCTTTGCAAGAAGACTCTCCATCACAACTAGTCAATTAACTAGTTCTAACTCCTGTTTGCATTTGAATGCATTATTCTTTGAGTTCTAACTTTTTCTTTGGCATACAAAATCTATTTCTTCTATTTTTGAAGATTAAGATCCTAAACTCATGTTCTAACTCATGCTCTAACTTACTCTCTATCTACAGTCTTTCCTAAACTCGTGTTCTAAATCGTGTTCTAACTCATGTTCTATCTGAGATAGAACTCACATCGCATGACATTCATCAATCTCATCCGTCAATCTCTCTTTCAATCTGAGCCAATCATTCAAGAATCCAAAATCTATAAAATGCCCTGTTATTATCATTATCGCTCCTCCCAAAATCATACACTTTTGAGAAGAGACTTATCTTCGATATTTTGCTTAGACACTTGACGAAGTTATGCTTGCATTCAAACACATAAATCTCAGGGCAAGAATATTGAAAGGGAAAAATGGAGAAGGACAATCAAGATAATTCGAAGGAGTGAACACATATTCGGTGAGAGCTTTCTATTAATTTGTTTAGTTTATTTAGTTTACTTATTCATTCTTTGTTGTTTGATTTTAGTTTATTATTTAGATTAGTATTAACATTGTTATTCTAGTTGCAGATTATCCATCTCATCACATTCAAAATATCATACTTTTAATTTAATGTTACATTTAGTGAACTTGATGTGAACATGCTTCAAAATTCACACATATTTTTGTCTTTCCTTTTTTTCGTTTTTCTTTTTTTTTTTGCAAGTTTTCGTACAACACACTAGATCTGTTCAGGAAAATGACGCATCTGTATCCATGAGACACATCCGATAAAAATAGTGAGGCATCTGTCATTCCAAACCACATTTGTGAAGTCACGAACTATATCTGCTTGTCAACAAAATTTGCGAACCACATCCACCTGTCAACATCGAACCGCATCTGTGGCTCCAAAAGCCGCATCTAGTTGGTAAATCTTTCCCACTTTTTTATTGATTTTCGTACATTCATATTTCTATTTTTTGCTTTTTAGGTTGTTTTGATTTTCGCTAATGTTTGTTTCAGCTGTGTTAAGGTGGAATAATGTAGTGTTTGTAGGATGAAGCATAGAAGAAAATTAAAACCAAAGACAATATTTTATGCAGGATGAAAGCCAAAGACAAGAACAGTGAAGTACTGACAAATTTGCATGCAGGACCTAATGCCTTTGTGTTTATTTATTTATTTAAGCAAACTTTTATTTGGTAGATAGATAATCGTCATGTGGGTTTAAAAGAAATTTCTATTTGATAAATAGATAATTGTTGCTTAGATTAAAAAGAACCACTGTCTTCTTTGTCTGGTGCTTTGCACGTATTTGTCACCCTTACAATTCAGTAATCAAAGTATCCTCTCCCCTTGCGCAGTCATGCGATCTTGGATGTAAGAGAAATGGTTACTGACTCTAGAACTTGGGCCTATCTTGGTGGAAACAATTACTCACCCCAAGACGACTCAGACTGGTAACACACTAAAGTCAAGCAACTTCCACCCGATATATAAAAATGGATTTCTGGGGAAAGCCCAAAAATCGCACTCACTATTCCGACGAGATGGATAGAAATGGACTCTCGCCGATGTTGGATAGCGCCCCACAAACAAAATTCCCTTATTAAACACCTTGTTGTAGAGTTACCAAAATCCTACCTACTTGTTGGCGCAGTAGGGTCGGCCTTGTGAAGCCGTCTTACATTCTTATGGTTGGGTATGTGCAGGATCATCATGGAAAAAACAGGCCCTTAAGTGGCAATAAAAAGACAAAAAATCAAAGTTAGACAACTTGACGTAAAAATTTGAATAAGTTATCCATATTATTTCAAAAAAATGTAAAAATAGAATCTGTAGAAAATTGAATTTAGTTTCTAAACTACTAGACCTTTATTTATTTTTTAAAATCTATTTGGTGAAAATTTGAAATTTCAATGCAATAGTATTTAAATTTCAGGGTAAAAATAAGAAGTAGGTGTCTGTCTAACCACCCTAACCACAATTAAATAATAATATTTTTTTATAATCTTTTAGCAAAAAGTAGAGGACTCATGTCCCAATGTGATGCATTTTTTTTAATATTTTTTTCCCAATAAATAATTAATTATGAATTTTTTATTACAAATTTTAAAAAATATAAAAGCTCGTCTATCTACCACCTTAACTTGGTCAAAAATTCATGAAATTCATTTTTTTATTTTTTAATCCTATAGTATGCAAAGCATAGAATGTGATGCATTATTTGGATTCAAATAATGTGATACCATTTGAAAGTTATAGATGTTTTTCAATCAGCCTATCAATCAGGACTTTATTCGTAATTCTAATAAAAAACGAATAATAATTATTTATTAAATTCAAAGTAAAGCATAATTTATATTAGTGGAAAGCTGAGAATCCCCTCTAAAAGCCCTTTTCGTTTCATCAATTTTGGGTTAAAAAAAAGTTGTCAGCCACATGGACCATCATATGGCTTACATATCGCCACTTTTTGACCCATCATGATCCTGCACATACCCAGTTTATGTGTGGAAATGAAATGTATGCCATGGGAGTTTCATGGATACAGTAGCTTGTCTACCCCATATAAGTGAGTGTCATGGAGGGGAGCCAGTGGGGTCAAGCTACTATCATTCGCCATAAATATGCGTAGCTGGAGAAATCCAAGTAAGAACTCAACAAGTATTGTCCTAAAAGCCTAGGTTGTGAATGTTTTTCAAGTCTTAAAAGTCCTTTCATCACAAAAACTAAAAATACATTGATTGTTGTGTTTGTTTTTTGTTGTATTCATCAAAATCTTGATCAACAAACTAAGTCATCAAAATCAATTTTTGGGAAAATTTCAACTATTAGAAAAATGAGTCGCAATTGTCTGTTTAAACAACACATCTGTCATAGAGAGTCACATCTGTTAGGGGAAAGACTGCATGTGTCTGTCAAAACTTTCATTATTCATAGTCTGTATATCACGAGTCACAACTATCACATTCTGAGTCACATGTGTGCATGCAAACCGCATCTGTTAGTTTTCGAACCACATGTGTCTTGGTAAACCGCATTTGTCATAAGAAAAACCGCAACTATCAGAAACACCGTATGCACTGCCAAAACTTGAACCACAACTCTTAGGTGAGCCGCATTTTCCTGTCAACAAAAAACATCAAAAACCTCAATCTGAGTCTGAAACATCATTGTCACTATTTGCTTTAGATTCTTAAGATCAACCTTGGACAGAAACTGTTAAATTTTTTGTCAAAAGCCTTGCATCATTAGGTGTCATATACGTCTTAGTCACATTAAACATCTTAGTCATAGTCATCCTAAGTTGCATGCATATAGATACTTCCTAGGAAATTGCATATCAGAGAATAGATAACTTTCATCATCATTGGAAACGTTCATGTTTCGGTTTGTCATAGTTATTGAACCTAGTCACTTTAGTCCCATTTAGTGGATATTTTCAACTCAACAGTCTAGTTTGGAAAATTCACCTTGTCAACTGTCCTTGTCATACAATCGAGTTCCTTGGTAAAAAAAAAATCATTGCATGCATTTATTCCATAGGTGGTAGGTTGTACCCATCTTAGACTCATTTATCGTCATTATCTACTCAAACTTTTGCATATTGTCCATCCTATCATACGTCATTTTAGTATACATCTTTTTAGAAACCATTTTAGCAACACCATTTATTGTCCAAAAAAAAATCCAAAAACATAGAAATAGGTCATATCAGTTTTTAGACATAGTCTACATTACCCCTTTTTGAGCAACTTTTTCATGGTCAAAACAAGGTCTAAAAAGAAACATAGAGTAATGACAAACCTCAATGAATTCATCAATCCATTCAGAAACCAACCATCAGGAAGTAAACACCCACATAGACCTTTGCTTGAAAGACATGTCACTAGAGACACACATGGACAAATTTTCATAGAAGACATAGACACAACAGTACAAGATCTTGAATTTTCCTCCTTTATGGATGAATGTTTGGAAAATGATCCTCAACGATATCTAGAAAATTTTTTAGCAGAAGGTGCCAAACTACCACCAGGATTTGATATTCATACTTTGCAAACACAATCTACTCAACCAATGCAAACTACAAAGTCAACTGTCTCTATTCCCCAAATTATCACAGCGATACCAACTAGCATACCAACTCAAACATCATCAATTGTAAACACAACCCCTTTCAACATCACACAAGGTTTACAATTTACTACGGGGGCAACTTCCTCCAACCCCTTTGGCACCAACACAACTGGTAAGAGATCTAAATTTGGCATAAATATACCTATACCCAATTAGATCATTCAAACAGGAAACATTCCTATACCAACTCAGCCCATTTAGATAGGAAACATTCCTATACCAAATTAGATCATTCAAATAG
Organism: Sequoiadendron giganteum; assembly: GCA_007115665.2. NCBI lineage: Eukaryota > Viridiplantae > Streptophyta > Pinopsida > Cupressales > Cupressaceae > Sequoiadendron > Sequoiadendron giganteum. The sequence continues at coordinate 195,755,561 of CM021106.1, forward strand.
GAAACATTCCTATACCAACTCAGCCCATTCAAACTGGAAACATTCCTATACCAACTCAACCCATTCAGATAGGGAACATTCCTATACCAAATCAAAACATCCTAATAGGGTATATTCCCTCGCCAAATCACAACCCATCATAGAACATGGTGTATTAGAACACCTACATTGATCCAAACAATGCAAACAACATGTCCTTGATGCAAGTATATGTCCTTCAAAACCAAATGTGAACTCTTCAACAAAAAATGGACAACATGTCTATGTCAGGCAAGTGAACTATCTCAGTGCAAGACCTAGGTCCATGTCCATTTGATAAAGCATTTTATATGACACCTTTCCCCCATGGATATAAATTATACCGATTTTGCCTAAGTATAATGGGAGAAAGAATCCTTTGGAACACATTAGAGAATTATCAATGGCATGCATGGACATATCGTATGACCCCACATACTTGATGAGACTATTTCCACGAACCCTTGTTGGGATAGGATTGGAATGGTTTTCTAAATTACCGTATGGTATACGATCTTGGGGTGAATTAGCCAAGAATTTTGTTGAACATTTTTCCTTTAACATAGATAATGAGGTAACAATAGCAACCTTTTTCCACACAACACAAGAAGATGGTGAATCTTTCACCACTTTCTTTTAGAGATGGAGAATTCTAGCTAGCAGATGTCTAGTTAAAATACCCGAAAAGCAAAAGGTCACAATATTCTTAGAAAACATCAACCCAAAACTACGAAGTGACTTAAGAGTACACTATTGTACTTCATTCTCAGACTTGGTACAAAAGGGCATCATCCTTGAAAAATGCCTTATAGACAAAGGAGAAATTAAGGTACCAGATAGAAATCCAGTTGTCCAACATCAGAACACACCAAACGATAGAAACAAAAATGTTACAAATGACGAGATTGTTGATGCTAAAAACATACATATGGGACCATTTAGCACACTTAGAGGTTACAATTCCAATCAAGACATGATGAATAGTCGAGATCAAACAACCAACTATGTCCAGAATTCACAACAACAAACACCACAATGAAGATTTCCTACACGTGAATTTACACCTCTAGGATAGCCAATCGAGACTCAAAGAGTTGATTAAGCATAATCTCATCGAACCTTTGGAACCAACAGAGTATGATCTTGGATAGTTCAAACCTTCATGGTGGGATGATAACTCTTTTTGTGACTATCATCGAATGAAAGGACACAACCTACAACAATGTCGTCAACTCAAAAATATCATGCAAGACTTTGTTGAAAACGGAACCATAGAGGTCGGTGGGCAGAAAAATACCAAGAACAGTGATCATAAGGTCTTTACAGACCCGTTACATGACCACACAAAAGGAAAATTCTCTAGTTCAGGACTGAACAAGAATCCATCAGCCAATTATAACAATACCAAGTATGACTATGGTAAAGGAACGATCATAAATCACCTCCGGGCCACAAATGAGAATGTCAATACCATCACCATTAAGAAGCATTTAGAATGTAACGTGAACACATGCAGAACTAAGATTACTATTCCTGGACCTTCTTCTTCTAAGCCACCTACACAAGCTTCCAAGTTTAAGTACAACCTTCTCGATCAATTGAGTAAAACCCCCATGCAAATATCTATCTTAGAATTGTTGACTTTATCACCTGAGCATCAATCCATTCTTGACAAATTTCTATAGAACACAACTATTCCTACAAACTTAAATGTCAATCGTTTCAAGGAAATGGTGGGATATTTGACCAACTTGCATCATGCCAAATTTTCCCAGCAAGATTACTCGACTGAAAAGTCTGATCATAATGACCCTTTACATCTTGAAGTCTTAGTCCATCAAAACAAATTCTGACGAGTCTTGGTAGACGGAGGAGCAGGTTTGAACCTGTGTACCCTAAAATTGATTAAGGCATTAGAATTCTCAGAAGATTGCGTAGACACCTCTAAGAGTATAGTCATCAAGGCTTATGATGATGAGGAAAGATCATCCAAAGGATTTCTCACACTCCCTATCATAATTGGCCCAGCAATCATGAACACTAGCTTCCAAGTCTTGGATCTCACCCTTCCATACAACTTGTTGTTAGGTAGACCTTGGATACATGCAATGAAAGTTGTACCTTCAACATATCACCAATGTCTTAAGTTCCCGTATAATGGCACAAAGATCACCATTGATGGTGATCCAGATCCTTTTCAGTATTGTACAAGCCTAATGGATATTCCACAACAACAAGTACCAGTTAACCAAGAAGTTTCATCATCCACTTTATCCCTATAAATTGACCCATCACATCTCACTAAGTCCATTTCATTCAAACCACCATCATCCACTCCTAAACTCAAGATCCAAGACAAGGGTTGTGGCGAATATAATATAAAGGCATCATATTATGTCACTCAACTGATTCCACCTAAGGCATATGGCCTACCCATGGTAGATAGAAGATAGTCAATGGTCACATTCCATGTTCCCCCTACAATGACATTGACCAAATGGGGAGAGTTAAGTGAAGAAATTATGGGTCAAGGTGATTCCTGGCTATATCAAGAAGAACATGAATACCCCTCCCCGTCTATTCAAATAGCTAAGGACCAGTATGGAAAAGGCTTTAAGACAATGCAAATTGAATGCTATTATGGGAACAGTGGGTTAGGACTATATCAAAATGGAAGGACATAACCAATCACTATCTACCCACACTCGAAATACTTAGGGCTAGGATGTCAACTGCTTAGAATTGGGTTTCCTAGTACTTCGTCACCATTTCAAGAGGAAGTGAGTGCTTGTGCACACATCAAGATATCTCATGAACCACTTCCCCCAATTTATGACAAACCTCTAGTTTATTATGAATCCCATTACTCAAGCAATTATGAATGGGATTCCCTTTCATCTACTAGTACCATGAACATAGATGCCCTATTTGGAGAATCGGACCTAAACGTGAAACCTATACCAAAACCATCTAGTCCTTGTCCTAGGAAACACTTGTCCAAAGAAGAATGGAAAAATAATTATTATTGGGAAACCCTTGATCATACATCTTGGGCACGTGACAAACAATCTTCTAATGATTGCGCTCTTACTATAGTCCCACATCAGAGTATACCTACCCCTAGGAATAAAAACAAGGAGTTAGTCCAAAACTTCTGTGACCATGTCAACCATTCTATATTCACATTGTCAGCAGCTACCTTTAAAAACTCAGATGATGACATGCCCCTTATATACCCCGAACTTAATGACTGGGATCAACAATGTACACCTATCATAGATACATTTAAGAACGACGAAGCAATTCCTAAGTTCATGGGACTTAGAGAAGGCATACCAAGAGGGGATCATAAAGGAGGTTTTACCATAGACTTGGATGACAAAGCATATTTTGGGGAGTCTATTTACACCTCTAGTCAGAAAAATGAGAAGGAAAATGATGAGTCCCTAGGTGAAAACCGAAAGGTGCCTTTGGATGAAGAAAAAGTCAAAATAAAGGATGTATCTTAGGGAAAAAAACTCTCAGAGGCACCCAAGGATAGAGGTTTAAATATTGTCCCCGTTGAACAGGAAAAGTCATCGATGCTAGTAGAACAATCTATTGAAGTCAACATAGGTACAAAAGAGAATCCTCGAAAGGTATATTTTGCAGCTTCTTTAACAAAAACAAAAAAACCTGAGTTTAAGGACTCCTTCACAAAGAGATAGATAAACTTTGCATGATCATATGCTGACATGCCTAGGTTGGATCCAGACCTAATATTGCACCATTTACCACTACAACCAGGTATTAAGCCAGTCAAACAGAATTTGAGGAAAATGCATCCGCAAATTGCTCTATTGGTCAAGGCAGAACTTAAGAAACTCTTGGATGTAGGATTCATAAGGACAATAGACTATGCAGATTGGATATCAAATCTAGTACTAGTGACTAAACCAATTAGGGGCATTCGCATTTGCACAAACTTTAGAGACATCAATAAGGCATGTCCCAAGGATGACTTTCCTTTGCTGAAATCGACATGATAGTAGATCTTACAGCAGGATACGAGATGCTATCCCTCATGGATGGTTTCTCTGGATATAACTAGATTAAAATAGTAGTTGAAGACCAACACAAGACAAATTTCATGTGTCCATGGGGCACATACCGAGAATGTTATGCCGTTTGGTCTTAAGAATGTAGGAGCTACCTATCAATAGGCAATGACTATGATTTTCCATGACTTTGTACATACTCTCATGGAAGATTATGTACATGAAATTATAGCTAAATCAGAAATAAGGGAAGATCATTTGAAGGTTTTAGACAAGATATTCTAGGGATAGAGAATTACAATGCTAGGCTAAATCCGAAGAAGTGTGTCTTTGGAGTGAAATCGGGAAAACTGTTAGGGTATATCATCTCTCAAAGAGGCATTGAAGTAGATCTAGAAAAGGTAAGAGATATGATAGAAATGCCTCCTCTAGTCAGCATTGTTCAACTTAGAACCCTACAAGGGAGATTACAATCCATTAGGCATTTCATAGTACAACTGGCAGATAAAATATACCCCATTTCAGCATCTACTCAAGAAAGGAGTACCATTTGTGTGGACACCTAAATGTCAGGAAGCCTTCCAACAAATCAAGGAATATTTGCTTACTCCACCAACCTTAATGCCACCTACTAAGGGAAAACCATTGATATTATACATTTCAGCCACTCAGTCAGCATTAGGAGCACTTCACGCACAAGACGATGATGAAGGTCATGAGAGAATAGTCTATTACATCGGTCGTACCTTAGTGGGCTATGAATTGAATTACAAAAACATAGAATGTGCTTGTCTTGCGGTAGTCTTTGCTACCCAAAAAATTCTGCACTATATGCTCAATCAACAAACAATGTTAATTGCAAAGATTGATCCACTTAAATACCTCTTAAGTAAGGCAACTTTAACAGGTCGGTTGGCTAAATGGGTTATGATACTTAGCGAGTATGACATCCAATATGTGGAGAGAAAGGATATAAAAGGGAAGGTAATTGCAGATCAACTGGTAGATGCACCTATGAAGGCAGACCATCCCTTAGTGGTGGATTTTCTTGATGAATTTCTCTTTAACATTGACATTAAAACTGAATGGAAACTATACTTTGATGGGTCACATACAAATCATGGTTCAGGAGCTGGTATCTTATTTGTTACACCTCAAGGTGATACCATTCCCAAATCATTCAGGATTACTTTCCCTTGTACTAACAATATAGTAGAATATGAAGCCTTAGTGATAGGGTTAAAAATGGAAGCTCAATGGAAGATTAAAAGCCTACATGTTTTTGATGACTCTCAACTGGTAATCTAGCAGGTAAATGATGATTACGAGACTAAGGATGAAAAGCTTGCACCTTACAAGCGAATGGCTGATAGTTTCAAGAAGTATTTAAATAACATTACTTTTCAACAAATACCACATATCCAGAATAGAGCTGCAGATGCTATGGCAATCGTGGGTTCCTTGTTGGATATTCTGAGTAATGTGCCTGAGTTCAAGTTTCTAGTTGAAAAGTTGTTGATTCCTGCCTATGATGTCCCTGATACTGTAATTGTGTGTACCATTGTTGGTCCTACATCTCCTTGGTATAAATACATATTTGACTATCTCACTGACCAAACCTTACCCCAAGAATTTACCAATAACCAACATAGAAAATTCATTTGAAAGTCAGCTAAGTACACCATCACTGGAGAAACCCTATATAGACGTGCCTTAGATAATGCCCTAATGAGATGTCTCAATGATAAAGAAGCACAAAAAAATTTGTGAGTGGTACACGAGGGTATATGCGGATCTCATTCGAGTGGTCCTGCTTTAGCCCATAAGATTATGATACTAGGTTACTATTGGCCCACAATGGAGAAAGACTCATACATCTTTGTAAAGAAATATAGACAATGTCAAATACATGGAGACTTGATAAGAGTGCCAGCACAGGAGCTTCATCCAATTACTTCACCATGGTCCTTCGCCCAATGGGGAATTGACCTCAGAGGTAAGATACACCCTCCATCATCCAATGGCCATAAATTCATCATCACCGCCACCGAATACTTCACCAAATGGATTGAAGCTATTCCCATGAGCTACATGATCGACACACAAATATCTAAGTTTAAACTAAACTATATCATTTGTCGGTATGGTGTCCCACAATCCATAATCATAGACAATGGCCGCCCATTCAAGAACCAAGAAGTACGCCATTTATGTGAAGAATTCCATATCAAACACTATTTCTCCACCCCATATTACCCACAAGGTAATGGCCAAGCTGAGGCATCTAATAATACCATTGTTAGAATCCTTAAAAAGACTATCAATGATGCTGGTCATGACTGGAACCTACAGCTTAACCCTGCCTGATGTGCTTATTGCACAAGCATCTGTACTTCCACTGGTGCCACCCCATATTCCCTTGTATTCGGGTCCGAAGCTATCTTACCTATTGAAGTTGAAATACCTTCTCTAAGGGTGTCCTTGAAGGGTCATATTGATGATGAAGAGTATCGTGTCTCTAGGTTACAAGAGCTAGAATTGCTAGATGAGCGAAGATAGAAAGCATTAGATCATTTGCAAGCATATCAAAATCGTCTTCATCATAGCTACAATAGGAAGGTTCTCAATAGAAATTTTGACATTGGTGACCTCGTATTAATGGAGAATCCTAAGAACCAAGCTGAATGAGAGAAACTAGGTAAGTTTGAACCTAACTGGTTGGGGCCCTATATTGTCACGAAAGCCTTTGGATCAGGAGTGTACCAACTCTCTACTCCTAAAGGAGAGTTGCTTTTGTCACCTATCAACAATATGCATCTAAAGAGGTTCTATGCTTAGTTTCTAAGAATTCATGTCTTAATCTAGAAAAATACAAAAAAATGGTTGCCTTGATGAAAACCTGGCAAACAAGCATCTTTGTAACACCAAAAAAATTGAAAAAAATTGAAAAATTAAAGAGAAATAAATCCGTCCAATAGTGAAAACTGCTTTAGTGGCGCTATGGATAAGTACCATGGTGAAAACCTGGCAAACAGGCACCATGTGTAAACAAGCTTGCTCTTCCGTCTACCATCATTCTATTCAGACTTTTTCACTATCTTTCATAATAAATGGTTGTCTTATCCATTCCTTGGAACGATTGACATCTAGTGTCCATTTTGTCACATTATCCAATCCCTCTTCCAAATCTTATTCCCGACTGGGGGAAAATCCTTGTTCTATGCCCTATCACCTTTTACATAGTGTCACATAATCGTAAATGTCCTGAAAAAATCCCAAAAACATTAGAAAACTTCAAAAAAAATCCAAAAAAATAAAAACATGTCTGAAAATACCAAAAACAGAGTCAATTCAGTCATGTTAAGTCAGTCATAGTCGAACTACGTTGCCTTCGTGACTGGGATGTACACAAGGCCATCAATCGATGTGCCCCCGAGGCATTAGTTTTGACAATCTAGTTTTGTCATGTATCATACACATTAAAATCATGACTCTTTGTATATTCAAAGTCATTGGTCATGTCAAACTACGAGGTCTTTGCATGTACAACGTAGGCAAGGCTAATCAATTGATGAGCTCCTGAGACCACACTAGGTCAGTCCAATAGTGTTCATTCACAATCACTCTCACACAAGTTGCATATCATAGTTTAAGGTATCATCTTATGTCATATAGTGTCTACACGCATACACTTTTTATCAGTCAAGGAATCAAAACAAGTCATGCATCAACAAGGGAAAACGTCTCAAAGTCATCAAGTCAATATCAAACACATTATCAAAGCAATCAACTTATGTCTTACACAAGATATGTCTTTCTTGTCAATAAACGTCATCAAATTTTCATAGTCACATGTAGCTTGTCACTTCAACATCATCAGGCTCCAATGTCTTATACGACACATGTCTTTCTGAAACCAAGCTTTGTCATGCCTTACACAGAAGTCACCAAGTCGAAACCAGACTCAACGTCTTATGCAGTATGTGTCATCTCTCACATTATGCTATGTCAAACATCAACATCAAACAATCCCACAAGATCAAGTTTTGGAGAATACATTTATTTGGCTTTATGACTTTATATCTTATTTTGTCTTTTTTTTTTATCGATTTATGAATTTAGTCCGGTTACTAGCTTTCTCGAGGATGTCACTTGAAGATTTAGAGAAGCTACCATGTCTCATGACTCTTTTTCTCTAGTTGTTGTCTGTCAACTATCTTTTTAAACATTGGTTTTTGAGTCATGTTACTAGTTTCCTCAAGGATGTCCTATCAAAGATTTAGAGGAGCAATGACATCTCATGACCCGTCTTTTATTTATTTGATGTTTATGGTTTGTCTCGACAAAAGGACTGAGGCAATACTATCCTTAGTATGAGTTAAGACACTCCTTGTCTGTGACTGTCTATTTTTTCGTAGATGGATGACTTTGTACACTATGGTCTATCTCATATCATAGTGTGTACTATCCATTTGTGTCATGTCCCACCCAATGATGATTACAAGAAATCATAGCATATTTTGGCACTATATCAAAGATCATATCATTTTCTCAATCAATCAACCTCAATTATTTCTTACTAAGAGTCTGAATTCATATCATCCTAACATTTCTCTTCTTTGACGTAACAATAAAGTCTTGTGACACAATAAAAACATTAGGTTATTTTGCATACATTCCATAAGCATTTCACATAGTTACATCTGAAATCATGACATAATAGGCATTTCATCATCATCACATACATAATGTAAACATTGCATGTACACATTACCATCAAATATAAATAAATATCATATAGAACATTTACATCCATTATCATAAGTAAATTAAGACATCCATAATATCATTATAAAATGCATAAATCATAATATATAGAAGCATACATTTATAACACATGTACATGCATCATCTAGGAAACATAATCATATAGAAATAATGCAGCATCCATAAAGTAGAACTGCAAATCATGTAGAAGTTGCCAAATCAAATATATATCGCTCAAAAATAGTGTGTCACAGTACAATGTCTGAATGTATCCATAAATAAAACATGAGCTCATAGGCTCTCTAATTAAAAAAACAATGTCTACATGTATAACAACCATGTCATCATGTCCCACTACCACTACTGTCACATGGTGAAGGTGGGGGGAAAAGCCTCAAATGTGCTCTTTGCAAGGTAGAAGGCCTCTCATATGGACCTGCCCTTGATGGTCCTACCACCCCCTCGGTACTCTGTATCCTATGACTCCTAGTATGAGCCCTACTCTGACTACACACCTCTGAAAATGTAGGAGGTCATCTCTCTATTGGCATTGCTGCCTCATAAAGATCCTTGTAATAGGTGGCTCTCTCCATTGATCTGACTAATTCCCTCACCATGCCATTAGATGAGGACCCACTGCAAAGGCATCTAACCTCTATGAAATGCTTCTCAATCTCCTATTGTCGAGCTATAGCCTAATCTCTCTTCATAACTGCACTATCCCTCTCTATACAAGCACTGTCCCTCTTTGCATATGCATTGTCCCTCTCTATGTAGGAACTGTCTCTCTCTAATCTCATAGCATCAAAATCAAACGTCATAAGTGTGGGTCTCTTTGCCAAAGCCTCCCTATCACCATCCCTAGGAGCATCCTCCTCCAGTCTCCCCTCCACAATCCGATCTTTGAGCTCTCTCTCCTGCTCCTCCATCGGTGCATACTCCTCCACATCATCCTCAACATCATCCTCTATAGCATCCTCTCTGTATCCCACCGAAACACTAGGAGGGTCTATAGCCATATCCACATCTAAATCCTCTGCAACATCCTCTACTCCAACATCTACCTTTCCACACTCCTCTACTACTACCTCCTCTACAACATGCTCATCCCTAGCCTGTACATCAACTCCCCCTTCGATGTCTACCATCGGTACATCCTCAGCTACTACCTCATGGATAGGTGATAGTGCACCTACCTGACCCCCTCTCCATCCTCTTCGACCTCATCAGACACCTCTACCATCACCATCTCCCCCACCAACTCTCCCTACTATAGCATGTCAACCTCTCTGCCATCCTCTAGGTCTTGTGCCTCATCTCTTGAAAGGTGTCGGCTGATCCGAATCTATATAAGGAATAGGCTGATGCTCTACCCACCATGCGTCATGCACAACTGTAGTCCCTGGGTCATCTTCTCCATCTCTCCAACCCCACTGTACTAGCTGTAATGCCTATATCTCTACCATAGCAGTACTTAATGGTATCATAGGTCCCCAATACAGAACCTCTCTCGATGATCGAGCAAACTCTGCTCTACTCTGAGGCTCATCCTAAACCTCGCTGAATTGTCCCAAAACTCTGTCTGGAAAGTGTCACTCAATGATATGTACACTAGAAATAGTCCTCCTAAGAAGGTACTATGTCTGTCTGCAGAATACCAAATGCACCTCCTCATCCACCCACTCCTCGCAATCCATGTAAGGTCTCCATGTAAACTGATCTAGAATATCTAGTGCATGTCGCCAATATCCTGTGTCTCCAACATGTGTCTGAGTAATGTGTCCTGTATATCGAAACACATATAGGTATCTCCTCAGTCTCTCTATAGTAACTAGAGGATGAAAAACGACTATCCTCTCCCAACCCCATACCATCAGCAGTGTAGTCCCACATCTCAATGATTGTGCGTCTCTATTTAAGCAATGTCATGTAGATGAAAGCATAACATCCCAAGTAGACATGGACCCCATGCATACCTAGTCTCGCTCTCTAATATACCAACCAACATAGTACCCCATCCCATTGGAAATCTGTGACCCCATATATCTGGAAGGACTATCCCCCCAATCAATGTACATAAAATACAATCAATCATGTCATATCTATCTGCTAACACTGGCCATCTAATCTCATAGTGCTCGATGTTGAGCCTACTGATGTCGTCAACCTGATAGAACCTTTCCAACTCGGTCAATCCTCGTTGGGTATCATACATAAATCGCTCTCTCCTAATAGGTAGTCTCAAGATCCTGTACACATCCTCTAATTTGACAGTGACCTCTCCATTCTGTAAATGAAAGGACGATGTCTCTAAATGCCATCGCTCGCATAATGTCTTCAACATCCCCCTGTTCGCCCGAATAGTGGGCATCGACAAACAGTGACGTAGACCCAGTCTTCATAGAAGCCGAATCTTTGCATTGGTCAACCAATCTCTGAGATCGAATGTGTCCGGATGTGAATCTCACATATATATAGGATATAGAACCACCTACATTTAAACCATGATGTCAAGAATTTTCAAGTTTTCCTTAGAAACAAATCTGGAAAATTTTACCAATCAAACGTGGCTCACTTTAACAGATGCGGTGCATTTTTGCAAATGCGTTGCACGAAGCCTCACATGTGTTGCATATTACATATGCATTGCATATTTTCCTACACCCACTTTCCCCTACTACATATGCAGTTCATTTAAACATAGGCAGTGCATTTTCATAACTTACCTATCTACTACATATGTGTCTCAACAATGCATATACAACTCACAACCCCACATGTGTCTATTCCTAATGCATATGCATTGCATGAATACACATGCGGTGCATTGTAATTCAAATGTGTTTAATCCCTAAACTGCCTAACCTAGCCTACGCGTTTTTTCAACACATGTGTCGTTTCACAGTCAAATGCGGCGAATACGACGACATATGCGTCATTCACGATGAACCGCATTTTCTAATTGACTTTTCAAACACCTAAAACTATGTGCAAAAATAATTTTCAAGAGTTCATTTTTGGGTACATACCGGTAGTTCTGCATTGGCTAGCCTCTTGAATGTCCGGATTCGATATCCATGATGTGCAGCACACGGAATGGGTGCCATTTTTGTCAGCTAGTCAAAGAAAATATCCTCCTTTTCTATCTCCTTCGGGTGCAAATGAATTGGGTTTAGACCTAATTCCTATTTATAAGTAGGGTTTATGTGGCATTTTCTCAACCCTAGTCTATTGGCCGCTTAACCTTTCAACTTCAAACGACCTGTATTCGTCCGTATCAACTCCAAATTCAATTCCGTCAACTCCATAGCATTTCTAACTATCAAATTGACTTATCGGAAATATTTCCTGATTTTTTTTTAAAACTTTCAAAAATTTGTCAATTTTCCCGAGGGGGCATACCTTAACCTGTTTCATGCTGGGGCACGATCGGGGCATATTTTTTTTGACACAATGCCGTACCAACATTGTATCAAAGAGGGGCAAAGTATAGATACCAAAAATTAGTCTAGGCCTACAAGTACACGTTCGACATAAGTTTCTATAGTCTATGGTCTTGATTAAATAATGTTAATTATTTAATTAACCTTTCTAACATATATTTCCTCTATTAATTAAATACCCTCTTTTAATTGATTCATTAATTCATTAATAACCTTTATTCAACTTGATTAATTAAATAAATCATATTTATTTAATTATGTTGTGAACTAATTAATTCTTCCCCCTTTATCTATCAATTAAATAATTTATTATTTAATTACCCCTTTATCATACTTATTCAACTATAATTATAAATCTTTATTTAATTATTCATTTAACCCCCTTTTATCTATAATTAAATATTTATTATTTAATTATTTATATTGTCTTTTTCAAATAGTTAAATTAAATAAATTACTTTATTTATTTAATTAAAGTCTCTTATTTTCGAATTTTGAATTAAATTAACATTTAATTCATATTTAATTATTTATGTCACATTCCTCTATCATTCAATTATCTAAGTCATTCACTCACCTTTTGACTCGAGGTCTATTTTTAGTTCTCCAATTATCTCTGGATTTAACACCTGTTTATCTCTGCGAGAAGACTCTCTGTCACAACTAGTCGATTAACTAGTTCTAACTCCTGTTTGCATTCAAATGCATTATTCTTCGAGTTCTAACTTTTTCTTTGACATACAAAGTCTATTTTTTCTATTTTTGAAGATTAAGATCCTGAACTTGTGTTCTGACTCATGTTCTAACTTAGTCTCTATCTGCACTCTTTCCTAAACTCATGTTCTAACTCACGTTCTATCTTGGATAGAACTCACATCGCATGGCATTCATCAATCTCATCCGTCGATCTATCTTTCAATCTGAGCCGATCGTTCGAAAACACAAAATCTATAAAATGGCCTGTCATTATCATTATTCCTCCTCTCAAAATCATACACTTTTGAGAAGAGACTTATCTTCTATATTTTTCTTAGACACTCGACTAAGTTATGCTTGCATTCAAACACAGAAATCTAAGAGCAGGAATACTAAAATGGAAAAATGGAGAAGGACAATCAAGATAATTTGAAGGAGTGAACACATATTCGGTGAGAGCTTTCTATTAATTTTTTTAGTTTTTTTAGTTTACTTATTCATTGTTTGTTGTTTGATTTTAGATTAGTATTAACATTGTTATTCTAGTTGCAGATTATCCATCTCATCACATTCAAAAGATCATATTTTTAATCTAATGCTACAATTACATAAGGTAAATATTACATAAGAACATTTTTATTTTCTTATATAATAAAATAAATTGGAATATTACATATTCCACCTCACATACCACCTCATTTGTAGTATGTATTTTGATACTTCTACCTATCCACCTCACTTGGAATAATTTAAGTATTATAATATGAGGCACTCTAAAATAAATTGAGCCACCTCAACACTTGTCATGGATTAGTGGAAATTGCTACTATGTCCCTATTTTAGAATAATCTATTAATTATCACGTCTTCATAAAATTATGTAACCTATTTTAATAATCAATTTATAAAACTATTTTGTGTGATCTATGTCATACCCAAACTTACTATTAGACATAAAAACATAAAATCAATAATAGAACCTATGTTTTCCTAAAATATAATATTTGAAGTATAATGAGAAATATATAGACATAAGAATAACTATATAATTCTATAAGATGTGGTTAACCAAAACAATAACCTTACACAAGTAGAGAGTTATATCAACTCCATTTATAAAGAAGTATGTATTTAGTATTTGAAAAATCATCTACTATAGAAAAATAGCTAATATAGAGACATGAAAATGGCTAATTTATTTATCTAATTCATTAATTAAGGTAAAATCATGAATTAGAGCTCAATTTGAATAAGAATAAGAATAATCATATTCTATTCTTTAAAATTAGCATAATAGTTCTAAAAAGTTACACGAACCTAAATCATATACCTGTAAAAAAGGTTTTCAAGAATTAATATGTATATAATTTTCTTACAATATGAATTATACCAACACATGTACTATAAATTTTGGAATCAAAAGAAAGATCTAATGTAAAAGGTTTTAAATAATTACGACCACAAGAGGATAGCACTAATATGGTTAGGTTTATGTTGTATTTTATTTAAGAAAGAATAGGAATAAATGAATATTATTTCCTTCTATTTCTATTAAACTCTAGATCCATTTAAATAAATTTGAGATATTTAATTTTTTATCAGTTCTATTTAATTTCTTTCTACACATTGTTGAGATTTATAAAAAAGAGAAGGAAAAAATAGGAAATATAACATGTCTAATTTTTATATTCACAACAACCAAATGTTATAATAGGAGGTAAGTAAAATGAGTTTCTAAAACAGCTAAAAATTTCATTTTCATGATAAAATAATATGACAATTTGAAATTATATTCAAAATTTATTAATCCAATCTACTAAGAAAGCATGAGTATATAATAAATTTGCTAAGCATTTACACAAATACCTTTTAGAATAAAAATTAGGTTAAAAAATAATTTGATACATAATTATATATCTCATCATATCACTCCATTAATTAATAGAAGATTAGAGTGATTATGGAAGTATATATTTACGTGAACGTGTTAATATTCAATAAGATCCATATATTTAATATAGTATTTGTAGAAATTAAAATAATCCTAACCAAAATCATGCATCTAATCACACTTCAATTAACATCATTTCCTCTATTAATCAAACAAATCAATTTATTTAATTAATTCACTAAGCTTCATCATACTTAATTAAATAAATCAAATTATTTAATTAAGTTATTAAGTTCTTCTTGTTTGATTCAATAAATCAAATATCAAAACCCCTAACTCCAAGTTAATTAATCTGAATTAATTAACCTCTAATCATAATAACCCATTCTCTAGTTTTTAACTCAACTTGAGCCAAACCTAAACCCTTAACTAACCCACTCACTTGCACATGAGATGCATTTTAATTAATTATCTAATTATGTCTATTTTCCCTCACAAGGCATATTCCCAAGGAATATTCCCTCATTAACTCTATTTGTTTGAGTTTCTTGTCCAAACAAATTCCCCCCCAAAACTCTCAACCATATGCATTTAATGTTATTTTTCGAATTTCAAAATCACCTAATAAGAATTTACTCGCACAATGACCAAAATGTGCTCACCCTTCATCCTCTCACATCTTGAAAAGTGGCATTTGACCATTGGTTGAATATTAGTCTCACATTCATCCATTTTTCCTCTTCTTCTCTCAATCTCATCTATAAATAAGAGGATTTTTCTTCTCATTTTCATTCACAGTTTGAGCATTTGCACTATAGGAACTTTGAGTTCATATTACATATTTTTTTGATCATCTTAAAGTTTATCAAGGATTGGGAAAGGGCTCATTTTCATATCAAAGGTGCATCAATCCACTATGGGATAGGTTGGTGTTGGAATTGAGCATTGGAGTTGAACAAAGGTGGACTAATTGGAGTTGGAAAATTTGAAACTAAGATTTGAAAAAGCAATTTTTAATGCTTGTTGTTGCAATAGATAGGGCCTCCATTTTATGCTCTCGTTTTCTGTTTCAAGTCAACTCACTTCTTTTTTTGTTGAGTTTTAAAATTTATCATTGATTTGATCTTTTTCAAGTTGGATTAAAATTGAACCTTAGAAACATACTAAATTTCAATTTGGGTTCTAAAAATGTGACAAACAACTCTCACACTTTGATTTCAGGGCTTTAAAAAGAACTCAAATTTTCCTTTGGAAATTAAAATGAACATGTGCAATTGGTTTTTTGTAATCTTTTTCATAAAGTAATATCATCTAAAAGATGTATGCACTTCTCTCACACCTCACAGTGATCTTGAGAGTCAAAAGTATTTTTATGATATTAAGTTGTCAAAAAGATTGCCTCCACATTTCAATTTGGGTTTAATATTGACAAATCTTGTGAGTGTGAGTGGAGCTTATCACATGTGTTCTCTCTTTGTTTCTCAACAAACATTGATTGAACTATTGATGTACTTTCCTTCTTTTCTTTATCCATAGAGGGTCTTCTTGGTGAGAAAAATTAATCACCCGAGGGAATGACTCAAACCAATGACTAGCTAAATGCCAGGCTACTCCCAACCAATATATAAATTTGAATGTTGAGGGAAACCTCAGCATTACAAGAGCTCCTATGGACAAGCAAGTGATACTCTTTATTGGGTTGATCTTTCCTCTTGTGTGGCCTTATGAATGGGTTCCTTGATTATGAACCAAATCATATAAAATCCAAAATCCTAATTTATTTGTTGGTGCAAGAACAGTCATTCTGAATTCAACCGACATTATTACAACTTTTAGTAGAGATGAGAAGTATTCCATGGGAGATTCATGGGTACTAATGCTTGGCTGACCTAAGAAGTAAGTGCACTATAAGGGGGAGTCTGTGTAGTCAAGCATCTAATCATCCACTAAGAGTAATCATAGTTGGATTCGTCCAAGTGGGAACCCAAAAAATATTGTTGTTTCATCCTAGGATTGTGCATATTCTTGAGGTCAAAACACTCTACTTGGATTCAACATGCTTGAAAACAAAAATTCACAAAGTGTTCAAAATTTCAAACCCTTTAGGGAAGAAAATATCTTTGACGAATTCAAGTGCTCTTACTTGCCCTAGGGATTTCATCCTTAGAGGTATATAAGTACTTGGGTTTTATCATTTGTTTTCACTAAAGTCAACATTAGGAAAATTTTGCCTTAATTTCCTCAATTCTCCACATAATGGAATTTGTGGGATGAGAAGAAATTAGGACATTCGACATCTAGTTTGAAAGTTTAATCAAATAATTTTGTGTGGTAAAAAGAACTCAAATAAGAAAAGTTAAAAGACAATTGAACCCCACACATGTGTTCATCTAAATGTTTTCTCGCAATAATAAAATCCAAAATCCTGAGTTCAAAAGTCTTAGTCCAAAAGCTCATGAGGAGTGTCTTGAAAGACTTCTTGAAGTTAGAGAAAGGTTGATCTATAATTTTTACAAGAAAGCTTCAAAGAACGTTAACAAATTTGTATGAATTTTATTACCAACAAAATCCAATTCTCTTCCAAGGTTTTGCATTTCTCACATAGGAATTATTGCATGTTCTTCAAAACCAAGGTCTTGTAGAGAGGATTTTTATCTAGGTTTAAGTCTAGGATCAAAATCAATCATTCTCATTCATCCCTCAAGCATTATTCAAAAATCATCTCATCAACAACTCTTGAAAATCTTGAAAATATCATCCATACTAGACTTCTAGAAAATCAAAATCATTTTGTTTGGTTAAATATGTGTGGATGAATCCTTCCCAACATATTTGATCAAATTATTAAATCCTTGTGAACAAATTTACCCCTTGATAAAATATAACATCTTGGGGTGTAGGAGTTCATTATCCAAAATCATCTTGTTTTACTAAGGGTGTCTTGATGAATCCTTCTTTACACCTTTAGTCAATTTATCATCTTATGTGCGAATCTACTCTAGGAAAACATCCAACCTCTTAGAGTTTACAAGTTCACTATCCAAATCAATCCAAATCAAGTCCTAAAGTTTAGTATCTCCTCCAAGACTTCTCAAGAGTTCAATCATCCACACCATCCATCCTTCGTTTATCTCATCCCCATCCTTTGATCCTTAAACAAAACTTGGATTCTCTTCTTTGAGCCTAAAGTTTAGAACAATCTAAGGTGTTAGAGGTTCATGTCTTACATTCTTGAAAATTGATCACTATTTTATGGTTCAAATTTTATCTCAATACAAGAAAAACATGGAGAAAAATAAAGAAACATCCACTTCGAGCAATCTAATTCAAACTGAAAAAAAATTCAAACCTACTATATCCATTGACCTCCCAATCAATCCTCCTCCAATACCTCAAAATAATTAAGAGGAAGGTCAATTGGAAGACATCACCAACAATGTCTTAGGGATGACACAAGTCGAAATCCCTGAGATGGTGTAAAATCACAAAAATCATTGAATTGTTAATGCCATGATGAGGTTATATCCCTCCTAATACATGCTTTAATTGGCCAAGGAAAGGGCTAAAATCCACTTTAACTATGACATAATCACCCTTGTGGAGAAACCTCTTGATATCATGCCTTCAATCCCACCCATGTCTCTATATCAGAGAATCACTCAAAGAATCCCACAAATCACATCATCCATCACTCTGACCCCGCCAATTGTTAGCAAGGGAAGCTCATTGGTTCATGCACTCCAAGCACATCCCCTTGTCAATAACCAAGAATTGGACACAAACACAATATTGGGCCAATCCATCCCAGTAAATGCATTTCACCCATACGTCTCACTTACATTTCTTGATTCTACCCATTCATCCTCTTTCCATTCGACACCAATCTATCCTCTAGACATGAAAACCTCTCTCCCTATGACCTCACAAAGAGAAGGTGATTTATTCAAAGCAGGGGGATTCTTCGATCCCTCATCATCATCAAATCAAGAAAATACACCACCCATCTTTCTACCTCTACCACTTACATCTACATCACCCCTCAGTTTGGGTCTTCCCTCATTACCTGCCATCAGCAAAATGAAAGCAACCCTCCCATCATAAATCAAAGCATCATATAAAATCCTCCTATCTTGCCATCGATATCACAACAACAGATGGCAACCATCCAAGAAATCCCAGCAATCAACACATAATTCACTATCCCCCAAGTATCTCAAAACATGGTCTCCCAAGGACCAAGCATCTCAATCATGTCATCCATGACTCAAACCCCAATCATCAATATGATTGTTACTCTCATCATCATAGTCAATGCTATTCCCAATCCTCCATCACTATCACCAAAACCATCATGGAAAATTCAATCAGAATCACATTGCAAGTAGCCTAACAAGCCGCCTACCAAAAGGCACTCCAATAGATCCAAAATAAACAACCTACACAACTAGATTCCTAGCAAGTGAAAGAAAAATTAGCAACACAACAAGTGCAATAGGCACAATAGGCTACCCAAGCCCAACCTTTACTACAACAATAGAAATTCATGCAAGCCACATAGACTAAACAAGTAGCACAAGCCGCACAATTTGTACAAGCCACACAATTTGCACAAGCCGCACAGGCTGCACAAGCAGCCCGATAGGCACATGCTCAACATCAATCCCAATATCAAGCTCAACAAGTGAAAGTGCAAGATCAATACCAAGCAAAGTTTCAAGCAATCCAAGAATAAGCCTATTAACAAGCCCTACAAGATTACCAAGCACAATAGCTAGTGGTTCATTAGCAAGACCAACAACAAGCTTTTTGCACATCAACAACACGACCAACAAAAAGTGTTGCTGGCTCAACAAAAAATGTAAGAAGTAATCATGCAAAAAAGCTTGCAGCAAACCCCCACCAATGCCCCACCCATCAATCAAACACCCCAAACCCCTCAAAACACGTTCACTCCACCTCCTGATCTGTAAGACGATGTGACAACATAAATCAGACTTCTCTCACAATAAGTGCTTGATCTTCAATAAAAAAAACAACAAGGAAACCTAGAAATCTATGTCCCTATCCTTTTGATAGGAGCCTTGTAATGATACCATTCCCAAAGGGATTCAAAATCCCCAAATTTGACAAATATCATGGGTTGGGAAATCTTAAAGATCACATCAGGGAGATCCAAGTACATTGCATGGAATTTATGTACAATGATACATATTGATGTAGTTGTTTCCTTGAAGCCTAGCTGGTGCAGCCATGTAGTGGTTCTCTTGTCTTCCTATGGGCATCACAACATTCCACAAAATCGTAGACATATTCCTCCAGAATTATGCATTCAACATCAGCATAGATGTTAGTCTAGAGTAATTATCGATCCTCTGATAGGGAAAGGGAGAATCATCCACCTCCTTCCTAAAATTATGGTGATCCAAGGCCAATCGGAGCAAGTGGGCCATGCCAAAGGAGCAACAAATTTTCACTATCGTTTCCAATCTGGATGAAAACTTGGAATTTTATCTAAAGATGCAGTGCATCACCACATACGACCAACTGATCCCCAAGGAACTCAGCATCAAAAGGGCCCTTGTTACATTAGGGGGCATACCTACATATCCTACACATCAATATATTTGCCATTCACAAGTTATAATGAGAAACCTTGCACATGGAAAAAATTAAGAATGTCACCAATGATGGAGTGGTCGATGCCAAGGTTGTCATTAGTGCTCCAAAGCAGAATGTCCAAACACATCATCAACCACAAAACAATAATCACAATAACATGCAAGCCAATATGATAACCCAACAACCACCCCACAATCAAGTCAACAACCTCAGTAATCAAGGAGGACCACCTCCATGAAACTGATATCCCCCCAAGGGGAAATTCATAACCCTTGGGGAACCAATTGAATCCATCATGAAGAAGTTGGTTAATGAAAACCTCATCAAAATCACCACTTATGATAATTAATAGGAGCCTAAAGTGAAACCTCCCTGGTACAATGAAAAATTCCTTTGTGATTATCATAAGCTCAAGAGGCATATGACCTCCAACTACATGAAACTTAAAAAATGTCATCCAAGACCTCATCGATGACAAAATCATAAATGTTTAGAAACCAATTGGCAATCAAGATATGAAAATATACACGAATTTGATGCCCGATCACAACCAAGGAAACAACAAAGGGAAGCAAAAATATGGCAATTTGATCCATGTGTACGAAGGAGTTACCACATGCCTTGATGAAATGGTCACTCTTGTTAGCATCAAGGGAGCCAAATATGATTGTGGAAAGGTCACCATTTTCAGGGCATCAAAATCGACTAAGACCTTCAACTCAAATAAAAAATATGTCCCTAATGGTTACAACGTCCTTGACCAATTAGAAAGAACCCCTGCTCAGATCTTAATCATGGAGTTACTAAATATTTTAGCTACCCACAGAGAAATCCCTGAGTAAACATTGGCTTCATCTATCATCTTAGCCAACCTTGATATGAATCAATTACAAGCTATGGTCGGCAACATCAGCACTCTGAATCTCCTCACTTTTTTTGATCAAGACTTCCCTGCCCAGCCATCTCACAATTGTGCACTCCAGCTTGAAGTCCTAGTGCAAAAAAATAAGGTCAAAAGTGTCTTGGTGGATGGGGGTGCAGGCCCCAACATTTGTTCACTCAAGGTTATCAAGAACCTAGGAATCTCTAAAGATTTCATTGAAAAAGGTAAGCGTATCATAATCAATGCTTACGACAATCAAGAAAGAGTATCTTAGGGCACTATTCAACTCCCTATTCAAGTAGTGCCATCCATTATGGAAACTACTTGTTAGGTGCTTGAGCTTGATTTTCCATATAACATTCTTCTAGGGCACCCATGGATCCATGGGACGCAAGCAGTTGCATCAACTTTCCACCAGTGAGTCAAGTTTTCATACAAAAACCAAGAGGTTACAATCTATGGTGATCTTGAACCCTTTGCCTACTACAAGAACCTAAAGCCAAGTATTATAAAGTACCCCATGTTCCAAAGAACAAAGAAGGCCCCTCAGCTCCATATATAGACCCATCCAATATAGCCTCCACTTCTGGGATAATGACACCCGCCATCCCTAACATATGTGACATCAAGCTTATAATCCAAGACAATGGGTGTGGGGAATGTAGAATGAAGAAAGGAGCTTTTTTGGTTGGGGAGTTACCTCAATCCCCTAGATCCCATGGATAGTCGCAACCCACCAATACAACAACTCAAACCTTCAGAGTGGATCCATCCCGATTCAGGATTTGGGGAGATCTAGGCTGAGAAGTGCTAGATGAGAGAGACGTATCCAGTCTCCTCTATCAAGATGAAAGACTCATACCATCCCTTCTTATGGATGATGCAAATAGAGGACTTCAATTAATGTTGGGTTTGGGCTATAACAGAAATGGAATTCTGGGAAAGAATAGCAATGGTCAATTGGAACCTATTATTATGGAGAAACGAATGAAAAATATCATCCTTGGGTGTACCCCTCTGAGTGTCATCATATGTGGTAGAAGTCCCCCAATTAATGCAGTCAGGAATCCACCTCAGCTAATGGTAGCCACCCTACAACTACCAGTATTCATAGGTCTACCCTTAGATAACTTCACCTTTGATGTGAATAATGTGTGTAGTAGTAGTGATGATGAGAACACCATAAGTGGCTTACCCATGCTTTTTGAAGAGTCCTCCCTACTCATGATCAACACCCTATCTTTTGATTTAGACCATCAAACCCAAAAAATAAACCTGGTCTACCCTCAATTCATTGATTACGACCAACAAGGACCACCGATTTTTGACACATTAGAAAATGATGAGGTACTTTCTGAGTTTATTGGATTGAGGGATATAGTGCCATATGGAGATCATAAGGTTGGATTCAACATCACACTAGACACTCAAGCCTATTATGGGGAGATGATTGAATCCTTTAGTCACAAAAGAGAAATTTAGAATAATCTCAAGGTCCTTGAGTGAAAATCACACTATGGTGCTCTCTGATCCTAAAATAGTAAAAATAAAGGACACATCCAATGGTGAAAACCTCTCTGAGGCACCAAAGGAATTAGGATTCAATCTTCCCCTCACTGCACTTCATCAAGAAAAATCAACAGTCCTAGTAGAACAATGCAATCCCATCAACTTGGGAACAGAGGAGCTACCACACATAAATTTCTATGTTGAATCACTTCTCACAAAATAACAAGAACTCTCAGTTGCATTCTTGAAAGAAAGAGAGGTAAATTTTGCATTGAATTATGTTGGCATGCCTGGGCTTGACCTAGAGCTAGTAGTTCATCACTTGGTTGTATATCCTGAAGCAAAACCTGTGAAACAAAAAATGAGAAAGATGCATCCCCAAATAGCCTTGCTAGTAAAAATGGAATTACAGAAGCTCTTATATTCAAGGTTCATACACCTAATAAACTATCTAGAGTGGGTATCAAACCTAGTACCTATTTCAAAACCCACTGGGGACATCTTCATCTGCATCGATTTTAGAGACTTAAACAAAGCATGTCCCATGCATGACTTTCCACTACCAAACATTGACATTATAGTGGATATGATGGTTGGACACGAGATGCTATCACTAATGGACGAGTTCTTCGGATATAATCAGATCATGATAGCAAAGGAGGACCAGCACAAGACAACGTTCGCATGTCTATGGGGAACCTATTACTAGAATATGATTCCATTTGGGCTAAAGAATATAGGAGCAACTTATCAGAGAGCCATGAAATTGATATTTCATGACATGATCCATAAGAGTATGAAAGATTATGTGGATGAAATATTGGCTAAATCAAGGAAAAGATGAGACCACATATTAGCTTTAAGCTCCATTTTTGATAGGTTAGAAAAGTACAAGATATGCCTCAACCCAAAGAAGTGCATCTTTAGAGTGCAATCAGGCAAGCTCCTAGAGTATATTCTGTCAATGAGAGGAATCGAGGTATATCTCACCAAATTCAAGGTGATCCTCGAAATGGAAGCACCCAGGACACTAAAGTAGCTAAGAGGTCTACAAGGAAGTCTCTAGTCCATCTGTAGGTTCATAGCACAACTGGTAGATAAACAAATCCCATATTCTCATCTACTCCAAAAGGGGGTAGGATACAGATGGGATGATAAATGTGACCAATAACTCAACAAAATCAAGGAATACCTACTCACACCGCCAGTTCTAATGCCACCAATTTCATGAAAAGCATTGATCCTATACGTATCAGTAACAAGGACAACTCTCATTGCTCTCTTACCTCAACATGATGAAAATGGAAGGGTAAGAGAAATATACTACATCAGAAGAACCATGGTAGGACATGAGATAAATAACACACCTATTGAAAAATCTTGTCTACTCGTTGTATTTGCAGCTCAAAAGTTCAGACACTACATGTTGGCTCATCAGATCAAGAAAATTGCAAAAATAGATCTCCTAAAATACCTAATTTCCAAAGAAACTCTCACAAGAAGGACAACTAAGTGGGTTATGATCCTAACATGGCATGACATTGAATATGTAGAGCACAAGGCCATCAAAGGACAAGAAATTATAGACCAACTAGCAGAAGCACCGATGTATGTTGATAATCCATTGGTATCAGAGTTCCTTGACAAATCCATCTTCAACATAAACATAACAAACCACTAGAAAATGTACTTTGATTGATCTCACACACAACATGGGTTGGGCACTGGAATCTTCTTCATAATGGCACAAGGTGATTGCATACCCAAATCTTATAAGTTGTCCTTTGCCTACACAAACAACATCACCGAATATGAGTCTCTCATTTTAGGATTAAGAATTGTTGCACAATGGAAGATCATGGCACTCAAGGTCTATGAAGATTCACAGCTTATCATCAACCAAGTCAATGGTGAATACCAAAAAAAGGATGAAAAGATGACTCCATACAAGAAAGTGGTGGAGAGCCTCAAAGAATCCTTTATTGATATCACCTTTGAGAAAATACCAAGAGCTAACAATAGGGCAACAAATGCTATGGCCACAATCAGATCACTCCTGTAGATCCCACACAACACCCCAAACTAGGAATTCCTTGTAGAGCACCTTCTTGTACCAGCATTCGAGGTACCAGAGTCCAGATTTGTGTGTGAAATCATTGGTCCTAGTGATCCCTGGTACCATGACATCTACACGTACTTGAAAATAGGAGTCCTTGCCACTGACATAACCCCGAACCTTAAACAAGCCTTCGCTAAGAAGTCAACCCACTTTTTCATCCTAGGAGAAACCCTCTACTGTAGGAGCATCAAAGGGACCCTATTATGTTGCCTAAGTACTAAGTAAGCCCTAACTACTTTAATCGAGGTACATAATGACATTTGTAGTTCACACTCAATTGGAATGAATTTGGCTAAGAAACTACTACAAACCAGATATTATTGGCCCACAATTGAAAGAGATGCACATGACTTTGTCAAAATATGTTTTTAGTGTCAATAGCATGGGAACCTCATCTATGCACAAGTTCATGAGCTTCATCGCATTGTCACACCTTGGCCCTTTTCATAGTGGGGGCTTGACCTCATTGATAAAATCACTACCACCTCATCCAATGACCATAAATTCATCATCACCACCATGAAGTACTTTACGAAGTGGTTCGAAGCCATTCCCATGACCTACATAACTAGAAATCAAATATCTAAGTTCATCCTAAACTACCTCATTTTTTGATACGATGTCCCACAAGCCATTATTTGAGATAATGGGACACCTTTCGAAAATTAGTATGTTCATGACCTTTTCCAAAAATTCAACATCCAACATCGCTTTTCCACTCCATATTACCCCCAAGGAGATTCCCAAGTAGAAACCACCAATAAAACCACTCTAAAAATCCTTAAGAAAATAGTCAATGACATCGGTCATGACTGACATCTATAGCTAAATCATGCCTTATGGGCTTATTGCACAATAATTCACACACCAACAAGCACCACACCCTTTTCCCTAGTCCACGAATTAGAAGCCATCCTCCCCATTGAGATCGAGCTCCTCTCCCTAAGGATATCACTATAAAATCTCATTACAGATCAGGAATACTGGGTCTCATGACTAAATGAGCTAGAGTTACAGGATGAGCAGTTCATGGTTGCCCTAAATCACCTGCAAGTCTATCAAAATCACCTCAAATGTAGCTACAACAAGAAAATTAGGAGGTGGACCTTCCAAGTCGATGAGCTAGTACTGAAGGAGAATCAAAAGAACATGGCAAATCTGAATAGCAAGGGAAAATTTGAACACAATTGGTAGGGACCTTTCATTGTCACTATGAGCTACAATTCGAGGGCATATCAACTATTACCACTTGAAGGGAAACCTCTGTAGGAGCCCATGAACAACTCCCATCTCAAAAAAAATCATGCTTGATCTTTTAAGGGTAAAACCAAAAATACAAAAAATATCAAAAAAATTCAAAGGAATATTCCCTCATTAACTCCATTTGTTTGAATTTATTGTCCAAACAAATTTACCAAAACTCTCAACCATATGCATTTAATTTTATTTTTCAAATTTCAAATTCACCTAATAAGCATTTACTTGCACAATGACCAAAATGTGCTCACCCTTCATCCTTTAACATCTTGACAAGTGGCATTTGGCCATTGGTTCCAGATTAGTCTCGCATTCATCCATTTTTCCTCTTCTTCTCTCAATCTCAAGTATAAATAAGAGGCTTTTTCTTCTTATTTTTCATCCATAGTTTGAGCATTTACACGATAGGAATTTTGAGTTCATCTTGCATTCTCATCATCTTGCATATTTTTTTGATCATCTTGAAGTTTATCAAGGATTGGGAAAGGGCTCCTTTTCATATGAAAGGTGCACCAATTCATTAAGGGATAGGTATGCACTATGCTTCTTTTCATGTTTTCATTTGGTTTACTTGATCTTTTGATTGCATTATGGAGCTTGTTGTAGTATTTAATAGGGATGTTAAATTAGATTTTTTTTACCAACTATACTAATGTGTGGGATAGTTTAAGCTTGTTTACAAATTTTAACATCTATAGTATCCATATATTAAATATTACAAACTTCGAAAAAGTAAAAAAGCATTAAATAATTCCATGATATTTCTACTGGTAAAATAATTTAGTCTCTTCATATAAAATAAAGTTGTAATCACATAATTATAGCATAGAGTAAAAATTTTGTAACATGATCAAAACTACTTTTTTATAACTTCTATATTCAAAATAAATAAGGATAAAATGAATACAAAAATCATAATTTTCTTTCAAAAATTCATAATATAAAATGAATGTTAAAGGTATAAATTCTACATGATAGACTTTCATAAAAATTAAAATAAAATAGTATGTCGGGTTTAATCATAGAAATTTATGAAAACAATATTGAGATAATATATGTAAATGGTTTCTCTAGTCCTTATTTAATAATATATCAAGAAATTAGGATAGCCTAGATGTCCAATTAAAATTTAAGGATAATTTTTTTTTATCCACTAATCCAAAATAGTGAATTGCTCAAGAGAAAGTAAAAAAATGTACAAGATATTAAAAATAAATTATTTATTACTTATTTTACTATAAAAAATAAATTACAACAATTAAATGTTGTATTTCTTTCATACAATAACATCTTTTTTCTTAAATATCGAAATGATAAATATGTAATTGAAAATTATTGGAATCAGCCTATAATACTGTGTCCCACTTTTTAGTCATAGAAGAACATTGAAATCAATATTTTTCACAAAAAAATTAGTTTATGAAACCTATAGCAACTATACTATTAAAAATTTGGAGATGATGTGAACTAGTTATCTTTGAAGATTTGTGTTTACATTCTAAACATATTCAAAAATAAAAAAGAAATAAATTCTATTTTTCTATGTAACATTTTAAAGTAGTTCATCACACATAGATTTTTTATTAAAAGGATAAAATTATAGTTTTAAAATTTAGATCTGCAACATCAATATCTAGTGCATGGATATTTTTTCATAATTTTTTATTTAAACATTTTTTTTAAATAATTTTTTAAGTCAGAGTAATTATAAGATTGACATAGGTGTATGTTGTCACACATAACTTGTTTTGTATGTATTAAAATTATTATTTATTTTTTGGATAAAACAAGATCATCAATACCTAGTGCACACATATTTTTTAGAATTTATTTTCTCTTCTTTTTTTCTGCATGTGTGAAATAAATACCTATTTATTTGGTGAAAAACCTACATTCACAAGAAATAAAATATAAATATAATAATAAAATTAAAAATATTAAAAATTATACCTTTTGCAAAGCTTATAATAATTCCTACTTACAAAAATATAATTTTTAAATGAATTTATTTGATCCCTCAAAGGGTAAATAAAAAGTTGTTTTTTGTCAACATTTTTATAGGTGCAAAGGAGACTCCATTGTGGGCGTGATTTAAGACTAGAGGGGTTATTATCTAAACCTATTTAATCAAAACCCTTTAAATAGAACCCTGAAAAATTAAATCATTATTTTTTTTCTAAAATATATGTGATTTGAAGCAAAAATCAGGATGTCCCAAAATTGAGACCCATTATTATGGAATAAACCATTGATCAACCTTATAATATGATTTAAGATTAACTACTTCTTTCAAAAAAAAATTATTATCTACAAATGATCTTCTCTAAACCTATCTTAAGTAATGCTTGCATCAAAATATATAATATATGAATCTTAAATCAATACATTGTAGACATAGGTGTCAAGGGAACACACTCCATTGGCCATAAGAGAGTATATAAAATAAATAGTAAATTTATAGCTCCACAAAATAATCTCCATAGTAAAATAAACCTTCCCTCATCACAACCATCATACCAAAACACCACCATATCACAAAAAGATAATGAAATTTGACACTCATGCCTAGATTTCCTTCACAAATAAATATGAAAAATAATCCAAATAGAGGATTCGTATATTTTACAAAATCCCATTGCATGATCATGTGATATTCATGTAAACAAATCCTTTGGAAGGAAAATAAATATCTGCCCAAAGGAGGCTTCTCATACATCTCTTAACCCCATGTATGTGTTGCTTTAAATCAAATCTAGAGAGCTACATTAATAGAACTCCCATCACTTTACACATGAATAAATATATATGATCCTTTACAATAAAATACATTTATAATTTACATTAATTTTAAAACAAGATTCGATACAAAAGGAAAATCCTACTTAAATTGTATTTCAAGATGTAGATAGATTTCTTTTGATTTATTTGCATTTCTTAATTTAGTCTTCTTTGCCATCAATTCATTTTTTTGAAATATATTTTGAAATTAATCCAAATTCTTCTCCTTATCTCTACTTATTTATCTTTCTAAAATGATATATCTATCTCTTCATCTCTCTACTTCTTTATCTCTATATTTCACCACCTCTCTCTATATCTCTTTGTCTTCATTTTTCTCCTTTTTTTGTTTTCTCTTTATATTTCTCTCTTTTGTCTCTCTATTTTCATTTATCTCTATATATATTTCTCTCTACCTCTCTCCCTTTCTCTCCCTTTCTCTTTGTTTTTCTATATTTCTCTCTCTACTTGTCCTCCCCTCTCTTATCTATATTTTTATACCTATTTCTCTCTACCTCCCTCCCTGCCTTCCTCCCCCCTCCGAACCTCTATCTCATTCTCCTCCCTCTTTCATTTCCATTTCTTTTATTTTATCCATTTTTCTCTCAATATGTCCTTTCTACCATTTATCTCTCTACCTCACACTCCCTTTCCTTCTCCTTCTCCCTCTCTCTCTCTCCCTATCTATCTCTCTACTCCTTTCCAACTCTCCTTATTTCACTCTATATATCTCTCCCTCATTAAAAATATTTTTCAAGCTCTCTCTTCACTTCTCTCTCTCCCATTTTCATATCTCTTATTTAACATATCTCCCTCTTTCTCTTCCTCTGTTTTGTCTCACACTCTATCTTTGTGTCACACTCAATGGGTACGTGCATCAAAATGGGGAACATAAAAGAAAACAAATCACTCATTTTTTCTCTAAATTATTTGTGATATTCAAAACATGAATTTAGATGAGCGCATTTGGTGACACAAAAATATTCTCTCATTTTATGACACCAAAATGTGAGGATATTTTGAGTAATAAGAAATTCTCACATTTTATAAATAAAAACAATTTTTTTTGGTTTCATAAAATAAAAAATGGTCAATTTCCAGATAAAAGTATGATTGTATTTAATTAAATCAGACCTATTCCAAGTATTGTCACAATGACACATCAAAGGAGAGGTAAATAGGGAAGATTTTCCTATTTCTAAATGAAATTTTATTTTCATTTTCATAAATTTTATTATTTTATAATATATTTATTATATGATATTTATTTTATACTATAACTTATCAATCTTAATGTTGAACCTAATATAGTTGAGTACATATCTATAAATATCGTTAGATCACACCAATCTCCTCCTATTATTTGGGAATTTTGAAGAAAAAAAATTCAACTTGAAAAATAATTTCATCATTGAAGATATCCACAAGAAACCCACACAAATAATTACTTTCTTCACCATAAGAAGTATTGATGATGCAAGTTGAGTTGGTTGAGAATCAAATTGACAATCATTTCACCAATTTTATATCACAATTTTTTTCTACTATTGTAATAAGGGAAAATAAATAGGAATAAAGAAAGCATAATAATCACAATAATCACAAATTGCCTAGATCATGCGAAGATCCCCAAATTGATAATGAAGTGCAATGAAAAAAAATAATTAAATAAATAACAATCATATCATGTAATTCCCATACTTTCTTGACTTGTCTCCCTTATTATTCTCAACTTTTCTTTAAATTGCTTCAATTCCCTCAGATTGTCTGTGTGTACTATTAGCCTGTAATTATTTTAACAACAAAACTTTGCTGATTGTGATTACCAAAAATAGAATTGAAAATATTATTTTATAGAAGCTTCATAGATTTGATGATCAAGATTGATATGAGTTTGAATGGTCCATATTGAGTGTGAGGATTTGATTTCCTAGTTAACTAACTTGATCAATTTGTTTGACTGAATAGTTAAGAGATTTGATTGATTAGTTTCAAGAGGTGTAACCGAGAGAACATGCGAGTGAAAAGGAGGTGGGAGATCAATTAGGTGAGTGAACTAGAAGAGTCTACTATTTAGAAGTGGAGAGAATAAATGCATGAGATATTTACTTGAAAATGTAGGAGACATGTGCTCAAATAGAAGAATTAATTATTAAATTAATTCCTTTCTTTAGTGGAGAAAGTGTGTGCACGTGATTAAATAGTTGGATGAAATATTTAATTTATAAAGGCACTTAAGGTGAGAGGATAGAGTTAATTAATTAAATGAATAATCATCTATTTAATTAAATGTGGGAGAATATGAATTAAATAGATGTAGGGAGAACATTCAATTTAATTTAAATTTTTAATTAAATAAATTTAGGACACTTATTTAATTAGTAAGAATATATTAGAATTAAATGACGTAATTAAATAAATTTATGAAACTTATTTAATTAATAAAAAGAAGAGATTAGAATTAATTAGCAACATAATTAAGATCAATTAAGGTAATTTACTTAATTAATCAATTTTAGAAGAATAATGACATGAATTAATTAAATGGTTAAAAATATTTAATTAATTAGAGGAATTATGATGTTAAGTTATAATTAAATGAATAAAATCATTTAATTAGTTTGTGAGTATCTTGAACTGATGATGAAAAATACAGTCAAAGGCCTAAGCCATTTTTCTATGCCTACAATTTGCCCCTCTTTGAAAATATGTCATTTCAGCATTTGTGTCAAAGAATAAAGAATAACATGCCCCATTCATGCCCCAATATGAAATAGGTAAAGGTATGCCCCCTTGTGAAAATTGATGAATTTTTGAAAAATTCAGAAAAATATGGAAATTGTCCTAATTAGGTAATTGGATAGCCAGAAGTTCAATGGCGTTGAAAGGAATTAGTTTTAGTGAGGTTTCGTAGGTGAAATGGTCATTGGAAGAAGAATGTTAGCTTGAAGAAAATTTATGTTAGCATGAAGACAATTTATGTTAGCATGAAAGAAAGATTTCATCACTTTGTTGTCATTATACTAACAATTTTCATTTTAATCATCATTGGGTGGTTTATTGCAATAGACAAGAAACACCATGATATGAGGTAGACCAATGATGTGCAATGTCATGCTTTTGCCGAAAACAAACAGTCGCAGACAAGGATTGGCATAACTCATAGTTAGGAACCCAATTGTTCCTAGTATTTTTGTCAGGATAAACCACAAACAACAATCCAAATAAAACATGTCATGAAATGTCATTGCTCCTCTAAATCTTATTGTTAGGACATCCTTGAGGTGGCTAGTGACATGAAAAATTTGAAAATATAAGACAATCATCATGATGCATCGTTGCTCCTCTAAATATTGTTGCCAGGACATCCTTGAGGTGGCTAGTGACATGACAATTTCAAAAAGATAAGACAATCATCATGATATGCCATTGCTCTTCTATTTATCTTGTTTTCAGGACATCCTTGAGGTGGTTAGTGAGATTCAAATTTCAAAAATAGAAGAAAACCATCATGATACATCATTGCTCCTCTAAATCTTGTTGCCAGGAAACCCTTGAGGTGGCTAGTGACATGAAAATTTCAAAACGATAAGACAATCATTCAGAAAGAAAGATATGTTCATGTAACATTGTCGCTCCTCTAAATCCGGCATAGGACATCATTGAGGTGGATAAGTACATGGTCATATCAAATGATTGAAAAATAAATGAAAAATTCTTGTCAAGACGTGTGTGTCAGATTTTTGTTTGTTTGTCAAGGTTGACTTGGTGATGATGAGGTTGACTAGTCATTCTTTAGGAAGGACACATCCTAAAGAAGATTGAAATGTCAAGTTTGATTATTGCTAGGTTCAGGATTCAAAAAGGACACATCCTAAATAGATGACATGATAGGGTCTAAAGTCAAGAAGGACACATCTTGAAGACTCTTAAGTAATATTGATTTGGTAGATTTGATATCGATTCAAGAACTGTGTCTCCTGAATAAATTGTTTGATAGAAAAGAGTCTGACATAAATAAGGACACATCTTGAAGACCCTTGATTTATTAGATAGACTTGATGTTCATTCAGAAACTGCATCTCCTAAATAAATTGTTTGACATAAAATATTTTGACATCAAGAAGGACACATCTTGAAGACCCTTAAATTATTGATTTGATAGACTTGATGTTCATTAAGGAGCTGCATCTCCTAAATAAATTATTTGATAGAAAAGAGTTAGATGTCAAGAAGGAAACATCTTGAAGACCCTTAAATGATTGATTTGATAGATTTGATGTTCATTCAGGAACTACATCTCTTGAATAAATTATTTGGCAGGAAAGAGTCTGATGTCAAGAAGGACACATCTTGAAGACCCTTAAATTATTTGTTATACTTTATGTTGATTCAAGAACAGCATCTCCTGAATAAATTTTTTGACAAACAAGAGTCTAACGTCAAGAAGGACACATTTTGAAGACCTTGAAATGATTAATTTGATAGATTTGATGTTCATTCAAGATTTTTGACTATTTTTATTGTGTGTCATTTTTGACCTTATGTTTGAGTCATTCATTGTATATCCAATGTTGTCGAGATATTTAACAAATGTTTTGGTTTTTCAAATTGTCCAATATTTTTGTGTTTTCAAATATTTTGACCAAGAACCTAACCTAGGGGACTCAGGGGCTAATTAGAGATTAGCCTTGCCTATGTTATACACATAGAGACCTCATAGTTCGACATGACTGACTTAAAAAGATTTGTTTTATTTGAAGATATTTGACATGTGTGATAGTGAATGTGATGAACCATAAATGACTAACCTAGTGCAGCCACAAGGGTTCATTGATTGATGCCCTTGCCTAAGTTATACACGTAGGGATCACATAGTTCAACATGACTTGACTTTGCTTTATTTGACAAAGAGTAAGACACGATTTGATTATGTTTTATTTGAAAAATATAGAAGGAACTGACCTAATGCCTTGGGGGCACATCGATAGATGGTGTTTCCTATGTCTAGTTGTAGAGGCATCATAGTTCAACAATGATAAAGATTGAAACAATAGATATCGACTTTGTTTTTCTAGTTTTTAGATTATTTGGATATTTTTGGAATTTTGACATTTCTCGAATGTTTTTTGCATTTTTGACACATTTTCTAAATGTTTTTGTGTTTTCCAAGTGTGTTAGGTCCTAAAGATCTAGATTTTTATTCTCGACCAAGAATGGGTGTTAGGTATTTTCCCTCAGTCACGTATTGTGTGGGATTGGATGGTAAGAGGGATTTTGTGTGGTATGCTGCAAGTGCCAACTAATTTCAAGCCATGGGAATAGCAACTAATCCTATTGTGGGTGTCACAGAATGAAGGAGGGACAATTATATTAATATGGTTGAAGGTGAAAAGATCATGTGAAGTGATAATAAATTACAGAGCAAAGATTTTCTACACATGACACCTGTTTGCTAGGTTTTCACCATGGTGCTTATCCAAAACACCATTGAGATGGTTTTCACTGTTGGATGGATTATTTCTATTTACTATTTTTTTGGGTTTTTTTTCTATTTTTTTCTTTTTTTTTTGTATTTTGTGGTTTTTCTTGAGCTCTCTGAAGCTATGTGTAAAACTTGGGCAAGTGCAAGTTGTTTATAGGCTCAAATAATGGTTCTCCCTCTGGATTAGACAACTGATATTCACTGAAAACAAAGGAAGTTGTGATTACATAAGGGCCTAGCTAGTTAGCAAGGATAACTTTAAGAAACACCCCCCCCCCCCAGAAAGGTGTAAAATCCTAGTGAATCTTTCCTTTTATTTCAAAAAAAATATTAACTTTCCTAGTGAATCTTATGCACAGTATTAAATTTTTTGTAAAATCCTGGGGAATCTCCATGAATAACTGGTAAAAATAATAATCAGAGTGGCAATCCTAGTGAATAATCACTAAAAAGATTAATTATAATGGTGAATCTCTCCTTTAAAAAATTTCATAGTTGGTTGATGTAGCTGCCCCATATATTTTTTTAAATATTGAAGTAGGGGCCTGGAGGGAGCAGCCAGCAATGGGATCAAGGGGTAGCGCCCCTTACGGGGGTCAAGGGGGAAAATCCCCCTTGTGGGGGTCGAGGGGGCAACACCCCCTCGTGGGGTCCGAGGATAGTGGCCCTGATGCACTCTTGTCGTGATACAGGTGGGGTCGAGGGGCAGAGCCCCTTGCCACCAAGCATAAATTCACTCTTGAAAATGCATTTGAACACACACGGATGAAGTGTTTTAAAAAAATCTCACTTAAAAAGTAAGACTAAATGAAACTTCAAAATTTTACCATCGATCAGCTTTTAAATCAGACGGCTATAGGTTCATTTTGTGAGCGAATATCGGTGAGAGTGAACGTCATCGGTGGGACACTTAGGGATGTCCCGTTAATACAACCATGATGTCATACGTCATGAACTATTGGAAATAGTGAACGGTGGAGATCAAACAAAGCTTTGATTAGATGTCTTTTTGGAAGCTTCACACGAATATTGTAGATTCCCTTCATGATTCTTCGAAATTACACAAGTGGTGTACCTAGGCCTTGGTGGACACCAGGTGGAGTATGGAAGCCTTATCAGCATGAGTGAACATCATCAATGGGACACTTAGGGATGTCCTACTGATACAACGATGATGACCCATGTCATGAATTATTGGAAACAATGAATGGTGGAGATCAAACAATGCATTGATTGAACGTCTTTCTAGGAGCTTGGCACGAATATAGTAGATTCCCTTCTTGATTCTCCGGAATTACACAATATTACTAGCAAATATTATTAATATTTTTAAATTTTATTGTATAAACTATTGGTGAATCAGTGTTAGTGACACATCGTTTACATGGTGAATTAATCGAGACAATTATTTTTTGTAAACACCTGTCGATTCAGTCTTTGTTTTAGCTTGTACTATTCTCCATTTTTAGAGCTCTTGATTTCTATGATTCGCCAATTGGCAAAGATTCACCACTAAAGTTTTTCCTACTTGTTAGCTTCGAACTTACTAAGTTTATCTCATTCTGCCTAGTTTTTAGGATTCTGGATTAGTACTAGGTTATCGATGTCAAAATGTCTGACCATGATGCTCTTGTTGTAATTTTTGCAAAGACTATTCTAATATTCTTGTAAGTGGTTCAGTGCTTTCTATCTTCGCTTATCTAGTAATTCTAGTTCATATAGACTAGATATCATGTATTCTTCATCATCGATTAACCCTTTCATGGAAACTCAAAGAGAGTGGACTTCAACCTAAATGCAGAGAATAGACTCTAAACCAAAGACTAAGTAAAATGGGGTGGCCCTAATGGGAATTTGAATGCTAGTTCGATATGCCCATAAGAAAGGGTTGAGTTGGATGTGTTAGTCATAACCAATGTCATTAGTGGTTTTCTTAAGTATTTTAATGATGGTTTTATTGGACACCTTAGCTTGACCATTTCCTTATGGGTAGTAAGGAGTAGAAAAATGGTGTTGGATGTAAAATTATAAACAGAGTTCATGAATGTCTTGGTGTTTGAAGGGATGACCATTGTTTGTGATTATGGACTATGGGAGACCATAGCAGAAAATGATATAATTAAGAATGAAATTTTTGATTTGGTTGTTCATGATATAGGTAAGTGGGATGGCCTCTACCTATTTGGTAAAGTATTCCATGGAAGTTATGATCAATTTATGGCTATTTGAGGAAGTGGGGTGAATTTTTCCCATGAGGTTGAGTCCCCATTGAGCAAAGGACCAAGGAAAAGTGATGGGCCTTAGTTCCTATGTTGGAGCATGAATGAGATCACCATGAAATTGATATTTTCTACATCTATGCCTCCTATTCTGTAGTCAGCCAATGTTATCCTAGCCGCATAATCGTTTTAGCTAAAGTAGGACCACTAGAGTGGGCACCACAAATTCCTTCATGCACTTTGCATAAATTTGTTTGTTCTTATTTATTATCGAGACATCAGAGTAGGAAATTTTCAAAGGATTTTTGGTATAAGGTATCCCTGATGATGGCATAATGAGAGGCCTTTTGGATAAATTTCCTACATTGGTTACTAGATAAGTTGTCAGGTAAAATTTGGGAATGGATATAATCATAAGTGTCTAGGTACTAGGGTGACTCAAGACTAACAAGTTCACAAACCATTTCAGATTCTAGGACATAAAAAGTTGGGACCAATAATTGTTCCAATAAAAACTCATATTGTGACACTTTGTTAGGTATGTTCAAGAGCGATCCGATGATTTCCATGGTGTCTATTGCTCTGTTTTGTATGTGGGGTATCCGAAAATTGGTGATGTTGAAAAAGTAAAGCTTGAAGTTATTGACCATTTTCTTATAGGGATTCAATTTATCATCCTTTGTATCATACTCATCGTTGACCTGAATAATGACTAACTGTGAATCTCTGAAGACCTATATACTTTTTATCTACCACTTGACCACCATACACAATCCCATTAATAGGGCCTTATATTTTGCAATGTTTTATATACAAGGGAATGCTATTTTGAATGATTTCAGTATTGTTTCACCTTGTGGGGTGATGAAAAATAACCCCACACCTGATGTATGATTGGTATAAGACCCATCAAAGTACATCTTCCATACATTACTTATCTCAACAATGAAGAGTGACTCATCTAGAAAATCAGCGATGAGGGGATGTTCTTCTTGGGTTGGTGCATCTATGAGTTGATCAACTATTACCTATCCTTTGATTGCTTTGTTCTCAACATATTTATGTTAGAGTCACTAAGGACCATGACCCATTTTGCTAACCACCTGTTAAATAGAGCTCTACCAAGAAGATACTTGAGTGGATCATTTTTTTCTACTAGAATTGTTTTGTGATTCAACATGTAATGCCTTAAATTTTGTGTTTCAAATACCAATACAAGGAAAGCCCACTCAATAGGAGTGTATTTGAGCTCATGCCCCACCAAGGTCCTACTAATATAGTAGATTTCTCTTTCCTTTTCATTGTGGTCATTTTAAGTGAGTAGTGCCCCCAATGTTGTGGTTGTAGATACATATAATATGAGGGGCTTCCCATCTATTGGTGAGATCAACACAGGTGGTTTTAGGATGTACTATTTTAGCTATTGAAAGGATTCCTCGAATTTGTCGATCCATATGAAAGGGATCACTTAATGTAACAGATACTAAAACTGATGACATTTGTTGACGAGTTGAATAATGAATCTGCTAATAGATTGTAGTCTCCCTTGTAATGTCCTTAATTGATTGATTTTCTTTAGCAGAGGCATGTCGATGATGTCTTTTACCTTGGTGGGATCAACTTCTATGCCTCGATGTGAGATGATGTATCTCAATAATTTTGTAGATTTTACCCCAAAGACACACTTCTTTGGGTTGAGACAAACCTTGTATGCTTCTAGTCATTGGAATTATTTTTCTAAAACATTTAGATGATCAGTACTGGTTAAGGACTTTACCAGAAGATTATCAACATAATCCTCCATTAGGGTATGCATTAGGTCATGAAATATTGTAGTCATTGTCTGCTAGTATGTAGCTCCTAGATTTTTCAATCCAAAGGGCATGGCGTTCCAACAATAAGTATCCCAAGGACAAGTGAAATCTATTTTATGTTGGTCTTCTAGAGAAATACAAATTTTATTATAGTTAGATAAACCATTCATAAGAGAGAACATCTTGTATCTTGCTATAAGATCCATGATCATGTTGATACTGGGGAGAGGAAAATCATCTTTAGGGCATGCCTTGTTTAAATCTATAAAGTTAGTACATATGTGGATTTTCCCATTTAATCTTGTGATAGCTACTAGATTGGATATTAAGTATACCTAATCAATAGATTTGATGAAGCCAACATCCAAGAGTTTATTTAGTTCTATCTTGACCAAAAAGGAGATTTATGGATGCATTTTCTAGAGTATTTTCTTTATCGGTTTAACATTTGGATTCGATGGTAAGTGATGTAAAACTAGCTCATGATCAAACCCAGGAATGTCAGCATATGAAAATAAAAATTACCCTTGTGTTGTGTGAAGAATTATTGGAAGTTTGGTTTTTCTTCTTCTGTCAAGGAAGCTGCTAGTAACACTATCTTAGGATCTTCAAGTGTTCCAATGTTGGACTCTTATGTATCTTCAATTAGCATTGGTGATCACTCTTGTATGACAGGGAGTTTGTCCAACCCTCCATCCTTAGGCACCTTAGAGAAGTTTTCACCTTCGGATACATCCTTTGTTTTTACTTTTTTATAATCAGAGGGTGCCTCACAATTTTTACCCAAAGACCTTTCCTTTTTGTCTTTATTATTATTTTTGCGATTGGATGGTGATGTAGTCTCTCCAAAGTATGTGGCCACATCAAGTTCTATAGTGAAGCCATATTTATGGTCTCCCCATGAAATTCCTTCTCTCAGTACCATGAACTTAGCAATAAATTCATCATTCTCAAAGGTATCCAGAAAAATAGGACCTTACTGGTCCCGCTCAGCTAGTGAGGGTAAACTAAGGAAACGCCATCATCAATATTTGAAAATTGTGGGGAAGCAAATGATAAGGTAAGGATTGATTTATTTTCTCGGATGTTGACATTCATATAGTTGCTACCTTAGGGCTAGGTGTATTAGAGGCATAAGTGATAGAGGCATAGGATTCCCATTCCTAGTTGTTAGAATAATTATCATCATAAAAGTCATTTTCAGAATCCTCCAATGTCTCAATACATTCAAAAGCACTTACTTCCTTATTTTAAGGCAATTTGGTTTTAGTGGTACCAATCTTCAGTGGTGTCCACCCTAACCCAATATTTTTCCCCCATTTAGTAGGTATGTAGGGTTCTCTTCTTCCATTATGATTTATGCTTAACCCACTAGTGCCATTATAACCTTTTGCTTGCATCATTAGAAACCCTTTACCATATTTTTGTTTTGGAAGTGATGTCTCTTCTTTATAGATCTAGTCAGACACATATTCAATATCTTCCTTACCAAGGTATCCCCATTTTATGAAAGTATTTTTAGTAGGTACATGAATCAGGACCTTAGGTTTGATGTTGTAACATAGCTTTCCATATGTCTTTAGTGATTTTGGTATTGTGTAAATCCAAAAGTTAGTGTTCATGTTGTATTCTCTACATCCCTTGCTTTGGACTAAATATCTGGGTCTAGGGATTTGGTAGTGGAAGCAAAGGATGTGGAGGTCGATGACTGACTGACATTAGATGTCCTATAGAGTGTTGAAGGGTCAATGTATTTGTCTGAATTTGATGTTGAGGCTGAAAAATTAAGTGGAACTTGATATTCAGAGACTCCTTGTAGGTTAGTGCAATACTCAAAGGGATCAAGATCACCCTAGATTGTAATGTTGGTGTCATTGTAGGGAAAATTTAGGCATTGATGATACATGGAGGGAAAAACCTTCATGGCATGAATCAATGGTCGACAAAGGATAAGATTATAAGGGATTTCTAGATCCAATACTTGGAAAGTCGTATCCAATATTATGGGTCCCACTCTAAGTGGATGTGTTATTATGCCTATGAAGGATTTTTCATCATCATCATAACCTTTTATGACTATGCTCTTTGTCTTATCCACACATGCTTTAGATAAACCTAGTGTCTTAATAAATTTTAGGGAAAAAACATTCAATCTTGTTCCATCGTCTATCAAGACTTTTTTGATCATACTTTGATGGATAAAGGCTTCAATGTGTAGTGAGTCATTATGGTTCATCTTTTGGGTTGAGTAATCTTTGTCAGAGAAGGTAACATGGTGAGAGCTCATTAGGAATCCAGCCATGGATTGAAATTGGTTGATATTGAGGTTATCTAGGATAGCGGTCTCTTTCGACATCCTATCTAAGATATCCCTATGCTTGGGTGATGTGTGTAATAGATCTAGTATGGATCTTTGTGTTGGTATTTTTCCTAGCTGATCGAGCAAGTCGAAATGGCCTTTAGCTTGGGACTATTGGGGAGGCAAAGGGCCAGGTATGATTATTTTAGTTTTGTGAGTGCTTACAACACACTTTGGGATCTTCTTGATGATAATGGTGTTGATATGTTCATGTACAACTCAAAGATGGATGATTTTGGAGTAGTTATAGCTAGTAGTTGCATAATTGGTAGAGTTATTGTTATTAGTACCTAAACTGGAGGATTTCCCCAAACCATGCTCTTGAAGAGGATTTGTGTAGATCATGTGATTTTTATTGGAAGTGCATTGTGGTTGTCCATCTACCTTGATTACTTTATCTTCGATAAGGTTATGAATAATATTTTTTAGTTTTCTACAAGTAGATTTTTTATAGCCTTTACCTTGGTGGTATTCAAAAAAATGTTATCATCCCACCAAGAGGGTTTAAATTCAGAGACACAATTCATAGGTTCCCATAATAGTATGGCACCTAATTGAATGCATTTCTTTAGTATGGACTCAAAAGGTTTTCCAAGGGGAGTGTATTCATGTTTAATGTTTTTCGTAGGTGGTCTCTATTGTCCTAGTCCCTAGTTGTTTGGCATGGCATTGGCCATTGGTGTAGGGGTTTGGGGTGTAGTTGTTGGTGCTTCAAGTCCTATCAGAGTTACAACAAGATTGATTTTGTTTACTGCTTTGGTATCCAAAACCCTGTCATTTGTGACTTTTTTATTTTGAGACCAGTATTTGTTTTTATCATTGAACGTGTAATGATTATTTGTATTCTTAGAGAACTTAAGGGCGCCCTTTTTGACATGATTTCTCAATAATTTTTCCTTTTTTAAATAGGTCTACAAAGTGGGCACAACAATGAACTTGGAAGGGATCCTTTAAAGCCTTCGAGATGTTTTCAACAAACATGTCCACCTTTTGTTTCTCAAGGATCTCTATCTGGCAGTGGCTCACCAAGTTTCTCCATCTCTAGAAGTATTTGATAAAGGACTCTTTTTCTTCTTGTTTCAAGGTACACAAAGTGGCTAATATGATATCATTTTTGACGTTAAAGGTATAGTTGTCTATAACTTTTTTGGCTAACTCAGACCATGTGGATATGCCTCCAGGTAATCATGAAAACCACTCAAGTGTAGCACCCATAAGAGTTTTGGGAATAACCTCAAGTATGTATGCTCTGATTCAATGTCAACACAAGCCATGTCGAATTCTCTAATGTTCTCTATTGGGTTGCCTATCCCTTTTTACTTTGGAATGTTCATGATTATGTAATGTTGTGGAAAAGGTGGCATGTAAATAGTCCTATCAAAGGGATACGGATGTAGGTCCTGCATGCTATAGGATTTTTTGGTTGTTACTTGCATGTTCTCCATTTGTTTCTGTAAAGAAAGCATTTGCATAGTTAAGGCATCCACCTGTGGATTTGGTATGTCATTCATGTTGTTGGGTACCACATTGTTCATAGATACTTGATAGGTGTAGGGAGGTGATGTTGTTGTACTTGAGGTATATACGTATATGAGGGGTTGATGTTGGGTTTCCCTTGTGTGTTCTTACCTCCAAGTTGTGCATGGGTAAATTTTTGTGATGCGTTTGATGCAAAGGAATTTGATTGAAATCTTGGTTGTGCTTGATTCACCTGAGGTGGTGTATGTGTACCTTTTTGTCCTTGTGTAGAAATTTTTTGGGGAATAACATGACTATATGTTGTACCCTTGACATTAACCTTGGGTGTGGGTCCTAAACCTGAAAACCTTATTCTCTTGCATCCATTAGGATTGTTTCAGGAGGTATTCATAGTGTTTTTTGAGGTCTCAATTGCATTAATGTCCACCTGTTGTGTTGTTGATTATGTTATAGGGACTGATGGTGATTTTTTTGCAGCCTATGTCATGGATGGTGGAACAAATGATGGTATTGGGGTAGTGTGAATAATTGAAGCACTTTGTGTAGCTCCTCTTGAAGGTATATTGAGGTTTACCTAAGGTGTAACATTTTATGGAATATGTGTTGTAGTTCCTTGGTTTTGGTTTGACACATTTCCAGGTGAAGGCACCACTTGTAGTGTGTTTATGTAAAAACTAGGTGGTAATTTAACCCCATCCTCTAGGAGTTTGGCTAAAAAATTCTCAAGGTCAAGCTTGATGAGCTCATCAAAAATTCAGCCACATCACGATCCTAGGTTGCTGCCTCAAGTTCCTCAACAATGATACGACCTTGGGCATCTATCGAGAGGAAATTTTCAAATGGCTTACCATATGGATTAGACTTCAGAGGTTGTTTTTTATTTTGACCCAATGTTTTTGTATTGGTATTTTCTTTAGGAGGTGTAGTATCGATTTTCAATTCACTTGTGGGATTGTAAAGGTCGCCACATTGTCGTGGAGGGTCCATTTCTAACTGTCTCTTTTATAATCTGGTTTGAACCACAAGATAGGACTTTCTCAAAGTAGAATGACATCTAAATTGAAAATATTTAGGATGTAAAAGTTAAGCTATGTTTTTGGTTTTTTTTTTTTTGGAACAAACTATGACATGCAATAACTAAGGTATAATGAAAACTATATGTCAATACTAAGGGATGAATTTATAACTGACCAAGTTTGATGCAAGGTTCCAACTAAGATTTCCAATGATTTTTTAGGATCAATACCAAAATAGTTGTGAAAAGTTGAATAGGTGGAGTTCAAAATATCCTGGTGAGTTTGAGGAATTCCACTAAGATGATGAAAGACAAATTGTAAAATGATATGTCAAGGGTAATCATAGTTGAATCAATGTTTTCAATCTAGGTAAGATGGTTTATCTACCCTAAGGTCTACAATGTATTATGGACAACGATTTCCCTAAGTATGCTAAGGATAATCTAAATGATGCAATGATGAAACTATATAGGAAAACTGAGTATGAACCTAAATATTTGCAAGTCACAGGTCTAGATTACATTTACAGTAGAGAATAGATTAGGTAATGAAATCCTATAGCAAGTCTTCTGAGTTTTCCATTGGTTGATTGTAATATTTTATGTGACAAAAAGATGTGTCTTTCTAGACTACAAATTTGGTGCATAAGATTAGATGTGTCACCAAAACTCACAAATATGATTTAAATTTCAGATGTGTTTCTAGAGTTCACATATGTGGTTTAAAATGTCAAATGTGTTGCAGGTTTTTGAAATTGTGACTTAGAATACCATATGTGTTTTTGGATTAAACAGTTACAACTCAGAATAGCATATGTGGGTTTCTATGTGACAAATGCGTTAAACAATGAATTGGTCCTAGGTTTTGAAAGATTTTCTGACTTGTTTCGGATCAAATTTTGGATTTCTTGGTTTGATAATATTTGACCAAACACGCACATAAGACATGCCAAGAAAAGTGTTTGAAATAAATAAACAAACAATTACAATCCTAAGGCTAGCAATAACAATATCCATTGGATTCCCACTTGGATTTCTCCAATCGCACTTATTTAGAGTGAATGAATTAGGATATTGGTAGCCCTAGCTCACCTCCATGGAATACACTTCTTGGGCTTACCAAGATCTGGATTCCTATATGAGCAAGGAATTTTTCATCTCTAGTAAGAACCAAAAAAAATGTGGGATGAATTCAAAGGTTTGACCTCCTATGCCAACTAATAGAAAGGATTTTACCA
Source organism: Sequoiadendron giganteum (assembly GCA_007115665.2). Classification (NCBI taxonomy): domain Eukaryota; kingdom Viridiplantae; phylum Streptophyta; class Pinopsida; order Cupressales; family Cupressaceae; genus Sequoiadendron; species Sequoiadendron giganteum. The sequence goes on from CM021106.1 coordinate 195,800,186, forward strand.
AATCTAAGAAATTTTTTTTTAATCAATGCACCTATTCAGGTGGCCACATAAGAGGCAATATTAGCTCCCATAAGGAGATTTCTTACTTGTATGTAGGAGCACCCATAATGCTAAGATTTCCTTCACATTCAAATTTATATACCAATTGGGAGTAGCTTGGCTTTATCTCATTACCGGTTTGAGTCATTCCCTTGGGGTGAGTACTTTTTCCCACCACAATAGGCCCTCTAATTGGTAAACATAAAATTGGATGGGTCTTTCTTTTTTATCACCGAGGTTTCCCAAAGTGAGAGCATATGAGCCTACCAACCTTCCCAAGCACAAAAGACAGTAGTAAATCCACCCTAATTAAACAACTAAACTACTATGTGAAGACTCAAAGCATGGTTAATTAACCATTTAATTAATAAAGGAAAATCCTATGTGAGGACTCAAAAACATGGAAGAAAGCATGATAAAAAATGGAGATTCAGATTATTTTCTTTGACAATCCTCCTACTAAACCATGCATTAGAAGTTTGAAATATTATATTTATGTCTTCTATCAATTTTCCTACAAAAATCAAGATAACTCTACCAAATTACATGCTCTAAACTCCAAATTAGTCATAAAAAACTTCAATAATAAAAATCAAAACTCAAAATTTTGGAAATCAAAAAATTCATTTTTACCAATCAGATGCATTGTAGGAATCCATAGATGCATCGTTCTAATTCAAATTCGTAATTGTTCCTACAAAAAACAATTTTTCTATGATTTTTTTGAAGTCTATTCTTTTATGTCGAGTTCACCAAATGTAATAAGGGAAAATAAATAGGAATAAATAAAGCATAACAATGACGAAAATCGCAAATTTCCTAGATCATGCTAAGATCCCGAAATTATTTATATAGTGCAATGCAACAAAAGAATTCAATAAATAAGAATCATATCATGTAATTCCGATGATTGTTTGACTCATCTCCATTATTCTTCTTAAATTTTCTTTAAATTAATTCAATGCCTTTAGATTGTGAGTGTTCAATATTAGCTCGTAAGTATTTTGATAGCAAAACTTTGAAGATTGTGATTAGTGAAAATATAATTGAAAATATTCTTTTATAGAAGCTTCATAAATTTGACGATCGAGATTGATTTGAAATTGAATGGTCCAGATCTAGTGTGAGGACCTAATTGCCTACTTAACTTACTTGATCAAGTTTTTTGATTGAATAGTTAAGTGATTTGATTGATTAGTTTCAAGAGGTGTAACTGAGAGAATGTGTGAGTCAAAAAGAGGTGACAGATCAATTAGGTGAGTGAATTGAAAGAGAATGTTAGTCAAAAGTGGAGAGAACAAGTGCATGACATATTTACTTGAAAATGTAGGAGACATGTGCTCAAATATAATAATTAATTATTAAATTAATTCCTTTCTTTTGTGGAGAAACTATGTGCATGTTTTTAAATAGTTGGATGAACTATTTAATTTATGAAGAAACTTTAGGTGAGAGGATAGAGTTAATTAATTAATTAAATAATCATCTATTTAACTAAATGTGGGGGAATATAAATTAATTAGATGTAGGGAGAATATTTTTTAATTTAAATGTGCAATTAATTAAATTTAGGACAAAAAATTAATTAATAAGAAGATATTAAAATTAAATGAAGTAATTAAATAAATTTATGAAACTTATTTAATTAATCAAAAGAAGAAATTAGAATTAATTAGCAAATTAATTAAGATAAATTAAGGTAATTTACTTAATTAATCAATTTTAGAAGAATAATGAAATGAATTAATTAAATGGTTAAAACTATTTAATTAATTGGAGGAATTATGATGTTAAGTTATGATTAAATGAATAAAATCATTTAATGATTTTTTATCATCTTGAATTGATGATAAATAATGCAGTTGCGGGCCTAAGCTATTTTTCTGTCTACAACAATAAAGTGAAGAAAAAAGATATAACTAAAGCTTAGATTTATGACCTTTTAATTGATCACAAATATTTTATAGCCCTTCTAGTAACTTTGAAGATATTTCCAATTGATTAATTTTTGTAATTATGTAAATAAAAAATATAAGTAATTGGATGGCTTGTGATGGTATTTGACCATCTTCCATGTACAAAAATTTGCATTCCATTATAGTTTCAAGAAAAAATTATTATGAGTTTTTCCTTCATTATATTATCAATTATTTTGATATAAGGGAGTTTTATGGTATAGGTGGGGGCTTTTCCAAGGACATAATAAGAGTTTGTTGAGTACCAAATCTTTAGTTAAGACCACTAGAAAAAAAAAATTATACAACATGTGATGGTTCATCAACCATCAAGGAGAATCTAGAAGTGCAAACTCTCAATTATATTTATAGTGTATTATAAACCCTTATACAACATGGCACATAAATGTAATAGTATGAGGTCCAACAAATGACTAGGAACAATACTCCTTGGTCCCCCCTGATCTCAATTGGCTTAAGCTTCACTTTGATAGCCTGGCCAAAGGTGACTAGGGTAGGGTAGTTGGGGGTGGCATAATCCATGACCATATAGGGAAGATGATTCTTGCTTATGTAGTTAATATGGGTATGAAAACTTCTAATTATAAGAAAGTGGTGGCAGCCTATCATGGGATCCGTATTGCTAAGAATTTAGGAGTGTCCACTCTGGTAATTTTGAAGGTCATTTAAGATATACAATCATGTATTTGAGTGGGAGGGTGAACCCTTGTTGGACATTAGAGGACCCTATCCTTTTATCTCATGATGTCATAATGAACCTTGGAAATAGTATATTGTCTTACATTTTTTGAGCTGGTAACAAAGTGGTGGACACTTTGGAAAATCTAGGAGCCTATATGGAGAAGATTACAATTTGGGATGATCTTCCAATGATCTCAGAGTATGTACATGAGCTCATAATTAACGATGAAAAACTACTCTAATTTTGTGTTTGAGTTAAAATCCTAATTATTTCACATTGACAATTGGCACGAGTTGTGTATTAAGCAATATTTTCACTGAGTCATCATGACTTTCCATAGGTTAGCTTTGTCTCCATTTGTGTATTGTAACTAGTGATTCTACATAATTCTCAACTTTCCTCTTGTTGAAGTGTCTACTATGATGGGTGGATATCTTGTCCAAGAAGGGCCCACTTCTTGTGAGGTTTGGAAGAAGAATAAGGATGTATGGACTATTCTTCAATGGGGAAAGTTGGATAATTATATCAATGGTATGGTAGGGTATGACCCTAACATCTCCATGTAATTTTCCATCTCTTAGAAGGATGATAATGTGGTTGTGGGGGACTACACTATCTATTAACATGGATCTTATCACTAAGGTCACTAGTATTTTCTTAGAAGGGGTTTGTCTCCCTAGGAAGCCTAAAGGTCACTATCAAAAGGAGATGGATATATTTTTGAAGAAAGGGGAGAAAATTAATTTTCTACATAATGGCTTCAATAGAGATGACCTCTTAAGTGTCTAGAGAAAATTTTTAGATGTTTTGATGAGGTATGTTATTTTGGAAGGTAGCTTTAAGCACTTCCATGCCCACCTTTTTCTCATGCTTAATCACTTCCATTATAATTTAAAAATGAATTTTGTGTTTTGGATAATGTCCTCTATTGAAAAATTTATCAAGGTTGTTCATGATAAGGGGAAGAATTTACCCCTTCAACAGGGTTGATTTTTAGACTTTATTATGTTTCAAGTTGGTCCTTTCCCTCTCTTTGGCCTTTGCTAGGAAAAACATCATCTTGGTTAGTGATTCTATCCAATATTTGGAGGGCCTCCCTTCTAATCTAGGCCCTAGGTCATTGCCATCCCCAAATTCCTAAAGGGTTACTAGAGATAAAGGAAAATCCCCTATTTTTGAGGTCCCCATCCCATTTTCTAAAAATGTGTTTCATTCTCTGACTCCGTTGATAGGAACTATGAAAGTTTTAATGGTTATTTGTATAGGTTCCCTTCTTTTGAGATTTTGAATGAGGTGTATGGGTTAGGGTCTATTGAAACATGTTTAGGATTTACCTTGGCTTGTAAAATCCTATAAAAAATTAACTTTTAAATCACCATTGTCCTTTATTCTATTTCTATGTTGACCTTTTATCTCTGGTTTCTAGCTAGTTAAGTTACAACTTGAGTCTTTATGATCATGTGTTGACCGACCCTTTTTACCTTATGATACTGATTAATCCTTTGTTGTGAAAATCCTATAAATTTTTCATTTTTCAATCCTTTGAATCATGTTTGGTCGAGTCCCTTTCAAAAATTTCCATTCACATGAAATATTTGGTTTATTTCCTAAGTTGGAGCTATGCATATGTGCTTTTATCAAAATGTCATTCATCTATGTTAACTAGGCAATGTCGCCACTTTTAAAACAACATAATATGCATGTGCAAAATACCTCACCTAATTCGCTCCATACCCACTCAACTTTGACCATGTGGAAGAGTCTCATTGCATCACTTGCCTCCTTCGCATCACTCTTTCTTCATTCCCTACTAGTCCCTTTTGTGTGATATGAAATGAAACCATTGATCGATAGCCCGAGGACAAGTGTCACAATCCTATGTTATCACCTAACCTCTTTGAATCACATTTTCCATTGTTGAGTTTCTATTTCTAAATGCGTTATGCATAATTGATCATGATTGAAACATGTGGCCAAATCTTGTTTCATTGCATGCTTCTTTTCCATTGCATTTTTGAAATAAATAACATATATCCAAAACACGATGTGTGATTAGAACATAGCAGGAAGGAAGAGGTAAGGAATATACCAAGGGAATATTTCATAAAAGTGTCCACTCCCCATTGCATCACAAGGTCTCTTCTACTCATAGTTTGTATTCCCTAGAGGACAAAGGAAAGTGTGATATGCACAAAGTGTTTCAGATTTTGACATGTGTCATCATCCTACTTCATTGCACAACCATAGTGCATCACATATATGAATGAATGGGAAGTAAGAAGAAATGGGATGTACGATGAATGAATAAAGGAAAATGCATATATCAGGGAATATTCTATACCGAGTGTCGATATATCATCTCATCGTATTGATCCTTTATATCACAAATTCAACTCATTGAGATTGAAACCAAAATGTGATATTTGATGGCTGTGAAAAGAAGTTGGTGACAAGGTTTAAAAGGAAACAGAGGACATGTCAAAATTTCTCAACTCATCATGAGACTCTTTCACATTGCATTTTATGGAGGAAACTTTTAAAGAAAAAAATAAAATGCTTTGAAGGTGAGATGACTGTCGATCTTGTTTTAAAACAATTTGATCGACAGTCAGAATTCAAATAAGAATGCCTAACTGAAAAATTAGTTTTTTCACTTGCACAAGTTGTCTCCCTGAAATTAATGGTGTATCTATCAAATCTAAAGGCCATAAAGTTGATAATTACATTATTTTTCATTACCTTTACAAGAGTCTTCAAGCATTTAGACTAGAGGAGCTCTAGGTGAACAACTTCAGATGACGAATAGCTAGGCTTTTCTCTAGTGAGTGAAATTTTCCATCTTTCTATGTAGAAATTTAGTTAAGTAAAAATGAAAAAGGGTTATAGTTGTATATGGTGTTAATTAGGGTTGCTAGGGTTTCCTATGCTGGAATTTCAAAAGGAAATCATTAGGCACTATGTTTCTCTGAAGATAAATTTACAAAGTTTTGCATAATTTGAGCTAGGAGTATATAAAATCTTTGTAGGCTATTAATTTGTTGTAAAACCTTAGTATTTAAAATGAAAACTATAAAGCCCTAGTTTGTCAAATTCTTCAAAAATGAGTCAATTCAGTGGATCATCAAAGGCCAAGCCTAAAAAAATAGGGTTAAGAGGGACTTTTCCAAATTCATGGAAGATGACCTCATGAAATTATTCTTGGGTAGGGAAAACTTTAGCGGAAAATATTTTTTTCTCGATTAATTCGCCATGTAAACGATGCGTCATTGAAACTGATTCCTCAGTAGTTTATACAATAATATTTTAAAATATTAATAATATTCACCAGTAATATTGTGTAATTCTAGAGAATCAAGAAGGGAATCTACTATATTTGCGCCAAGATCCCAGAAAGATGTCTGATCAAAGCTCTATTTGATCTCCATCATTCATTGTTCACAATATTTCATGACATACATCATCATCATTATATCGGTAGGACATCTATATAAGTGTCCCACCAATGATGTTCACTCATGTTGATAAGGCTTCCATACTCCACCTGGGGTCCACCAAGGCCCGGGTACACCACTTGTGTAATTTTGAAGAATCATGAAGGGAATCTATAGTATTCGTGCGAAGCTTCCGAAAAGACATCTGATCAAATCTATGTTTCATCTCCACCATTCAATATTTCCAATAGTTCATGATGTATGCCATCATCATTGTATTGATGGGACATCCCTAAGTGTCCCACCGATGATGTTCACTCATGCTGATATTCGCTCATAGAATGAACTTGCAACTATCCGATTTAAAAGCTAATCAATGGTAAAATTTTGAAGTTTCATTTAGTCTTACTTTTCAAGTGAGATTTTTTAAAAACACTTCATCCATGTGTATTTTAATGCATTTTCAATAGTGAATTTATGCTTGGTGGCGAGAGGCTCTGCCCCTTGACCCTTCTTGTATCACGACAAGAGTGTGTTGAGGCCATTGTCCCCAGACCCCATGAGGATTGTTGCCCCCTCAACCCCCATAAGGGGTATTTCCCCCCTTGATTCTCGCAAGGGGCGTTGCCCCTTGACCTCGCTGGTGGTTGCCGCCCCCGAGCCCCTACTTAAATATTAAATAAACCAAAAAAATATATGGGGCAACTGCATCAACCAACTATGAAAATTTTTAAAGGATAGATTCACCATAGTAATTAATATTTTTTGTGATTATTCACTAGGATTCACCACTGTGATTATTATTTTTACCAATTATTCATGAAGATTCACCAGGATTTTACAAAAAAATTAATATTGTGCATAAGATTCATGAGGAAAGTTAATATTTTTTTTCAAATAAAAGAAAGGATTCGCCAAAATTTTACACCTTTTCTAAGGGGGGAGGTTTCTTAAAGTTATCCATGTTCTTGGGAGCTAAAGTGGTTGGAAAAAGGGCTACTGGTGAGGGAATTTTATCTAATCATTTATGGGATTGGACAAAGTGGATTGGAGATATAGCAGTGCCACAAAGTGCATGGGAATTATTTCAATATGCATATAAAAGGTCAAATTACTCTCATTCACCCAAAAATTTATGGACATGTGATCTACGAAATCTCATTGTATCAATTTTTTTTGTGGAGGTTAATTGAATAAAAGTAGTTTTAAAATATTATGACCCTAATGCAATAATTATCAAGATCAAAAAGCCGAATCCATTGATGGAAATTATCAAGAGTCGGATTGTAAGGAATTTTAGATTAAACCTCTCTACCACAATGTCAATCCACTTTAATGCATTGTGTTAAGAGTATGAAAGAGAAAAATATGGATATAGTAATTATGTATTTCCAAGGCATAGAATAAAGGATTTGGGCAAGAAAGGAGTAAGATTTACCCTAAAGGAATTTGAGCCTTTTAATTGTGATGAGTTTGAATATTATTTGAAGAATACATACTTTCGCTTGAGTCACTTGTACTAGGGAGAAATTATGACCTAATAATTTTTTTTCTTTGGTGATGATGGTAATAGATATCCAACATAAATATTCTAATAGGGGTTTTGATTATGATTCTTTTTTGGTTGAACAAATCTACAAGAAATTAAAGGATCTTAAGGATCCCAATGCTCCATTAAAGTGCACACACTATTCTATGTTGATGCACATGTTTCTATGGAGTGGTGAGAAGGTATGGTCCCAGTTTATGGACCTAAGGAAAAAGGATGAGTGAGGCTATGATCTTCTTGTGTAGCTATAAACACACATTTGGGATCAAAACTACCTTGATTCCAATTTTACACAACTTTTGTAATGGATTAGTATATGGTATTTTAAATAATTTTAGATGCAAGCCAACATACAGGATCTCAAGAGGTTTCAAGGAGATTCTAAGGCCTTCACATTTCAATTTCCACACCAAGCTTGACCACAATTGAGGAGATTGGTATCTCCACACCACCTGCACAATTATTAGGGTTTATGGTGCTTTGGTGTAGGCACACTACCTGCCAATTTATATCTAAGATAGGCTTGCATTCAAGGAGATTTTGTTGCAACTTGATGCTATGGACAAGGAGCACTTTAGGCATGCTAAGAAAGGATCATCCATCCCAAGACAAATTGCCTTTTCTCATTTTAGAGTTCCATCCAAGGAGGGATTGGATAATTTTTTTTATATGTTGAGAGCTTATAGAATGAAATTTCAAATGGTCAAGAATTGTGACCCAAAGGGATTCATTGAGAGAGAAAGGAGAGAAGAAAATATGGATTCTAACACTAGTTCTTATACACTAAGGATGTGATTAGAAACTTAGAATTTTATGTAGAGTTTAATGAGAGATAAAAAATGGTTGCATATCAATAAGGTGGAGAAGGCTATATTTAAGGTAAATCCACTATGTGTGAGCCCATACAATCAAATTTAGGATCCATTTCTAAAGGCCATGAAGATCTTGGAGGAATACAAAACTGGCACATTCATTAATATGATAAGATTGGTAGAGGATACAATAAAAATGAAGAAGGAGGAGCATATGGCTATAATTCAAATTAGGTCAACTCAATCTCTTGCTCAGGGTCCTTCTATTCATCCCATGAAAATTGAAGAAGGTTCAATTGATCAACCTCTTGTTGAGTATTCTAATGAGACAAGGGGAGAGGATACTATGGAGGAATAGTCTATTGAGCATGTTTCTAGTGAAGAAGAAGTGCTTCAGAGATTTCCTTCCCCCCAAATAAATGATGTGGTGGAGTTTTTTGTTCTTGCCAACAAAACTGTGACAATTCTATATGATGCAAACAATCTTGTTGATGAAGATATCAGGCTAAAAGCTTGTGAAGAGTTTATGGATGATGAATCCTTTTTTCAAACAAAGGAGTTTAAAGAATATGTGATTTAGGTAAAACATAAAGATCTCAAGGACAAGATTGAAAAATAAAAGGAAGGGGTTGATCCTTCACTACATGAAGAGATTGAGAGGAATGAAGAAGAGAAGATAGAGAAGGAGATTGAAAAATTTCCCCATGCTAATGTTAAGTTATTGATCAACAAAAGTGGAATTATTCTATTTCTTGGTTGGGACTTGTCTTCTAAATTTGATTTGGAAACAATTAGAAATCATGCTAAGGGATTCATATCAGAAAAATAATATGATAATAAAGTCTTTGGTTTTGTCTTTAGCCAAAAGTTGCACACATTATCAATTGGTCCATATGACCAAATACAGGAAAACAAAGGGTAATGAGGATAGTTGGGGAAATAAGTAGTGAATTTTTTGTGAAAAGAGCATTTGATGTTACCCCAACATGAGCAAAACATTTGATAGTACATGTTTCTATGCTTAGTGTGAATACTACAAAAAATTGTCAAGAAAGTTATGATTAGTTGCTAAACAAGTTAAATAGACTGCAAGAAGAATACAACAAGATGAAGGTTAGTGCTCCTTAAGAAAAACTTTTAGCACCAAATATGAAATCCCTTCCACCCCCCACCTCCATACAAAAGCTCTCCACACAAGATAGAGATACATTATCTCGTAGAATTAAGAGATTAAAGGAAGAGTTGGATATGATAAGAGAGAATGAGAAGAAATCCAAGGAGGAAACTAGAAATGTGGTTCTTGACATCATTGATGATTTACCAAGGCATAGAATTACTTGCATACTTTATAATGTTGACAATGTGTGGAATGTATACAAAATTGTTCATGAGGCTTATAAGAAACATTCTAAAATTCAAGAAATTTTTTAGAATGTGTGGATAAAATGGAGCACATGACCAAATGCGTTGAAAGAAATGATGAATATTATGGAGAATGATTTGGAGAAACCAACTAACTTTCCCCAACTAGTCCAAGCAATTGGATTGTTGGGAGAGATTTCAGCTTTCCAAAGAAAGTTGGATATGTAATTCAAGAGTAAGTTGAAATTTTTTAGGGATATGGAGGAAAAAGGAGTGCCTCAAATTCTAGATGAACTAGGTGAGCTCAATAATTTCAAAAACTACAAAGAAGAGTTTGAGAGCATTGTACCTTCTTTGTCTGCTTTTATTTACTTCTCAAGAAAGGGTGACTATGAAGTGTTAAATAGTTCCTTATATGATTTATTGAAAATGGAAGTTAGTTTGGACACATTTGCAAGAGATACTAGAACCATAATAGATACAAGGTACAATGTGCAAAATTCAAAGGTGTAAAAGCTACTTGCAATTCAGTGGCCAATCGATGAGGAGTACAACACATGGCTTTAAAAGTTCACAGATTAATTCCTTGATATAACAAAGTTTAAGGTTGTCTCCTCTTGGGTTTGAAATATTTTCGTCCATATATGTTGATGTGGAAGTTTCTCTTTGTATTTTTCTATTTTATGCTTTAAGTCCTAAATTTTTGGAAGGAAAAGGAAGATGAAGATAAAGGAATATTTGATTTAAAGTACAACCATCTTCTCTGACATGTGCTTTTTGGAAAGCATGGGAATATTCTTCAACAACTTGAAAAGTGACTTTTTTCCTATATGAGATATTCTCCCATGGACAGTTACGATGTCAAATGAAAACATGACGTGTGTACTTTTCCCAAAGCTTGTTGCTCACTTTTCTGATAAATAGGAATTCAAGGCCATTTGCATGGATTTTTTGGAGAAATTTTGTAATGTAGAACATAGAGAATAGATTCTAACTATTTTTCTAGGTTATTGAGTCTAAGTATCTTGTAATTTGTACATTTTTCTCAATTGTCCCTGCATTTCTTTGAATACAATGGCATAGTTTTCTAGCCATTTCTCTCCTGATGTACATTTTATTCAAACCATGAATGAAAATGATCAAATATATTTCATGTCACTATCTATTTATTTCCATTGTTGTATGTTCTTATTTTAGCTCTATTTCAAAGAATTATTTAAATGCTTAAATAAGAATATAGATTTGTATGAAATAATACAAGGATCCTAAAGTATAATTGGTTAGGAATCTTTGAGTACATTAATATAGTTCATTTCTATCAAGCTCTTTAATTTTTGGGTGATATATTGTTAAGCAACTTCAATGTGCATCTTTTCTTACTCCATGCCATAGATTAAGGCACCGATCATTTGAATTTGAGTCTAATTTACAACTCTAGGGTCACTAAATCAAACAACACAAACAACATTTTAAATTTATGTTAAGTTTTATATTTCTTGAAGTTTCATGTAAAATTTGTGTTCTCTTGTTGTAAATTGTGTAAATACTTAAGGGATTTGGTAGATCATGAGATTTTCACAATCATCAAGCAAATATGTAGGGAACAAATCAGTAATTTACAATGTTTATGATAAATTTTGCACAGGATATCTTAAGAAAATTGTAAGGGACCACCCTCCCATTTTTTGTAGAGCCCAAAGTGTAGAGAGAATTTTTTTCTAAAACTTTCACCTATTCTTTAGCCAATCCCTCCAAATAATTGATCATTATGAATGGAAATCCTATAGATTATTTGTGAGATCTTATTGGGAATTAAAAACCACCAATAGATTGGTGACTCTATTGGGGACTTAGCTTGTTAAAACTCTAGTATAGATCAATTGCCTCTAGATTATAATAAATTTGAACTTAAGATGCATAATTTATTCAAATTTTCTCATCATTTGTCAATATCAAGTCTGTTATTCAAATTTTCTGCTTATCTTTGCATATTTGGGTCAATTGCTTTCGAATTTTCCATTGGTTTAGTCTAGTTTCTCTTTTCATTTACAAAATCTCTCAAAATAATTATGAAATATTTTCAATTTCCTATTAATTGGGTGGCGAATCTAAGTCTCTTGTGTTGGTGCACTAAGAATTTCAAAGAAAGTGAGAAGAAAAGAGAGGTGAGAAGTTGCAGAAACCATGAGAGGAACCATAAATCATCTTAAGAAGCATCATGAGTAGAGGTTGGAAGGATAATTTCCTCAAAAAACCAAGAAATCCTAGAAACAAAAGAGTATAGATGCAAGTAAGTTTTTTACTCCTTTTCTTTTAGGATGTAGAGATTTGCATGAAAATAGTAGTGATAATCTACAACTGTGTATGATTTTGGAATGCCTCTAAATGAGGAGAAATCAATTCTAAGAGAACTTGTTGAGGGAGAGTGAACCTACTTAGACCTTTTGGATTCAAAGAAAGCACAACAGGGGAAATTCTTGGAGTCTAATTTTGATGCTAAATTAGCATCTAGTAGGTTTAATCCTATAGCTTCTCCTACTCCTAATTCTCCAAGGCATGATCTATTTGGAGATACTCATAGTAGAGCACCTATTCTTTTTTTTCATGTGTATACTTCAAGTCTTGTATATAATACTCTTGAACACTCAGATTCTGATATCACTTTTTCAAATGAGGATGATTTATTGCAAGATATCTTAGGACTCCAAGAGGAGGCTCAAATACTTGAATATTTGAGGATCAAGAAGGAAAATGATAGGGAAGAGACAATAAGAAATTGCATGTATGAGATGGATCAATTGAATATATGGATGGAAAAAATGAAGTTGATGATCTAGGAAGGCCTTCTTTTGACCCTACTACATCTTGTGCTCATGTCCTTACTCCCACATTTAGCAATAATTATTTAAATTTCATCATAGCCAAAACTCATACCAACACTTGGACTAGCTTTGATGTCACTAGATTTGTACCAATGACTTCCACCACTAATAAACCATCTCATCCTATAGATACAAGGAAAAGGCCTATAGGTCATTCTAAGGGAGTAACCATAAATGAAAATACACCATCTCATAATGCTTCCACTTCTATAAAACCTGACCCATTAGATCTTAAGCTATAGAAGGAGGATGAACAATTGCAGAAAGAATTGGAGAGAATAGAGATATACTTGCTACTAATGTTGAGTTGCAAAGAAAATTTTCATTTCTAAAATATTCATATTCTCTTGAGGATCCTACAACCTCTAGTTCTTAGAACCCACCTCCTTCTACATCCCAACCTACCTCAACTATTGACATGAATGTTTCATCTACCATAGGTCCATTTGTTCCCCATTCCCAGCCACAAAATTTGAGTGGAATTGGATAATCTTTCCAATACCAAGGGAATGCCAAACACTCAATCTAGTGGAATTAATGCTAGTTGGCAAGGAAGCCAAAATGTTGGATGTAAAACTATAAATCAAGGAAATTAGAAAATTATGGGGAAGGTTAGTGTTGGACCACAACAAAATCAAAGAGATTTGTTTTATAGGAAGCCTATGCAATTGGAAAGGTATAGATAGCTATGCTTTGATGGAATTCCTGGTTACCCTAACCCTATTCTAGTAGATATCATAAATTTGCTTATTAGATTTTCTATAAATAATGCTATATCAGGGGAAGATCATTTAATATATTTCAACAACATGATGGATGAAATTAATATTAAAAATGAAGATGTAATGATGAAGTTTTTCATGTAGTATTTAATTTAATATTTCAGAGATTGGTATAGAGGATTTCTTATTGAAAGTATAGGGTCTTGGGAAGAGTTTAAGAGAATCTTTAGAGAGAATTATTTGGATAAAACCAAGCCAAGGATTATTTTAAACAAACTCAATAATATCTCTAAAGGACATAATGAAATGGTTGTTGATTAAACACCAAAGTTCAAAAGGCCATGTTAAAAATTCTTGCTAACTTATGACCTAATGAACAAGTATGTTTCATCTTATACTACAATACCTTTAATTTAAAAATGGGATATCTTCTCAGAGACAACAATCCTCAAACCTTGAGGGAGGCTTATAAATTTTCTTTTCATATTGAAAGCAATAGAAGGGCTAGTGATAAGGTGAGTAAGAGAGATGATGTGAAGATTTTTGAAAAACCCTGAGGGTCAACAAGATAAAACATCATCCTTTGATGATACAATGGACAAGATGATGAGTTCTCTGAAAGAATTGAGCTACAAAATGGCTAGGAATGAGAAATATTTATCATATGAGAAGCCTAATTTTCATAAAAATGAAAGACCACATAGATTGGATGATCAAACTTATAATAAAAACTAGCATAATGATAAGCATATCTAATAATTAGAATAATGTGCAAAATAAAGAGACTCTCGATCCACTAAAGAAAAATTCTACAAATTTTGTTGATGAGGCTCCATGGTGTATAGCATGTAAATTTCCACATTCTCCACAACAATGTGTATTTGCAGAGTCCTTCGACGAGGAATAGATTACATATGGTAGTTTTGGTCCCATCTCAAGAAAATGATGGAGAGATAAACATGTTAACAAATAGGTTGGGTTTCATGGGTGAAGATTGTTCATTAGATGAAGAATCCAATTAAATTGATGTGGATAATTAGAGGCATAAAGAATATTATTATCATCAACAAGAAAAAATTGATGAAGATGATATTGAGGATCATATTTTGAACACCCTTAAGACATATCAACCTGATGTGAATCTGAGAAGACCATCAAATGAAGAGATTAAGGAAATAATTGTAGTTGTTAGAAATTACCAATTGAGGAATAGAGTTGTAAATGGTGATAAAGTTAAAGCTATCAACCTCTTCATCAAAGAGCAGAAAAAAGACAAGAAAGAGTCTCAAGCAGAAAATAGGGTGGATGAGTTTAAACATAAAGATAACAAGAGTGCAAAGGTGTGGGCTTAGTGGATTGTAGCTATGAATATTAATAAGCATATAGTTTCTCCAACCATAAAATAATTTTTTCAAAAGAAAAATGTTCAGCAAGAAAGGAAGAATAATCAAAAAATAAATGAAGAGAAATCTCAGTAGAGAAGGAACAAATGTATTGAACAAGGTATGACAACAAATGATATTCCTAAGTATACCCTTGTATAAATCTTCCAATTTTTGTTGCAAATGAAATTATTTTTTCTTTTTATTGAGATGATGAGAATAGATGCACAAAAACAAAAGGGAGATACCCTTATCAAAGGTGCAACTACAACCTATGAAGAGAGAAAGGTGTATATTCCACCTAAAGTAGGTAGAAATGATTCAAAAGGTGATAAATTTGAAGGGCTGATTAATGATATCCCTCAATTTTTATTGGGTACTTTGTGAAAGTTTTTTTCTAATTCTAAAATACAAAACAAATAGAAATGAAAAAAGGAAAGTACACAAACAAACACTCAATGATTAGCCAAAGTTGAATCCAAACAAACAACAAAAAACAAAGGAAATTTTATACCTTGCTTGCTTGGATTGATGAGTTGGTTGGCCCTTTGATGAAATTTTGTTGTATTCTCCTTTGATGTCAAGTGCATGCAATAATGGAGGTGAGTATTGTGATGAATATGGTAGTTGTATTCAATAAAAGCTTCAAATGGCTGCAAATGCTAAATGTGCAAATGGATTGAATGCTAGAGAGTGAATGAAAAAATAAAATAACTCTTGTCTCTAATCTCCTTAATGTGATACCAAGCCTCTCAATTTAAAGAAGAATGGATGGCTAGTATTAAGCCATCATGAACAAGATGGAGGGCTATGGTGAGTTTAGGACTCACAAACCATCACATCTTTCCATGTGGCTTGTGAGGTGGAAAAATGATAAGTGACATGGAAAAGGACATGTGAGGTGGAGGTACTTGCAAGTACCTTGGGATGGGAGAGGATTTCCTCAAAAAGGAAGTCACTCTCCCCATATGGGGTGATAGTGACAAGTGAGGAATTTTAGAAAGTCCTCTCTTGTCACCATGGGGATGGGAGAAGTTGTTCGAAAAATAAATGTGAATTTTAAATTCACATGATTGGAAGTACCCAATGGATAAGATAAGGTCCTCCTAAAAGAGGCCCTTGTCCCATGTGACTGATGTTACTTATCACATGGGCAGCAGGACATGGGGATTGTAAATGGAATTAAAAATTCCAATAAGGTTCTTGGAAGAACAAAATGGAATTAAAAATTCCATTGGAATGTGGGAATAATTGACTAAAGGGGGCTGATTCGACTAGTGAAAGATTAGAAGAGGGTTAGGTGGTTAATGATGATCAAGATCCAAC
Organism: Sequoiadendron giganteum; assembly: GCA_007115665.2. Classification (NCBI taxonomy): domain Eukaryota; kingdom Viridiplantae; phylum Streptophyta; class Pinopsida; order Cupressales; family Cupressaceae; genus Sequoiadendron; species Sequoiadendron giganteum. The sequence goes on from CM021106.1 coordinate 195,816,349, forward strand.
TTGCAAAATTTGGAGGATGTGACACATCCTAATCATGGATTAGGGATGTGTCACATCCCTAATTATCGGATTAGGATTAAGTGTGGATGGGAAATAAAGGGAATTAAATAAGTGGGTTATTTATTTAATTGCTTGGAAGAAAGAGATAAAGGGGTAGGATATTTAATTATTTAACTAAATACCTTAATTATTTGGAAGACTTTAGGGGTATTAAATAAATAATAGTAACATTATTTAACTAATGTGGATAAAAGGATATTTCGATGAAAAGGGTAAATTTGAACAAATATAAGTGGTCAAATTTAGATGTCTACATTTTTCCCCTCTTTGAGATGGTGTTATGAAGTAACATCATTTCAAAGAAAATTAAACCATAGCACCTAGAATAATATGGTTAGATTAAGAAATATGCCCTAGTCATTTGAGGAGTTACTAGGAGGAAATATGATGGGAGTGAAGATGAAGATTAGGGATTGAGGTTTTCCCCTTGAGAGGACGTGCGGGTTTAAGAGAACACGGGTGGGCTCTTGAAATGGATGAGATGATGCAAGGGTAGATGGGGAAGATGATTTGAAATGATGGATGAGAGAGGATGATAACATGGAGAGATAAAGGTAAGCACAAATATATTTTAAGGAAAAAGGTGATGTTTCCCTGGTCAAGCTACAAGCCAAGATGGAGTGATGATGGATGGAGTGTTGTTGATGAGGGAACAATATATACCAAAACAACAAAAGGATAGGGAAGGATAAATCCTATGGATGATGGTGATGATAGTGTTGTTGATGAGGGAAGGATACATCCCAAAACAAAAGAAAGGATAGGGAAATATACATTCCAATGATGATGATGGTGATTGGGTCAAGCTTGTAGCACGGTTGGGAACAAGACCAAGGATCTGATTAGATGATTTATGCTAGATTGAATGGATTAGGATTGAATGGAGATGTGAGATGGTTAAAAAAAATGTAGATGATTTAGGGAAAGATGCAATACAATGGAAGAGAAAATGAAATTTAGTCCTAATGCAATTTTCCATTTTTAGAGCACTAATTTTTTCTATAGAATAAGACACCAGGAACCATGGTATGTGAAACCAAGGAAGATTAGTGTCTAATTCATACACAATCAGAACAAACAAGGAGGCTATCCCAACACCCCAAAGTCATGATGAATTTGGTTATGCCAGGTATTGGGATAACCACAAGCACAAAAGGATGCCCTAGTGTAACACAAGACCTCATGGGTCTTTGTGGGTACTACGTGAGGCAACCAAGAAGATGGTAACAAACAAAGATCAAGATATTCCCCTATGTTAACTGGTCAAAATACACCATCATATGATAGATCATGGTGGCCTTGACCAGTGGTGATAGGGAGCTCAAATGATAAATAGAAACAAAAAGCCTCAAAATATTGCAATCAATTTCAAAACATCCTTTGCCATAAGATCAAGAGGATGGATGGGGTTGATGAGGTATGTTAGGAAGGATACATCTTATTGAGACCAAAGATGGATACTAAACTAAATTATTGACATGATGCAGGATACTTAAAATTGATTGAATCTCATGATACGAATGGATCCTATTTGTGAAGATAAAACTAGATAAGAACATACTTGATGACATGAAACAAGGCACAAGACACAAGACACGATACTAACACACCCTAAAGACCTAGGGGCTCAGGGGTTGATCAAAGATCATCCTTGCCTACGTGAAAGTCCAGAGCCCTCGTAGGTTGACATAAGGCCATGGATAAAAGTGGAAAGATGACAATGGAGACCTTGATGGATGGAAAAATGCCTTGGGGGTAGATCAAAAAATCAACCCTACCTATGTGAAAGCATAGGGGTAACATAGTTCAACAAAAGGCCAAAGACAAATGATGGAAGATGACAAGACAGACAAAATATAGAACTCCAAGGGTGGATCAAATGATTAACCTTGCCTACATGAAAGCATAGAGGGGAAGCATAGTTTGACAAGACTAATGCCATACAACAAATAAGGGTCATGTGGATGGGATGGTCGATATGCCTAAGATGTGGATTACATGAAGCTCAGGGATGGGATTTTTATAAGATGAATTGGGAGGATGATGGTATAATTGGAAGATAAGTGATGGAGAGTGATAGGAGGTGAGAAAGGTGTGAGAAATAGGTAGGAGTGATGAGAGGGAGATGAATGGCATTGGATTTCATGAGGGTTAGCCTATAGATATATACCAGTGACAAGGGATTAGGAGATGGAAGGAAAGATAGAGGGAAATGGATGGATTGATAAAGATGGGTAAATAGAAATATGTTAAGATAGGTGAACAAAGGGAATTGGACCTGGAAACATGGATAGGAAGATAAGGAAAGGGGATGTATGAGATGTTTACATATATGGATGGGGAGATAAGGATGAAAGGATGGAAAATGAATAATGGGTGAGAGTATAGGAAGATAAGTATTTGGTAGATGGAAGGGATTACTGGATGGATAAATGGATGGGGAGATAATGATGGGAAGGATGGATGATGTCAACAAGGACTCTATCAAAAATAAGGAGGTTCCCCCACACTAAATATGTCATGTGTGATGAGGAAAGAGGGATGGAAGATAAAAAGATGGGTGAATAAGGGAGTGATATGAACATGGATAGGAGATATGGATAAGGAAGGGAGATGGATTATGGCATGATTGGATGGATGATGAAGGTAGATGGATGTAGATAACATTCATGGATAAAAAAAAGTAGATTGGGAGGATAAGGAATATGATAGGATATGGATGAGGGGAATATATGTCAAGAGGTGTCCAAAGAAATGTATATATATGTCCCTCTTCCTTTATCAAGATCACTAGGAATATGGAGGGACTGGGGTGAATGATATGATGGATAGGATGTAGAAGATAGGTGGATGTAGGAGATGGGGGAAGGGAATGCATAGATGGAAGTTTCCCCCAATTGTGGTAGTAAACTAGATGAGGGATTTACGCATAATGCATGTTTCCTAGGTTTTCATAATGGCACTTATCCAAGGCACTTGTTTGCCAAGTTTTCACCATTGGAAAAATTATTTCTCTTTACTATTTTTTTCCTTTTTTTAATTTTGATTTTATTTTTCTAACTTTTCTCTTTTTGAATTTTTTTTTTGAATTTTTTGACCTTTTTGACGAGGATGTGGATGTGGGTTTGGAAGATATGTGATAAAGGGGATGGATGAAGGACTCAAGAATCATATTCTATATGAGATGATAAGAGCCTATGTGTAAAGCAACCATTAGATGTTGGTACAACCTTATTAGAATGAATGGATTATGCAAGAGGATTGATTAAAGGGATTTGATGGGGGAGATATAGGGGATATTGGGTGGGGTGTTGGAAAGTTTATGGATGGAATGATGGAGTGGATGTGTGATGGGGGAAGGTGTTGAGGACCAAAATTGGTATATGTGGTGGATGTGAAATGATAGGAGGGTTGATGGATGGAGAATGTGGTGATAATGGAGGTAGTGGGATAGTGAATTTTGGGGCATAAAGACCAAAAAAAGATTTATGAGATGGAGGATGTAAATGATTAGCTTTTGGATTAGCAACTTTAGATGTCTTTAGGGATTTTTCATTTGAAGGCATGGCCTCTTTTTTCTTGGGAATCCACATGGTTTTGATTTTTGGTCTGGTGGGCCTTTGTGGCTTTTGGGATTGATTGGGCTTTTGTATTTTATTTTTATTTTCATCAACATGTCATTTTAAGGGGACATGAGGAGCTTTAGATTCATGTGGATGCTTGGATTTATACATTTTTTCTTTGGCATCCAAATTTATTTTAATAGCAATGGGATGGGTATGAGGTGATGGATGACACAAATAGGACATGGATGGAGTGATAGAGGTAGGCTTTTGATGATGGTGTGTGGATGGAGGATGGGAGATAACATGTATAGAGGGGTGCCTTTGTTGATCCGCATTACGAGTTATGCATTTAGGATTCTTGTGATGTGTGCTAAGGATAGGTGATGGATAGATGAGAGGATAAATAGGATAGGATGGAGGGGGTGATTTTGGGATATAAGGACCCAAAATAGACTATGTATATGTAGGATGTGTGAAGTTTGGTGGAGGGATATAAGGACCCAAAATGGATTTAAAAGATGAAGGAGGAAGATAGACAATTTTTTTGAGGTAATATGATGGAGGGGGGATGGCGATGAATGGTTTGGTAGAGCAGTGGGAAGTGCCTCTCATTCCTTTGAAAGAGGCTTGCTTAGGATGTATGGAGATTGTACCAACATTTTTGGAATGTTATTATTGGGAGATATATCCAAGAACTTGTGTGCATGGATGTTCTTTTACCTTGATGGGATCTAAAGTACCTTGCTTGTGAAGGCCTAAACCTTTTCCATGATAGTTCATGTTATTGAGCATGTGATCTATGGTAGGATGATTATTATTTTGGAAGAATGATGTGATTCCATTAGTAGGTGGAGGAATATGGGTGGTGCATATGATTTATATTTCTTCTACAAAGAAACCACCATGGATGAGTGTAATGTTACCAAGGTGATATAAAAGTGGTGTTGGGGTGACATGGCTAGGCAGTGATGATGGAGACAAGGGGATAGCAACATCCTGTTTAGGAGGAATGAGTGATAAGGGATTGGGAGAGGGATTAGGTGGTATGTTAGGATCTATATTAGTGGGTGATAAAGGCTCGTGAGATGGGCTGATTAGATCTTGAGTGCAAAAGAGATCATGGGATGGAGCAGATGAGATAGTGTGATATTGAGATGGAGTAGATAGGATGGTAGGATCAAGATTCGGTTGAGGAAAGGAATTGTGAGATGGGATGGATGGAGTACTATGATCTTGGGATGAAGTGGATGGGATGGTAGGATTGATATTTTGAGGAGGGGATATGCTGGTATGCTTTGGATCAAGCCCTTAGCATGGCTCATCATGTGTGGGAGGCACAAAGATGAAGGAGCATTGGAGGGACTCCTCAGGTGGGGGAGATAGGAGGATGGAGGATTCATGAAGGTCATGGGATTGAAGTTCGATAATATTAGGACTAGGAGGAGTGTATTGGGTAGATATAGCAATAGAAGATGGGGATTCAATGGAATTAATGGGTGTGACAAGCTCAACCATTTGGAGGGTGTTAGGAATGGTAATGGTAGTGATTGATAGGTGTAGGATGGAGGAGGGCCTCATCACTCATGACTTCACATTATAGAATGAGAGGGAATTGTTCCACAACATCAAGATGTGGATCTGGGGATGTCTCTTTTGTCATGATTCCTTGGACAACATTTGGAAGGGATATGGGATTAGGTGGGGTAATGGGAATGGATGGAGGATTAGGGATTGGTGGATCAGTATTATATGAGTGAATGGGATTGGATGGAGGACTAGGAGTGGTTGGAGGACTAGGATTAGGATTAGAGGGAGGATTAAGATATAATGTGGTGAAGGGTGGAGTGACGCAAGAGGATGTGGATGATGAATTAAGATAGGAGGATGCAGATGTTGGATTAGGTTGGCAAGATTGGGATGGTGGGTAATAGTAGGAGTATGTGGATGATGGATTAGGACAAGAGGATGTGGGTGGTGGATTCTCATATGAGGAGATGGATGAAAGGTTAGGATGGAAATATGTGGAGGTTGGATTAAGGTGGGCAGATGTAGATGTGAAATTAAGGTAGCAATATTGGGATGGTGGATTGTGATAGGAAGGTGTGGATGTTGGATTAGGATTGGAAGATGTGGATATGGGATTAAGATAAGAGGATGTGGGTGGTGGATTATGGTAGGAAGGTGTGGATTTTGGATTAGAAGGGAAGGATTGAGGTGGTTAATTACCATAGGAGGACAAGGATGGTGGATTGGCATATGAGGATATGGGTGATGGATTAGGATATGAAGATTGAGATGGTGGATTAGGATAATAGGAAGGAGTGGTTGTTGGATTAGGATGGGAAGATTGGGATGGCGGATTAAGGTAGAGATATTGGGATTGTTGATGATGATAAGGATATGAGTATGGGGATGGTGGATTACTATAGGAGGATGTGGATGTTGGATAGGATAGAGGTGGAGAGGGAGGGCATGATTAATATGTGGATGGTGAGGATACCGGATTTCCATTTTCAAGGGTAGAATAAGGACTATTATTATATGTAGATGAAGGCATGGGGGGATAGTTCAAAGGAGTAATTAGATTTTGGGAGGCGAATGGAAAAAGATTGCTTGCAATGATAGCATCAAGGGGATCTATATTACACTCTTCTTGATCAACAAGAATTTCATTAGTGTCATCAACATAGTTAGGATTCCCCTTGACTACTATTATTAGTTGTGTGGGAGGAGGATAAGGATTCATGACATATATAGATGGGAAAGGTAAGAATAGATGATTATCAAGAGATAATGAATGATGGAATATGATGGATTGGAAGAATATGGGAGAAGAGATCGTAAGATTTGTTTCAATATTAGAGGATCTTAGGTTTCGATGGACTAAAGTTCGGAATGGGATTTAGGTTAAGCTCAAATTTTGATTGGATAAAAGCTCAGATTCAGATTAGATTGAAGCTCAGATTAGGATTACATGAAAGGTCAAATTAGGATGATGGGATTAAAAATCAGATTAGAATTGGAATTGAGCTTAGATTAGGACTATATTAAATCTTAGATTATGGTCCAAAATAGTCTAGGGGTGACAAGATTGAGAAAAAATGAAAATGAAATTTTTTTAAAAAAAATTAGTTTCTTTTTTCATAGTAAATCATGTTTTCGGAGGTCTTGGGAGTGAAATTTGGGGTTGAAACTTGCATTGATCTCTCAAATTGGGTTTTCAAAGGTGCTCTATTTTATGGATTGAATTAGTAATCTAGGAGACCTTTTCAATAGTTATGAATTCTCAGCAACGAGTAGAATGTCATGACCCCAACAAGTTGGGGTAAATAAATTCCTAGTTTTTTTTTAAATTTGATGGTTTGGGGATGGATAGGATGAGGAGGAATGATTGGATGATGATTTTGGACTAAGGAATATGTAGGTTAATTGTGGTATGAAGGATTGACTCTCTAGATTTTATATGGGGAGAAAATTCACCTATTCTAGGGTAGGGTTACCTGTTCTTGGGTAGGGTCACCTAATCTAGGGTAGGGTTGCCTACTCTGGGGAAAGGTCACCTGTTTTGGGGTAGGGTAACTTGTTCTTGGGTAGGGTCACCTATTCTTGGGCAGGGTCGCCTATTCTAGGGTAGGGTCACCTGTCACAACCAAGTTGCCCAAACAATTTTCAGACTTGTCTAAATAGTCGAACAATGTCGATAAACGAGATAAACAAACCCACTAAACAGGTAGATGGACACTCAGAATGGGGAAATGGATACCTAAAATATGAGAACAAAATTCGGAATGGGAAAATGGATACCTAGAATGGGAAAATGGTTGCATGGAATGGAAAAATGGATACACGGAATGAGGGAAGGACACTCAAATAGGGTGAAGGGATACACATAATGGGTGAACATATACCTAGAATAGGAGAATGATGCTTGAAATGAGAAAAAGGATACCTCGAATGGGAAAACAGATGCTTGGAACTGGAAAAAATATGCTCAAAATAAGGGAAAAATTCTTAGAATGGGCAAGCAAATACTTGGAATGGATAAACAAACATTCAAAATGGGAGAAAAAATACACAAAATGAGGGAATCACACTCAAAATGGGAAAACAGATGGATGGAATGGAAAAATGATTGGAAAATTGAAATGAAAATGATTATCTATAGGGAAAAGTCACCCCTGAAGGCAGGGTTGCCCCTTTGAGGGAAAGGTCGCATGTTCTAGGAAAATTGATCAAATTTGACTTGGTCTAGGAGGAAAATAGTTGAGACAGAAGGCCAGAGTCACCCCTTTAAGAGCAGGGTCACCCCTTTCAGGGCAGGGTCGCCTATTCTAGGAGAATTGATCAAATTTGACTTGGTCAAGGTCAAAATTAGCTAAGACAGAAGGGTAGGGTCTCCCCTTTAGAGGACAAGGTTGCCCCTTTTAGGGTAGGTTCACCTATGTATTTTAGGTGGAGTTAGCTTTATGGGTGCAGTCGAATCTTTGGGTGGGGTCAACCCTTTGTGGGTGGGGTAGCCTATTTGTGCGTCGAGTCACCCCTTTATGGGCAAGGTTTCCTCTTTGTGGGTGGGGTCACCCCTTTAAGGGTGGGGTCACCTCTGTTAGGGCAAGGTCACCTCTATGTACCTAAACCTGCAAAATATCAAAGAATAGAAAATGTAAAATAGAAAAGACCCATTTGTGGGTCCCATCGGGGGTGCCAAAAATGTGTGCAAGTGTTTTTCTACTTCTAAAATGAAAAAAAAATGGAAATGCAAAAACTAAAATACACAAACAAAACACTCAATGATTAGCCAAAGTTGACTCCAAACAAACAACAAAAAAAAATGAAACATTATAACTTGCTTGCTTGGATTGGTGATTTTGTTGGCACTTTGATGATGTTTGGTTGTATGCTCCTTTCATGGAAAATGCATGCAATAATGGAGGTGAGTATTGTGATGAAGATTGTAGTTCCATGCATTAATGGCTTCAAATGGTTGCAAATGCTAAATGTGCTAATGGATTGAATGCTAGAGAGTGAATGCAAAAATGAAATATCTCTTCTCTCTAATCTCCTTAGTGTGAGATAAAGCTTGTCAATTTAAAGAATAATGGACAGCTAGGATTAAGCCATCATGGAAAATATGGAGGGTTGTGGTTAGTTGAGGACTGACAAAACCTCACATCTTGCCATGTGGCTTGTGAGATGGAAAGATGATAAGTGACATGGGAAATGACATGTGAGGTGCAGGTACTTGCAAGTACCTTGGGATGGGAGAGGATTTCCTACAAAAGGAAGTCTTTGTCCCTATATGGGGGTGATAATGACAAATGAGGAATTTAAGAAAGTCCTCTCTTGTCACTATGAAGATGGGAGAAGTTGGAGAAATAAATGTGAATTTTAAATTCACATTATTGGAAATACCTAGTGGATAAGACAAGGTCCTCCTAAAGGAGGTCCTTGTCCCATATGATTGATGTGACTTATCACATGGGGAGGATGACATGGGGATTGTAAATGGAATTAAAAATTCCATTAAGATTCTTGGAAGAATAAAATGAAATTAAAAATTTCATTGGGATCTAGGAAGAGTTGACTAAAGGGGGTTGATTAGACTAGTGATGAAAGATTAGAAGAGGGTTAGGCAGTTAATGATGATCAGGAGACAACTTGAAAAAGTTGGAGGATGTGACACATCCTAATCATGGATTAGGGATGTGTCACATCCCTAATGATGGGATTACGAGATGAATTAGGATTAAGTGTGGATGGGACATAAAGGGAATTAAATAAGAGGGTTATTTATTTAATTATTTGGAAGAAAGAGATAAAGGGATAAGTTGTTTAATTATTTAACTAAATACCTTAGGGATTTGGAAGACTTTAGGGGTATTAATTAAATAATAGTAACATTATTTACTAATGTGGATAAAAGGATATTTAGATGAAGAAAACGGTAAATTTAACCAAATATAAGTGGTCAGATTTAGATGTCCATAGGTACCACTATCATTGCTTATCCAAATGAAGTGGACCCATTCTATGTAACTCAGATAATTTATTATAAGCTTGTGAAGAATTGCATGATAGATTCTAGAGCATCATAAAACATCATGTATGTTGATATCATGAAGGAGATGGAATTGAAAATGAATAGGGCATATGGGAAATTCTATTCCATGGACTCTAGGGAGGTCCCAATCATTGGAATTATCAAAGATATAACTTTTAGACTTGTTTCTTATCGTGAAAATTTGTTTACTATGAGTGTCATAGTAGTGGATATTCCCCCTACATATGGAAATTTATTATCCAAAAAATGGACAGCAATAATGGGGTGTAGCATACAATGTCATATTTATTTTTCCACCATTCCAAATGATGGAAAGGATGTGAAAAAATTTAGAGATCCAAGGGCTCCCCATAGGATTGAGTAAATTGTCTCTAAAGAGAGAATCCATTTTGTGGATACAGGCATAGATAAAATTAAAATATAAGAGTTACTTGAAGAGTAAGAAAAGAGACCTACACCATTAGAAAAGGAAGTAATGAAATAAGTTGATGTAGATGAGTTATGGAAAATGTATTTTGATGGTGCCTTTTCCAAAGAGGGGTCTAATGTAGGAGATATTTTCATTTCACCCAATGGTAAGACTTATAAGTATTCATTTTCATTATTATTTTTATGTAGAAAAATGTTGTAGAATATGAGGCTTTACTATTGGGGTTAAAATTAGAAAAGAAACATATACAATAGTTGCACAAAAATATGCTAGGCTTTAGTGCTCTATGTTTTCTTCGTGATCACTGCTTCGACAAGTAAGGCTTCCATTGATGGCTTGGCATGGAGGTTTGATTTTGGGTGGCTAGATGATTGTAGGCTTGATTGCCTTCCCTCTATGTCATGGCGATGGGGGAAAGAAATGGTGGTGGGGGGTCATGAACACATGGCAGTAGAAGGAAAACATCTCTAGTAGGGGCTAGGGAATTCAAAATAGGTGTATGATGATGGTTAGATGTCGAATGGGGATATTCTTATGGAAAATGGGTTCCACCTATCATTGGTGCTATGTTGAGGGAAACAACAACTAGGGAAGAGGGTAATGTAACAAGAAAACCTTCCTTTCGGCCCCTTCAATGCGCCCCTACATCCCTAATGGTGGTATTGTATGATGAGACCTACAAGGAGGTGACTAAAAATGAGGCTTATTTCACTAATTTGGGCCTTGTCAGAATATTCAAAGGGTTTTGGTCGAGCCTTGCTAAACTGGATTACCAAAACATGGTGCCCTATTTTGGACGGCAATGTGGTGATATATCCCTATGCACAAGGATTTTTTGTGGTCATTTTCTACAATGTTCAAGATAGGAATACAATCCTATGCAATTACATATGGATATTGGATCAACATATTTTTATGCTAAAACTATGGTGCCCCTCTTCTGATCCTCTTACCGAGTCTTTTGATACTCCTCCAACCTAGGTGAGACTAACAAACCTCCCACTACTATTTTGGTTTGATTCATGTTTTGAAGCCATTGGAAACACATTGGGGAGGTTCTTGGGAGTTCATGAAAAATCATAAAACAACCTATGCTCGCATTTTGGTGGAGATGGACACAACCAAGGCACTATCTACCAAGTTATCTCTAAAATGTTTAGATGGATGCTAGAAGTAGTTGATAGATTATGAGGGTTTACCTTTTCATTATCATAAGTGCTTCAACGCTAAACATATTTCTCCTCAATGTGATAAGTGAAGATGCAACATCCAAGCCACATAATTGAAAGACATATCCCCTCATTATTACTCGGTAGAGCAAGAAGTGTCACACAAGGAAGCTAAAGTCTTTGATGACACCCCTATAGGTAGGGATCACACTCACATGGAATCACCAAATCTAGTGGGGAAGGAGGCTTCCCCTCCATCGGGGAGAAAGAAACATTTGGAAGCTAAGGAGCCAAAATCAAGTGTAGTGGTGGTTGATCAAGTGACAACTGTAGGGACTTTGGGTTCTATGGATGAGAAAAGTTCCCATCGACACTCAAGAGAAGATATGACTCCGAAGGTGGTGGTTTAATCCTCTATGGTGGTGAAAAAAACTATTGCAGGTGATGCTACCTCAATTGGAAAAAACCCCACCACTGCCCCAAAGAAAAAAAATTGGGCCCAAAAAGGATTACTTGCAGATCCTAAGGCCTTAGTGGATTATTCTCATGTGCTTCATGGAAGTGTCAAGAATGTTAATTCAAAAATAATTTCCTCAAGGGGAGGTCAAATAAATAGAGAAGAAGATGAAATGGGTGGTGGTATGTCAAAGGAAAATTGGATGAAGGTGTAAAGGAGAAGGAAGAAGAATGAGGTAAAATTTAACATGCACCTATGTTCCCATTCTAAAGGTTGATAAATGGTGTAAATATATGATGGGTGTTGGGTTGTCCATATTTTTTTTCTACTTGGAACATTGGCTATGTGGGTTCAACTTTGGTTTTGTTTTTGGGGGACTGGTATCTAGGAATTTATGATGCAATGTGATATCTTCATATATAAATGGGGATTGTGTGCAAGTCTATAGTCAAGGGAAACTTGTCTTTTGTTTGTGAGGGAAAACCTATAACTATAATATTATTTTTGATGATTAATAAACATGATGCTACCCCTTAGTAGCTATTTATCTAGAAAAAAAAATTAACAAAAAAACATGGTATTTAAAAGCTAAGAGTCTTAGGAGACTCTAAATTGATCAAGATTTGTGTCAAAGAAAAAAAGACTAAAACAATACAGGAATGTTGGCTAGGATTCATTAGAGATTTTTGATGATTTTGGGATAGATTGGGTAGAGAGAACCAAATTTTTTATGGTTGATTTGTTGTCCAACATAGCATTAAGGCTAGATGACAGAACATTTGTAGGTATCTCAAAATTTGAGGTACAAACAAGGCCTTCTATCCCTAACAATAATAAAAATTGGCAAGTGTTTAATAATGATGATGAAATATTGAGGTTAATATAGTGGCTCAACCAACATGAGATTCAAGAGATAGATTTTGGAGATTTTATAGAGAAAACTGATGGAAAGGACACAGTATTTGGGAATGAAGTGATTCAGCTTAAGACAAATAAGATTCCCAAGGCTCTAGTTTCTCTAGAAAGAGTATTTGATGGTCCTGATAAAAGCACTGTCAAGAAAAACTCAACCCATAAAGATGACTTAGAAGAGGTGAATCTAGGAACTAAAAGTGCACCAAAGAAGGTGTATGTGGGGAAAAATATGAAACCCCAAATTTATTACATTGCTAAGCAAATATAGACATGTATTTTCTTGGTCTTATGATGATCTGAAGGCCTGCAAACAATAGCTATTTAAGCATGAGATACCACTCAATCCAAAAATAGAGACATATCAACCCAACTTTAGCACCCAAGATACAAGAGGAATTGATGAAACTGAGATATGGTGGGATCATAAAGCCCATTAGACATTCTACTTGTGTGTCTAATCTTGTACTAGTCAGGATTGAAGAATGGTGATGTCAAATTATTTGTGTACTTTACAAGTCATAATATGTCTTCATTGAAGGATAACCCATTGCCAAACATGGAGAAAATGTTTCAAATGGTCAGTGGTTGTGAACTACTATCAATGACAGATGGATTTTTTAGTTCCAACCAAGTGAAGGTCAAGGAGTCAAAGAAATACAAGATAAAATTTACAACTCCTTGTTGGGGGACATATGTATATGTCAGGATGCCTTTTGGCCTGACTAATGCGGGTCTTACCTTATATAGGGCTATGGATTTAGCCTTTGTTTTCAATAATATTTTCATGGTAGCATACCAAGATGATCTTACTGCTTACTCCAAAAAGGAAGAAGACCACTATATGCATTTGGAGAAAATATTTATCAAAGAATTGGAGTATGGGATATCACTTGATCTCAAGAAGTGTCCCTTTGAAGTTACAAAAGGGATTATTTTGGGGCATATAGTGTCTAAGGAAGGAGTAAGGATAGAACCTCAAAGATCAGTTGCAATTGAATAAATACCACAACCTGTAATGATCTAAAGTTCCTGCAAACATCAAAAATTGATTAGTTGTACCTGCAAGTTAAAGAAAACATTATACAATAGAATGCAAAGGAATGTAAATAACAAGAAGAAAACCAAGAAAGATCTCACCCATCTATTATTCCATGTATAACTTCTATTGCACCTTCTCAAACTTTGGAATGATGGATGCCCTCAGCCTAAGTGTGTGAGCAAATCTCTAAAGCCTTGTTAGGGAAAAAACCACGGTGGATGGCCAATCCACAATTTAATCTAAGTATAATCAATTGAAGTTTACAATAAGGAGAATGCACTTGGATTTAGGCACATTTCCTAGAGCTCATTGCTCAAAGGGAAGGCTTGCTTCCTTACAAATAAAATTAGATTAAAACCATTTGAGAGTTTGAACTAAGAAAAATAGCATCTACATATGCCTGATTATAGTTTCAATTAAGCACAATATTTGATTTGTTGTCCTACAACTTGATTCTACACTTCTACTATGTTCTTCTCACACTCACAACATAGATCCTTTATGTGCAAGTGAGCTATGAATTATCGCTCTTCCGCTCTTCTCTAACTCATAATTTGTATAAACACACTCTTCATAATTCTCCCAAAATGATATGGATGATATTATATATATATATATATATATATCCACAACATAGAATTCAATTACACTTTGTCGGCTTCAATAGGACACAAAAATAATTACAACTGTCAGCTCAAATCATGAATTATATGTAATGCGTATCCACAAAACTTTGCCACAACTTGGCTAGGACCCAAAAAAAGATGTACAAACAAAAAAACAATTAACTAGTTACTTCTCATACATCTGTGACATAATTCATTCATGACATTGGCTACAATATTGGTAAAACATAGAATTAGTCAATTAGACCTTCTAACTTCCACATCAATCGATATGGGCCACTGCACTTTAGTTGTAATAAATATAATATACCAAAAAAAAATTCCTAAGATGCACAACAGAAAAAAATAATGTATAATCTTCATACAAATCGATGAACATTGAAGTACCAAATACTCTATTCTCCCTTGTCAATCTTTAATCTATTTGATAGTATGATCAAATGATCTAGTGTGCATATTTGATCATCGATTAGGGTTGGCATCAATGACAACACCAAATGATACTAGCAATTTATCTTGCAAACAATATACCCCTATGGCATTGATGGCAACACTTAGTGAAAAATGACCAAGTGTCAAATCAGTACCAAGATAAACTGCATTGCCATCTCCAAAATTCCAAAAATATAATTCTCCCCCTAAGATGAGTATGTATTTTTCACTCCACTATTCTACCCCTTTAACATCAATGGAAAAGGTAGGGATTCACATACCAAAAATGGATTAATCAATCAAAAAATTTATACAAAAATGCTTATTTGACTTACATAAACTAAAAAAATATCTACAAAATTGTTCTTCAGCTGGATCATATTTGTGTCCCAAACTCTTTTGAGACTCTCCATGATTTTTATGTGACCATAGATCAGGTAGGATTGGGTCTCTACAAATCCCAAGTTGGCTAGATCACCAATTTCCATAGTGTCCTCTCCTTCCTTTAGAGTGATTGTCAATATCTCTATCTTTGGACCAATTATGCTAATCACGGTACCAATATTAAAAGTACCAAAACTCGAGGGGTAATTTTTGGTAGTAACTGATGCATCAGGGGAAGGACTAGGTGGGGTACTAATGTAAAATGGGTAGGTAATAGCTTATGAATCTTGAAAACTTAAAAGTTATGAACATAACTATGTACCCCATGATTTGGAGCTCACTTCTATAGTACATTCTTTACAAATGTTACGTCACTGGCTACTAGGAAAACCATTTGAGCTCTAATCAGATCACCAAAGGTTGAAATACATATTTACCCAACCTAATCTCAATACAAGGAAAAGGTGATGGTTGGAATTAATCTTAGACAATGATTTTGAGATTAACTACATTAAAGGGAGTGAAAATCAGGTAGCAGATGCTTTGAGCTGCCAATGACATGTTAATGTAGTAACCATAGTGCATTCATATTTTAAAAACCATGTGCTTTATCAGCTTAAGGATGAAAAATATTACCAACAGGTAAAGGAAGCTCTACAACTCAACCCTCAAGATCCAAGGTATGAGGGGTTTAGAATAGAAAATGATGGATTACTTTGCACCATACTCCAAACATTCTGGGGTTACTAAACTTCTAGAAAATATTAAACCCCTGTATTTGTAGAAGGGAATGAAAAAAGATGTCGCAAGATTTGTTGTAAGATATTTAGAGTGCCAGAGAGTTAAGGGTGAACATCAACACTCTGGAGGATTACTGCAACCCAACATAGTACGCTATTGGAAATAGAAGATAACAAGTATGGACTTCATCTAAGGATTATCTATGTCCTAAAATAAACATAATTCCATATTAGTATTAGTAGATGGACTTACCAAAGTAACACACTTCATACTAGGAAACATAATAGATGGTGCACCAACTATTGCCTATAATTTTATGCAAGTATTTTGATTACATGGATTACCTCAGAAAATAATATCTAATAAGGATGCTAGAATGATGTCCATATTTTGGAAAACCTTTTTTACAACCCTGGTTACACAACTAAACATTATTTTTACCTACCATCCTAAAACATATGTTCAAATAGAAAGGGTCAAATAGATACTAGATAATCTTCTCTGAATGTACTACATGGATTAGTAGTACAAATGGGAGGAATGTGTTCCCTTACTTGAGTTTTATTTTAACAACTCTTATCATTCATCAATAAAAATGGAGCCATTTGAGGCACTATACAGAACAAGGTGTAGAACTCCTATTAGATGGGATAAGTTAGAAGATAGGATAACCCTTGGACCAGAAATGCGCTAAAAAATGGAAGAGCAAGTAAAGTTGATCAAAAAAAGGTTAGAAGAATATAACAATCAAAATAAAAGTTATACAGATGTGAATAAATCTCCTAGATGATTTGAAGTGGGAGAGAAAGTGCTTCTTCGCATCAAACCTCATATAAGTGCCATAAAATTTGGAAAATCAACCAAAATTGCACCCTGATATGTAGGACATATTGAATAAACTAGATACTGAGAGGGGGGGGTGAATTAGTATCCACTAACTCATATTGAAAATTTACCATTAATTCATTTCATTTTAGAACAGAAAGGAACAATAACACAACATGACATTCATAACACTGAAACACCAGATTTTACGTGGAAAATCAAATGAGGGAAAAAACATGGTAAGGATTAGCTCACAGCATATAGTTATATCAAAGGGACTAGATCACTGCTAGATACAAAATTTCACTACTTACAAAGGAATTTCTATCCAAAAAGAAGGCTCACTTCCTACAAAAATTTATAAAAAAAATTCGGCTAACCGCCAAAGTTGAATTGATGAAGATACACCTCAAGTGTTGATTTAGTTCCCTATATGCTTAGAGTGTTTTCTTGCAGAATAATCTCCAATTCACACACTTATACTTATTCTCTTTTTCACCTTCGCATAACACATCATGAAACCTTGTACATCTCTATCTCTCTTCCTTTTTCTCTATTTCCAAATCTTCTAAACATATTGCATATATACTCGTATGCAATAGTTAGGTCAGCATCAAAAGATAATTCAGGATCATGTCAAACCATCATGAAGTTGGTTGTGACCAAGGCTAGGTCTTCACATATAATTCGCAATCCAATCAACTAGATAGTAGGTCAGCCAAAACTGAATACTGAAATGAAAATACAAAAATCGATGCCAATGCATTACCCATACATCTAAGAATGCATACATTCACACTTCCAATCATTATAAACCTCTTCCCAAAACCTTAGATCATATCCAATATTGGAGAGAATATGTGGACCAAAAATACTAGAATTACTGGATCAAATATCATATGGGATAAATTGGTTTTGCACACTAGTATAGGGTACCAGACCAGCATGGTGACATCAATGACAACCTAAGATACATTTCCAATAATCTTCCCATTTTTCATTGATGGCAACATTAAAAAATCCAATTCAAAAATTTTATATCTCTCCAATATCTCTCCCCAAAAAAAACTTCATCTCCCCTTAAATTCATATCTCTTCTCAAAACTCCATATCTCTCCTCAAAAATCCATATCTCTCCCCCTTTCACATAAATGGAAAAGAGCACCAAAAAGAAGACAAACGATGTGGTGAAAATCAAAATTCCAAAAACTTCAAAACATACATTTCTTGAAACCAGAAAAACTATTTTTACTTCAAATACCTTTTTCCACCTTTCTTTGATCACTGAAAGAAATTTCTTGCATTCTAGAATAGTAGAATCCATTCTTGTAGACACACTTTCCAACACATCCAACAGTGTGAAGGAGGAAGACCAATCTAAGGATGGATTTTTTTTTTCACAATATTCAACATCAAAGAGTATTCTGGTGAGATGGTCTAGCCAGACCTCAACAATCTCCTTTTGAAGCCAAAAGGTCTTCACAACAACATCCCTTTTTCTTTGCATAATAACCATTCATCTTGCAACTTTTCTATTGGTTCCTTTTGCAACATCTCAGTCCTAAAAAAATTCATACCATATCCACATGCTAGCATCTGACACACCATACTTTAGGGGGGTTTAATTGATTTTTTGATAATGCTCCCCTAAGACCAAACTAGGTCTAGTTCCCAAAGGAATCATCCACACTAGATGAAGGTAAGATGCATTAGTAGTCTCTTATTCTTCTTTTTTTTTCTATATTTTTCTCATTTCCTGCTTAACCTCTTCCTTGTCAATATTTTCATTTGGTTTATATTTCTTCACTGGAGCAGACCGCTTCCCCTTTTTACTTCTGCATTATTTTGAAATATGTAATGGTTTCTTGCAATGATAACAAAGAATGTTTCTCTGTCCAATTTTATTTCCATTCATCCTTGTTCTGCATTGATTGGATTTATGTCCAAACATGTTACAGGTGTAAAAATAGCCAACAAAAGATTGTTTTATCCTTCCTCTATCAAATCTACTCACCATCCTTACTTGTAATCTACATTCAGAAGCTTTATGTCCTATCTTCTTGCATGTATAACATTGTCCAAAGAAGGGACTAGAAAACAGATTCAACCTACTCCTTCACTGAGTTTCCTTATGTCCAAATTTATTTCATGAAAAAATACATTGTTGAAAGATAAGTACCTTTGTGAATTCAGTTGTCTGATAGGTGGCTTCCTTTCGTAATTTATTTTCTTCTTTCCTTTATCTCGAGTCTTCTAATTATCGACAAGATTTGAATTTTGCATTTTTCCATCAGCTTCATTTCCTAAGCCACTTTTTTCCTTAGAGGGTTTTTTTACAACTATTAATTCATCAAGCCTAGTGGAGCTTGTCTTAATTCATCTTCATAGAATTTTTCTTTCTCAATATATTCTTTCAGATTCATCACTTCTTCAATTCTAGAGAAAAAATCAGCTTGGCTTTGTATCACTATCTTCAAACATTCCTCAACTTTCACCTTTTCATCTATTTTCAACTTCAATCTAATATTATCATCATTTGCTAGCTTTAATTTTTCACTCAATTCTCTGTATCTTTCTTTAAATTTCTTTTACTGCTCTTTCAATTTACGGACACAGTCATTAGCTTCATCAACATTCTCCTTCAGATCTCTATTCTCAAATTCAGCTATGTCAAGATCTTCAAGGGTAGTCCAGAGCTCTTCCTTATCCATTGTTCAATCTGCAGGATCTCCCTCAAGCTATTAAACTTCTTTAGAGGAACTAGAAAGCTCTGATACCAATTTTTGAATAAACTGAATATTGAGACGGGGGGGGGCTGAATTAGTATCCACTAGCTCATATTGAACAATTACCTTTAATTCATTTCATTATAAAACATAAAGGAAAAATAACATAGCATGACATTCATAACACTGAAACACCTGATTTTACATGGAAAACCTAATAAGGGAAAAACCAAGGTGAGGATTAGCTCACAGTATATAGTTATATCAAAGGGACTGGCTCACTTCCAGATACAAAATCTCACTACTTATAGAGGACTTGTTGTCGAAAAAGGAGCCTCACTACCTACAAGAATGTATAAACAAAATTCGGCTAACCACCAAAGTTGAACCAATGAAGATACACCTCAAGCGTTGATTTAGTTCCCTATATGCTCAAAGTGTTCACTCATAGATTGATCTCCAATTCACACACTTATATTTCTTCTCTTTTTTGCATTCAAGTCACACATCATGAAACCTTGCACATCTCTATCTCTCTTCCTTTGTTCTCTATTTTTGGATCTTCTAAACATCTTGAATATATACCCATATGAAATAGTTAGGTCATAATCAAAAATATAATGTAATCATGTCAAACCATCATGAAGTCAGTTGGGACCAAGGCTAGGTCTTCAAATATAATTCATAATCCAATCAACTAGATATTAGGTCACCCAAAATGAATACATAAATGTAAATACAAAAATCAATGCCATCAAATTCCTTAGACATCTGATAATGCATAAATAAACACTTCCAACCATTATAAACCTTTTCCCAAAACCTTAGATCATATTGAATAGTAGAGAGCATATGTGGACCAAAATTACCAAAATTACCAGATCAAATACTGAATGAGATAAAATGGTTCTGCACACCAATACAGGGTACCGGACCAACATGGTGACATCAATGACAACCTAAGACACATTTAAAACATGACCATTTGAAGTCCTAAAAGTTATCAATTTGGTTTCTTATAAATTTTCTCTACCACCAACTCTCGGCCGATTATATGATGTTTTCCAAGTTTCATATCTTAAAAAGTATGTATCTGATTTTTCACATTTAATTGATTGGAACTCTTTATAGGTACATGGCATGTGGGTAGTCATTATTGAGACAATTAGGGTGCTCGAGGTATGTAAGAATCACTTATGTAATAGAGAAGTTACATAGTGTACGGTCTAGTGGGACTAGTACTCAAAAGTCAGGTCCACCTAGGAGGACTATAATGAAATGCATCAAAAATTTCCTCATCTATTTAATGTTTATAATAGTCAAAATTATTCATTATATTTGGATAAACAATAAAAAAAAATTGTTATGTATGACACTCTTAATCATTGAGAATGATGATTCAGAAGGGGAAGGATATGTTACATCCCACTTGTGCCCTAGCTATTTTGATGTTGTGCCCTAGATATTTTTATCGTGTGCCCTAGCTATTTTAATGTTGTGCCCTAGCTATTTTGGAATTGTGCCCTAGTCTCTAGATGTCATTTCTCAAGCATGTATATATATATCTATGTCATTACTTAGCTTGTTGAATGGAGATATATAATGTATATATAACTAGTTTAATTAAGTTCATTTGCTAGATGTTTTCATGTTTACATAGATGCAGATGCAAATATGTAATGAAATGTAAGAGAGGGGGACCAACCACTGCAAGGCCCCAAGTCACAAAAGGCCAAGAGAAATATGGCTTCCCTAACTTACCTTAGTTTAAGGAAGGTTAGGATATGATGGATGAGAATGATGAGGGCTATATGTCCTTGGAACACTCCGAAAATAGGTGATCCCACAATATTGGTTGACAATTTTTGACCAAACTAGACATTGACACAATTTTTTCTAACTAAATATTCATTTTCAAGCACCTACAGTGGCTAAACCATGAGGAATTTGAAGATGATGCAAACTAGTGATTTCTGAATTTTTTTTTGTAGATTCTAAATATATTTTTTCAAAACATGTGGAATCAAATTTCACTTCTTCTTCCATCTCCTTCTAAAACTAGTTTTTTTTAGCAAACAACATTTTTAAGGAGTGATGCTCACTGTATAAAATATAATTTTTTTTCCATTAAGGATAAAATTCTAATTCTTTCAAATTTAGATTTGTAACTCTGATACTAGTGCTTCCAATTAGTCTCATAGTTTTTTATTTAATATTTTTTCCTTAATCAAGTTTTGAAGTCAAATCAATTACAATTCAGACATAGGCAGACCTTATACAATGTAGCTTTCTCTATATGTATCAAAATTCAATTTACTTATTTATGCTGGATCAAGAACTTCAATATCTGATGCACTCATATTTTTAATGTTTTTTGATAATCTACTATTTTTCCACATGTGTAGAACAAAGAGCTTAATTTTTGGTGAAAAACCTATGTTTAATAAAACTAAGAAAATAAATACATAATAAAACCAAAACATATTAAAATTATAGTCGTTGGATAGCTCGTTCCAAGGACCGCCTTATTCTAGTTGTTTATGTGAAGTCTCCACCATTTTCATCTTCAACCTGACCTTCGAAGTGCGATTTGTTTTATTTTTTCATGACAAAGAGCAGGAATCAAGGAAATGGGGGGTTCGTGCGAACCAGGGGGGGTTCGAGTGAACCCACTTTCAAAAAGGCTTTTCATTTGTTTTTTTGGGGGGATGCACTAAATGGGTTTTCTCAAACCTAGGTTCGCGTGAACCCTCTTTTGGTTTGTTTGAACCCCAAGAATGAATTTTTTTGGCATGGGGTCATTTTTTGCAAGTTTTCCTTCCTCATTCGAATTCTAAACAACTTTTGTGGGTTTACCCAAACCTGAGAGTTGAAAGGATACTAGGCGAGTTTATCTTTAGACTCAAATTTGTGTCTTAGGTAGCTCTCTTTCAGAGGAAATAAGAGTGGTTCAAGGATGATAGTGCGGTGTGCTAGTGTGTCACAGGTGCACTAGCATTTGTATGACCAGAAAACTAGAGAGACAAGGTTTAAGCTCTAAAAAGGGACAATCAACCTAGTTTAAGAGTTTTGGGAAGTGTAGAATAAGACTAAGAAGAGTGAAAAATAGAGTTGAGTGTGATAAAGGAAATAAATCACCACAAGGGTGAAAAAGACAATCTCACACATCAGTCTTCTCACCAGCTTGCTCCAAGATCTCTCCACCTGCACATAGAAAAGCAGGAAAACATTGGGGGCCTATTTAGGGTCTGCATCAGTTAAACCCCCATTTCAGTGTTTCCACCTGCATAGGCAACTAAGTTTTCAATGATAGAAATAATATGATAAAGAAGATAATATAAACTACGTAAAAAAATACAATACAAAACAATACATTCTTACTCAACCAAAATGATAGAGAAGATAAGAGGAGCTTACCACCTTTGTCCAAAGCACTCAAGGCTAGTGGAGGAGAAAATGAGAGGAAATCAAGCCTCTACTACAATGGTTTTTTTCATGCACTCACACTATCAGAGTGTTAGAGTGGTACATTATTGCTATGGAGTGTGAAGTGCTACTACAAAGCTTTTGGATGCTTGAACAACTCAAGGAAATGTGACTAGATGAACTCAAGATCTTTCCAAAATTCTTGGAGTCAATCAAAATGGATGAAAGAGTGAAGAATATGAAGGAAGAAGATTAAAACGGTCATATTCATGTCATCCAAAGGAAGGGAGGCATTATGCTTCGACTTCCAATAGGAAGTCTAACGTCTCTATAGACTCCAGCCGCAGGAATCTTCTAGGGATGTAAGTGTGTCGTGTGAATGTTCGCAAGTCACACAAGTGTCCCCGATGTAAACACTTCCACCAATGTAAAAATTAGGCATCAAATGTGATGTGAGCAGTGGGCTTAAGTGGAATTAAGCCTCTACCTTAGGTTTTCTAAAGTGGAAAGGGGGTAAAGGGGAATTTGCATTAGGGGTGCAAATTCATGCCTATAGATTTTTCCCCCACTTCAGTGAGCACGAGTACTAATGATTTCTTCAGTAAAGTATATTATTAATAAGTAACAAGGTAATAGATGTATACATGAACCGACGAGGAAGCAAAGTATGGTATGGTGAACTCAGAAGTACAAGAAAGGACTTCATACTTCCATTGAACTATAAGGTTGAAGAATGAAAGCACCTTAGAGGCTCACGGTCTTGCAAGGGAGGTATCCTTTAAGAAATCTCACATGAAGGAGACAAAGCAAAGGGGACTCCATAGTGTCAAAGATCGCAACATTTTTACCCGTAGATAGAACATGTTAGAAAGTGGTCACATAGGCCAGTAAATGGACAATCACACAGACCATCGCTAAGTTGTAAGAATTTCAAAGGGGTCCCTTGGGAACCCTTCAAAAGGAAGGAGAGTCCACTCAAGGGACATGTTGTTTGAAAGGTTAAGTCTAGTCGGGCTTCCCCCAAGCTATACATAAGGATTATAAGTAAGTCTAGTCGGGTTGCGCCTGGACTAGATGTGAAGAAGTGAAACTGGTCTAGTCAGGTTGCCCTCGGACTAGACACCATAGAATTTATTAAAAAGCTTTGAAGGGCTCATCGAGAATGCAACGTGAAAAGGAGGGGTTCACTCAAGGGACACACTATTCAAAAGCTAATGTCTTATTTCTCGAATGGATTCATCATCAAGGAATCCTTTTGAAAGATGTTCACTTCATCAAGGAAGTAGAAAGGAAGGATGTGCCCCCACTTGAGGGGAAGATCAAGACTACTCCCACTTCAGAGGAAGGTTCCCAAGTCCTTTCTTTATGAACCCGTAATGAACGAAATATGTTCTATTAGGTTTTCAAGTCGAGAATGCAATTCTAATAAAGAAATGTGTGAAGGGTCTTTGAGAAAAGATTTTTTTTGGAAATGAATGCATTTTATAAAGACCATGTAATGTAGAAGTGGCATTGTCACACATGAAAGGGGCAACTTAAGAAAACAAGAGAGAAAGATAAAGAGAAAGGTAAAAGAGAAAAAAAACAAAGGGCGTAGGGGGACCCAATTTCATGGGGTTAGATCTGCCTTTATTTGTAAATACTAGGTAACCATGGTATGAGGCGAAATATCATCAATCCCCAACTAGATTAGGAAGAATGCATAGAGGACAAAGTAAAATAAAAAATTAGGTCAACATGGAAGGAGGCCTAAATTCTCTCAATGCTTTGCATCATCCCTAATTTACTAAAAGTCAATCACAAACATGGAATAATAGTGATACATATAGAGGAAGGTTTACAACACGAAAACAATGCCTATATCCAAGGACCAACAAGGGTGACAAGGGTCATCCAGGAACATATAGAACAATCATGGGGGAATATGTCACAACACCCACACATCTAATCTAAAGATCAAGATGAGATTCTCCCCCTAACACTGGTCAACCAAGAGATCGTCAGCTCCCCATTGTAGGTCATCGTAGGAAGGATGGTGAGCCTACAACAGTGTAATGTAAAGGGGAGGAGCTTTGGATCCTCCCACAACAAGGTCCAAGGTAGAGGGACCTATGAGGTCTCCATCGCTCAAGTGTTGCGGGTCTAAGGTCAATGACTTCAGAAAGATCACTAACAAAGTTGGAACTTCATCCACCAAGTTAAACATACACTTAATGGGAGTGCCATGTTTCACCTTAGTGAATAGAGGAGCTCACACCTGAGATTCACCACTAGGCTCATCGAGAGACTTGAGAGCAGTGACAAAATCAGGGGAGGCTAGAGTTTTTTTCATCACTAGAACATAACAAGTCAGTGTAGGGCCACCTTTTGGAGAAGGTGGAATCTTCTTTCATCCTCCATTGTTGGAGGGACCATTCTTTACCTTATTCTTCATCGGAGGAGGTGAACTCCCTACACACAAAGAAAGGAGGGTTGAGGGAGAAGAGGAAAGAACTATAGTGGATACAACCAAAATATTAACCATGTCCATGGGCTTCGAGAAAGGTGAGACATACGGAAAGGAGGTCAGCTAAGGTGGCTCCCTAGAAGGAGTGATGAACACCTACACCTTTCCAAGTGTATGAGCACTCACACTAGAGGTTGAAAGAGATATGAAGTTGGTTTGGATAGAAATATAAGGGGGAAGGGAGGAAGACATGGCTAGAGGAGTGGTCATCTCCTCTTCCTTTTTATGTAGGGAGGCTTGCTCAGCCAAAAGATATTTTTGCCGATGCTTGTGCTCATGTGCAAGGAAGTTTCTACAACTCTTCGAACTAGAAGCCGAATCTTGGGAAGGGATGAAGGGCTCCTGCTTGACTATGGGAGTGTCCTCCATAGTTGTTTCCAATAGAAGGAGAGACTCTTGAATGGGAACAGGAGGAGTAGGTTCAGAAATGGAAAGAGGAATCGACTCCAATGCCTCGACAGTGGGCCTTTTCCTAGTTACTATCTTAGGAATAGGAATAGTAGGAGGTCATGGAGGTCAACACAAAGAGGAAAATCCATGGGGGGATTTCTACCTTCCATACCGATGGGCCTAGGCTCTATGGGTAAGAAATGAAGCTCAAATGTAGGACACTTAGCCTTTCGCCAAGCAGGCACCATGGGATTCTCTCACAAATGCGAGACAAAATAAAATGGTACCATGGTAGGGTGAGAGGAAGCATCGGGCTTAAAAGTGGAAGAAGAAGAAGGAGGATCTTGGGACCACTTCTCTCCTTCCCTTCTACGCATCTTGGTGGCATCACTGTCAACTTTTAGACAAGCATTATGTGAAATAGCATTAGGCAAAGGAGGGTACCTCACTTTTGGTCTAGCACACCCTTTCTTATAGTTTTGATATGTACGGTACATGAGGTCTTTCCTAGGCAGGAGAGGACCAAGAGGTGCTAGCCAAAAGTAATCTGGGGTATAGTTGCCACATGCAACCAATGATCTATAACCGATGTCATGGACAATATGTACCGAACCCCCATGGAAAAAATTTAGGCACTTGTGCACAACTGAGGGAAATGAATTCATAGCTACCAGCTAGGGGATGCCTAGATTTACTCTAAAGAGTTTAGACCCCGAGATGATGTCAAACATAAGGCTCATAGATTTAGGTCCAACGAGGACCGATAGGAAAATACTCTCTATAGGAGGTACACAAATTTGATCGTGTGTACGAATGATACTTTTAGGTGCATCATATCCATCCTTATGCAGGAAGTTAATTAGCATGATCTCCTTAGTTATTATATTCACTTGAGATGTTGGATCAATGAGAACACCCACTATGATATTCCCACTTATCCTCATAGGAATGTAAAGAGGAGATGGCTCCCTATTAAAGCCCATCAGCAAGTCCTTTGAAGTGAAGGTTATGCTAGTACCACTATTCACAGTCTACGTAGAGCGAATATGTTGATTTAAGAAAGAGGCCATCATGCACAATAAATAGTACTTCTATAGAGTCTCCTAAGGTTTATGGGATAGGACAATGACCCAATTAAGGTTTCGTTACACAACACTATTGAAACCTTCCAAATACACCTACAAGGGGTCACAAGTTGGGTTTCAAGGTGGAAGCCTTACAACACTCACACCTAAAATGCTCCTAGGACATGAGGAAAGGGACTTTCATTATTGTAAAACAGAACCAAAATGGTTCACATCGGGTTCACCAAAAATGTAAGAGAGTGGGACCAAACATTGCAAGGCCCTAGGTCACAAAAGGAAAAGAGTAGTATGGCTACCCTAACTTACCTCAATTTAAAGGAAGGTTAGGATAGGAGGGATGAGAATGATAAGGACTATATTTCCTTCAGCCACTCTGCAAACCTAAGAGTTGAAAGGAGACTAGGTGAGTCGATCTTTAGAGTCAAATTTGCATCTTAGGTAGCTCTATGTCAGAGGACATAAGCATGGCTATGGGATGAAAACACGACATGCTAGCATCTCATAGGTGTGCTAGTATCTGTACGACCAAAAAAATAGAGAGACAAGGTTTAAGCTCTAAAACATGGAATATTAGCCTAGTTTAAGAGTTTTGGGAAGTACAGATTAAGACCAAGAAGAGTGAAACATAAAGACAAGTGTGCTAAAGGAAATAAATTACTGCAAGGGTGACCGAGACAACCTCACACAACATTCTTCTTGCTAGCTTGCTCCAAGATTTCTCCACCTACACACACAAAAGCGAGAAAATGTTGGGTGGTTGTTTAGGGGTCTACCTTAGTCAAACCCCTATTTTGGTGTTTCCACCTCCATGAACAACCAAGTTTTCAATGATAGAAATAATATGATAAAGAAGATAATACAAGCTATGTAAATAAAAGACACTACAAAACAATGCGTGCTTACTCAACCAAAAGGATAGAGAAGATAAGAGGAGCTTACCACCTCTGTCCAAAGCACTCAAGGCTAGTGGAGGAGAAAATGAGAGGTACTCAAGACTCTATTGCAATGGTGTTTGTCTTGTTCTCACACTATCAGAGTGATAGAGTGGTAGATTGATGCTATGGAGTGTGAGAAAATATTTTGGATGCTTGAACGAGTAGAGAAAATGTTAAGAGATGAACTCAAGATTTTTCCAAACTTCTTGGAGTCCATCAAAATGCATGAAAGAGTGAAGAATGTGAAGGAAGAAGATGAAAATGGCCATATTCGGGTTGACTAGCCAAAGGGAGGTGTTACATTTCAACTTCCAATAGGAAGTGTAACATCTCTATAGACTCCACCTGTAGGAATCTTCCAAGGACATAAGCGCACCGCACACACGTCCATGCACTGCACAGGAATCCCCGACAGAAATGCCTCCACTAATGCACAAAGCAGGTTTCAAATGTGATGTGAGTAGCTAGCTGAACTAGAATTAAGCCTCCTCCATAGGTTTTCTAAAGTGGAAAGGGGGTAAAGGGGAATTTTCATTAGGGGTGCAAATTCATTCGTATACATGAGATATCAAACTAACTACTTGATTTTGACCTAGTGGTTGCATGAAATATCATCTCCAAGAAAGAAGGAAAAGTATCATCACATATGAGAAGTAATGGAAGAGAAGTCTAGTGCCATCTAAAACCTAACCTGTATGTTTGTGACTATCATTTGAGTAGGTTTAGAACCACAAGTTTAGAGTTTTTTGATGAATGAAAAGGTTGACCCTAGGTGTTAGGATCACCTAACCTATGTTGTTGGTTGTTTAGCATCACATTATTATTTATTTTGAATTTAAAATTAAAACTTAATCTTTAAAGGACATTGAAATTTTGATTTGTCTTTGGTGAACATTTAAGTGGCTCTCAAAAATATTTAATTAATTGATAAAATATAAAAGAATTAAACATAATATCTATTGAAAATTTTAAACACGTATTTATAAAAAGGAAATGCAAGAAATTGATAATAATATTCTTATTTAAAAGACAATCGTCAAGTGTTCCTATTATTAATAATTAAAAGAATAATCTTCATGGATTATATAAGGGTGAGTAAATTATATTTTAAAGACATCTCTTATGTAAATACTAATTCTTTACTTTCATATCAATATGAAAATAGACCATTATGTTGGGGGGCTATGTTAGGAAGCTAATTTTCACATTGGTGGCTATTCTTGAATTCTCTTAATTAAATTTCTTTTGGGTAATGTTAAGCCATGATAAAAAAAAATTTAATGGTATACCGAAAGGTTAACATTGGTTTTCTTTTAAAAATGCGTTCTTGATTGTGGAGGGAACCAAAGGTGAGGTGGATGACACTTATTTTCTCAAACGAATACCACCTCAACCACCACATAATGATATGCTCTATATGTAAACATGGGAAAATGAAAAAGGGGAGCTAACTATTTTCTTTGGGAGAGCTTTCATCTTTTCTCATAACTGTTTCTTGGCAATCCATTGGGGATTATTCAAAAGAAGGAGTGGAAGGATTCTAGTTTTTCTTTTGGGGAGTTTTTTTTTTTTTGGGAGTTAGCAAAGAGAGTAAAGAAAAGGAGTCTAAATAAATATTAGGAATATTGATTTCAAACCATCAAGAACTCGAATGAAGTAGAGGGGAAAGCTGAGGAGTATCGATTGCAATCTAGAACTTGTTGAGAACTCTAAAAACAGAATCTGGGGTGTTTTGAGTGTACTCATCAAAGTGTCCAATGCTGCAATTTGAAGAAAAGAGCATGAGTCACTCACTTATCGTACCAATTTTACATTAAATCATGTCCTTTTCTTGAGTTTATGGTAGTATTATTCTATTTTATGTTGTGTGTATAATTGTTTTACCAAACTTGATATGTTGCATGCATGTCTACACAATTTTAAAGAGAATAGTGGATTACTTAACCAAAGATAATGAATTTGAGTGTCTTGTCTATGAAAGGCTTTGTTAAGTCATTTGAAATAGTTGTGATGCGTCCTTAGTATGTTCTTTTCCTACATGCATCTTGGAAAATTTAACAATCCTAAGATAGTTGAATTTTAGCTATTCGGTTCATGAAATCAGCTAATCCTGTTTGAATCTGTAATGAAAAATCACTAACTCATTTTATTGCAAAATTCGATGAAAATTTCCAACGAAAGTTGTATAATCAGATGTATCATTGGGCACTTGTTTATAACTGACTTCACAAATTCTTTATAAGGGAATTGTTTATAACTGATGGAAAATTCTTGATGGATTTGGACAAAGATTATACTTACAAGGTCTCAATTTTAACCCTAATGATCAATTTTCAATAGATTTGGGAGCCATAAATAGATAATATCAAAGGCATAGGGATAGCTACACAGTCAAATAGTTGTTAAGATTTAGGCCTAGAGGGTTGAACAAATAATTGGAAATGTTTGATAGTGGATAGTTAGAGCCATTTAGCTATGATATTTTCTAAGCCTACTTCATAAAGATGTATTTTTACCTTTTCCATGTTTTAGAAATAGATTTTAGACCTTAGATGCCAGTGTCCTATAAAAGCAGTTATGGTATATTTGTTACCTGAAGTTCTTGAATTCATCTTGACTCTATACAAATGTATCTGTTTTTGATTTGAACAAGAAAGAAAGAAAGAAAGCAACCAATTTGTAAATATTGTGAGATATTTAGAGCAACAAACTAAAAAGTTAAAAAATGAAGGTCAAGGCCTCTTTATTTTTCTTAGTTCACTTAAAATTTTTAGATGCTGCCAAACATCTAGCAAGCTATAACTATCATGTAGGTTATACGATTTCTATTTGTTTTGTACTTTGGAACATTTTACAAGATGAAATTGTCTCCTCATGCAGAAGTATAAGCTGCTAAATTCCTTCAGAAGTTGGTACATGAATCAAAAGATGAACCTATCAAATTGGAAACCAAACTTTTTCTGGTAAGAAGAGTTAATTTTGACATGAATGGCATGTTGTAACAACTTTATTAAGTAATATGATTTATTTATTTATTTGAAAATTTGGTGATTTGTGTGTAGATATGCCACCATA
Organism: Sequoiadendron giganteum; assembly: GCA_007115665.2. Classification (NCBI taxonomy): domain Eukaryota; kingdom Viridiplantae; phylum Streptophyta; class Pinopsida; order Cupressales; family Cupressaceae; genus Sequoiadendron; species Sequoiadendron giganteum. Next base: position 195,847,194 of record CM021106.1, read on the forward strand.
TGAAACTGAGTGGAAAAGAGAACTCCTTACCGTATCAAGTAATATCCAAGTAAGATGTTATAAAAAATAACTTGTGCTTTTAGTGAAGCTAGTCAACCTACTCATGCTTTTCCATGCTTAAATTTTTCCTTTTGTATTGGGCTACTTATGATAAATTTTTAACTTTTCTTGCAACTTGTGTATTACCCTCTCAAGTTTTTAACTGGTTAAAAGAAATCTCTTATAAAGGATATAGAATTCTTTAGTACTTTAAATTGTCCTTTATGTTAAGGGAGACATCTAACTATTGTTTATGGGTATGTGCAGGATCATCATGGAAAAAATAGGCCCTTAAGTGGTGATGAAAATTTAGAAAATCAGAGTTAGGCAACTTGATGTAAAAATTTGAATAAGTTATCTATATTATTTCAAAAATATGTAACAATAAAATCTGTAGAAAATTGAATGTAGTTTCTAAACTACTGGGTTTATTTAAAAAACAAATAAATCTATTTGGTAAAAATTTGAAATTTTAATGTAGTAGTACTTAAATTTCAGGGAAAAAATAATAAGTAGGTGTCTGTCTGACCACCCTAACCACAATAAAATGATAATATATTTTTCTAATATTTTACATATAAGTAGAGGACTCATGTCTCGATGTGATGCATATTTTTTTGTAATTTTTTTCCAAGTAAATAATTAATTATGATTTTCTTCTTACAACTTTTAAAACATATAAAAAATCATATGTCTAACCACCTTAACTTGGTCAAAACTTCATTATATATATATATATATATATATATATATATATATATATATATATATATATATATATATATATTTAATCCTATAGTATGCGAAGCATAGAATGTGACTCATGTTTTAGATTCAAAAAATGTGACACCATTTGAAAACTATAGATGTTTTTGAATCACCCTATCAATCAAGACTTTATTCATAATTCAAATATAAAATAAATAATAATAATTTATTAAATTCAAAGTAAAACATAATTTATATTGGAGTAAATTTGAGAATATCCTTTAAAAACCCTTTTCGTTTCATCAACTTTGGGTAAAATAAAAGTCATCAGCCACATGGGCCATCATATTACTTGCATATTGCAACTTTTTGGCCCATCATGATCCTGCACATACCCTTATATAATTCAACTTTATTTGAGAGTAAGAATATTTAATCTCCAAGTGGTAGATTTAGACACTAAAATAAATTATTTGACCTTATTAGGAAAAATAATTAAAAAAACATAAATGTGTGTCACATCTCTGTTGAAAGTGATCCCATATCCTTCGTGATACCTACCCTCTAGCAACTTGATTACCCTTTGTCTTTTAGGTTATGCATGATTTTATTCATTTGATTTCAATGGACTTGCATAACACTTAAAGAAATTAATTTTGGTAGCTCCTTGAGATATTGTCCATGCACTCCTTAATACACTTGTATGTTTTCCTCTTTTGAAACTTTGTGAGATGGAAATATTTATTAGTTTACCATACTGCTATGAAGAAAATGAAACCTCGACAAGATTTATGATGTTTTAAAATCCCTCTTGACTGCTCAATTAATTTTCTTTATGTATCTTTTAAATTTCGTCATACTACCTTATCACTGTTATTATTAATTTCAATGCCCCCTTCATGGTTATGACATGGACTAATAATTGTTTATTTGAATAGTCATGATTGTGATCTCCTTTTGGGAATCTATAGTAAAGTGTCATGCCTTTCTTTGAAGTCCATTTACTTAAATCTTTTCTCTTTGCTTGTTGCTCCTTACCTCTATAATATCCCTATATTTCATATACATAATAATAAAAATTATGATGATAACTAGTGCACATGGGTATAACATAAAGAATCATAAAAATGTAGTTTATATCTGCATATATAATACCCCGAGATACTAATACTGTAGCACTAGTCAAATAATCATCATCAAACTATATTTGTTGATCAAATACAATGAAAAATAAAATATATTAAAATATAAAACATTGATCTTTTCTATCTACTCCACTCTAAATAATAAATACTTCCAACACTCAAATTGGAAGGAAATTTCTACAGTCTTTATTATTTACAGTGGAGTAGATAGAAAAGATCACTGTTTTATATTTTAATATATTTTATTTTGCAAATAGCATTCAAAAGTAAATTGTCCAATACAATGTCAAACATAATGATTGGACCCTATGAATATATAGGTTATCAATATTTAATCAATTCACATGAGAAATCATACTCACCAATAGTATCAATGAAACTTTGATACTATATAACAATGATTGGTCTCAGTTTGATGACATTTCAAGACCAATGCATGAATATCATTTGGGCCTCATGGTATTGAAAATTGTTTTCATTCAACCATGATATAATGTTATTATAGGAAGCACAATACTAGTATGATTGAATGTATCAGAGGAAATATGATTTAGAGTATATAAAAATAGAACAAAAATATTATTGTGTAACCTTATTATTATACAAATAAACAGAAAAATAGTAAGAATAGGAACCCCAAATATCATGTTCATTGTCTATGTGAATATCTTTGGAATAGAGTGACCCCTTATCTATTTCAATTGCTGACAAGGTTATAGTTTATTCTTATTCTCCTTTGCATAGTATAAGCTCTAACCAATTTTAAATATTTAGCTTAAAAGTTAGGATAGTATTCCATATTGATTCTATGTCAATAGGAGGGAGGAAGTTATATATTGATTCTAGAATAAACACTGTAACTGTTAGGTCTCAAAAAAATAGGTTTGAACCACAAGAGGTTGCCAATCTCTTACAACATTTTTGGCTAATGTACAAGGCCAAATAATGAACTTGGACCTTCTACTCTTTAGGCTCTGCTAAACCTAGGCAGGTGTACCTATGTGATGATGCAGATTTGAACTATGTTTCCTACTTAACCAATCTATCCACAATGGAAATTTGACAATGGAGAGATGTGATCCTAATTCGGTATAAATTTTATAAGTAATATCAAGGTAAAATCTAATATGTTCAGTTAACAGATGTCAAATAAAATGGATAAAACTAAATGATGAAATGGGGAAGACCACTGCCTCGTTGGGTAAATGGAGTCAAATGAAAGTCTATGAGGAATGGCTTCTATCTCAAAGAAATTCTAATTGTTTGGCATACAAATATTTGTCTATAACTTGTATAAACATGCAAGAATGTAATTATCAAGTTCTTCTGAATGATCTAGATGATGCCTCCAAGTTACTATGAATGACTAGAAGGATTTAATCTTTACTTGAAAGAACCAATTCATCATACCACATGAATACAAAAAATATGCATAGATAAATTGAAAATATGCTTGATATATCAATTTAAATAACAAAGAAACACCAGCCTTGGAGACAAATTAATAATATTTTCAATTAACTCAATAAAAAATTGATACCAGAATGACACCATTAAAATTAGAGTCCTTTCATTGATTCCTCAAAATTTCATACATACATCATGGTCATTTTAAATGTAAGTATTATGGAAATTATCTATTCTAATAGCCTATTCGCCTTCTAATATCCCCCCTTTCTTTTTTCTACCAAAATGGATATTTATACATCAACTTCTTGAAAGGACATGTCCTTTCAAAAATGTCTTATGTTAAAACAATAATAAATTAAAAAAGGTAATTGGGTTCTATTAAGCCATAAGTGAATCTTTGACATATGGTCCAAGTAGTCTTAGAGCTGATGCATAGCTACATCTCCCAATGCATTCCAGATCGTGATCTCCATTTTCACCATCTTTTCATTTTTTTCACATGCTTCATTAAATGTTATATCTTTCACACTAGATGTCTTCACAATTTATTGCAATATTGACTCACTTTCACCTTTCCACCTAGTCATTCATTTTAATCTTACTCCATCATCAAAGAATGCAGTGAATCCATTTTTAGTGGCATCAATTAATCCCTATGCATCACCTCACAATTCTTCAAAAAAGTCTCTATGCTTATTCACAAAATGATTTGCAGCCTGAATTGCCACATTATTGAGAATATCCCTCTAGTTTATTTCTTGGAGATTCTCTAGGATCCTACCATCCATTCTCTCATGTTCTTGTAATGCTGAAAATTTATATGAGTGTATTCCCCAGAGCTTATTCAACAATTTGTTAGACTAGCTTGTATTTTCTTAATTATTGCTACAAGTACATCATACTTTCCTTGAGAATATGCACTTGACCCTTCCCAATGATATTTTTCTTGTGAAATTTTACCATGGATGAGCAACTTGGTTGACCCCATTGAAACTCCTAATAAATATTTCAAGTGGTCATTTTCTCTCAACATTCTCTCATTATTCATTTTGTACATTTATTTTTCCTTGATCAATATCTATATTTGAGCTTTGTCTAGTTTTGCTATGCTGATCCCAATCTTTGTTATTGCCACATGATCAACCTCCCCAAATTTTAGGGTCATAACATGCCTAAATTCCTTCTCAGTATAAATGACAATTGATTTCCCGTGAGGTGGATACAAGGCCCAAATCATTAATAACCCTTCATCTGGATTGTACTTTGACCCTGAATAGACTTTTGTCACCTTTTTCGGGCTGAGCTTGTGTGTAGCATTACTATTTTTTAGGAAATTGTCAAGGACTAATGCAGAATTGAGATCCAACCTTGGAAAAATCATAACACCAGCACTTTCTAACATTTTCCTTCCCTTTTTAGGTGTCATACCAGCTATCTCTCTGTCCACACTCATCTTTAGATCATTCAGTAATTGTTCTTCATTACCTGGTGTGACATTGTCAACCATTGTCAACCATTTCTCATATCTCTTTTCCTTTTTGTTTATATAGGAATGCCTTAAATTATGGAAAATTTATAAATTCATTATCTGCTACAAATGACTTATAATCTATGTGCCTTGCATTTGTATCTATACTCTCTTCAACACTTAATTCCCTAGTAGGGCAGGCGTAATCTTGAGTTCTCAACCTTGAAATCTTGTTAGGTAGATCTTGTGGTACATCAGTCCCAGATGTCTCTTCCTCGGAAGAAAACAACTCTATATCTTGCAACCCTTGATTAGATTCTTCAACCACCCTTTATGCTTCTTATTTCTCCAAGTTCCCTAATCATATCATCAAATTGATAGGGTACATGTTGATACCCCCCAAATTTAATCTTTTTTTTAGCAGAATTGATATACCCTTTTGGATCAAAATTGTTTCTCGATGGTCCTCTTTTCATATTATATTGCAGTGATTTATCAAGAATTAGATTATACCCTTCTTTTTTCAATACAGTAAAATTATTGAAGCATAGTGTACTGGGCATAAAAGCATACTTTTCAAAAAACTCAAATTCATTACACTGGAAAAGTCCATTTTCCTAACAATTTCCAAGTACGCAATCCTATTTGGAACTGTTTTAGGCAAAAAAAATGGGGCATCTTCAATTCCATAAACCCTAATCATGGTAGCATTGTCCAAATAGTACCGATCCCCCCAATTGTGGCTAATTGGCCCATTGAAGTCCTTAGGCCTAAGAAACCTCTTTATATCATCAAACAAAGAATAAGCACATGGATGATTATAATTTTTTTACAATGGTTATAAAAATATTCCTCAAAGTGTACAAAATTAGAATTATAAAACTTGTTGTCCCAAACAACAGTCCATAATTGAATAGGTAATGACATGCCTTCCTACTCAAATTGTGAAATTATTATTTCCTAAGGCAACAACCCTAACTCCTATCCAAAATACAAAACTATATGCATCAATAGTGAATAATTCCTAAGATGTAAGATAGAGGCTCCACCTTTTATTGCCATCAACCTAGAATCGAGCCCCTTAAAAATGTACGAGGCATAATCAAAAGGTCTAGAGTTTTGATACTAGATATCTATTGAAATTACCATGGGAATAATTGGCATATACTTAAGGGAATTCCATTCCCAATACTTGACCTACTGAGAAATAAGTATATTTCATATAGGGCTCAAAACGATCAACATGAAATGGGGGTCCTTCACTATATTCTAGTGGAATTGGTTTTCTGTCATGTCCAATTCTATGCAAGGGAAATCTCCAAAATTTATAAATTGTGCCCATCCTCTCGAGTTCCTTTTCAAGCTCTTGATATATGATCTTTTCCTTGCATACCCCTTCCAATTTTAAAAAATCACCTCTAGTACTGCATCCTCTGATATGTGAATCAATGGGTTCCTGGATGGGTCACAGATGGCTTTGAGTTTCAAATTATAATGAGTGGCAAAAATTTTCACCAATTCAACACTAACAAATACATTAGGGAAAACCAACTTCCCCAGATTAAGCTTCCATGGGTTACATACTAGGTCAAAATGATTCCTCTGATAGTAATGAAAGCTAAATAGTTCATAACATCTTATTGGAGTCCAAATATCTCCTATGAGCTTACATTTGTCATAAAATTTATGCACTTATGCCCTAAGTTGTGCAGATCATATGGATTTAGGTCTAGAGCCAAGTAATTGGTCGATAAGATCTTGACTTAGCTTTCGCTCAGTGCCCTCTAGCTGAATTTCAGTTTTCTATTTTTTCCCTTTAGACTGACTACTTTTCCCATGTTTTCTACCCCTTTATTTTCTTGAACCAATGGCTTCCATTCTTCAAAATTGAAAAATTAAGCTACGAAGAACTTATTGTATTTTTCTCAAAACTTTGAATTGAATGAATTCCTTAGTCCTTTGCTCGCCCCTCTACTTCCTTCACTGTCAATTCTGCAATAATTTTTTTAATTGAATTCACCTTGATTCATGAAATTACTTATGCTCTATGGTGCCATTAATGTTTTAGCTAAAACACGAGTGTAGAAGGTTTTTTTGAAACTCTAAATATCATATCATGTAATCTTGTCAGCAAGATATTTTCAAATCTTGGGTGATCCTTTTATTCGGGCTTTTAACAACGTTCATTAAACACCCACTAAGACATATTGTAGTTTCCCCAACACTCTTAGTCTCCTTGACAACTATTTTGTATCTTTTCTATCAATAGATCATATATTGCTAAGATTTCCTATAGGTTCACCAACATTATGATTCTCCTCGAGAGTTATCCTTTCAGTCTTAAGTATATTGCTATGACTCCCACTGATGCAAACCTATCATTTTGACTTAGTAAGTAGGGTAGACAATCCTCATCTTACTCCAAAGATATGTATCTTGTTAAGATATTTCCTTCATCAATTCTAATCACTAAGACATAATGATTTTTTTTTTTTCAATGGAACTACACTAGGTGTGACCTTCTTACCTCTCTCTGCTGAAGTCTGTCTCACCGATGAATTTCTACATTGGTGAAACCATGAATCATGTCTTTCTAATAATCATTCCCTACAAACATATCGCCAAGTCCCGTACCAATTCATTTTTTTTGATGATTCATGGAGGGTCGACAGGACTCCTCGAACTCATCCCGGTAACATTATCCTACTAACAAAATCCTCCTTTGCTTCATCAACAAGACTAGATGAATGTCTCAAGATGACTTTAGAAACTTTACTCTGATGACTCTAGTCTAGCCGACATATTTCCTTGTACTTCAAGTGGTAGGACATATATAAGCTCGATATGACTTCACACTATCACCCCAATGATTATTATCTATCCTATAGGATCTATTTGTCATTTGAGACTGTGAATTGCATTTTCCTGATGTGTATCCTCAAATGAGATTTTATCGGTATGGAATTCCCGACCTCTTACCGATATATTGAAAAAAGATATGCGTTAGTATAAAATAATTTATGGATCAGAGAGACCCGCATCATCTTATGCCGATATGATTTATACATTCAAATGCTCAAGGTAAGGTGAATTTTATAGGACCACATCATAAAAACTGACTAGAACATGGGAAAATATATTATGCAAAGAAGATTCTTATACTTATGGTATGGGCTTCTTAGGAAACTAATGTGTATATACAACCATTAAATTTTCAAAATTTTACAGTTCTAACAATAACCAAAGACATGAATTATATGGATGGAAGAAAATTCAATGCAAATGGAAATAGATTTGACATATAAAACCGGAGGATGACCCTATGATATTTTGAAGCACTATTTTAATGGTGAAGTCAATTTAGATAGAGGCTTGCTTCATAAGTAGATGGATGTGTATGAGAAATTTGAAGTTTCTTGTGAGAACAAGATTTAGCTTAACATACAAAACTAGGAAAATGAAGTGTTGTCCTTACAAAAACATTTTGTCGAGAGTGTGAAAGTGAAGGTCTATACAAGATTGTTTGTATGTATTGTATTCAACATAAATATGTTAGGATCGGTCTCAACAATCATTTTAGTCTTTCAAAATGATAGCATCCTTATTCAACCATATAGTATTTTTTGTCATATGGATGTAATCATTAAGGAAGACCCTTTCATTATTCCCTTAATGGATTGAAATTTCAAGGAGGCCATCTAATGGTGTTGCCTATTGATATCCAAAGTAGGGATGCGAATAAGACTGATGACTATGCAAGCTATATTGTAGATGAAATTCATAGATCTTTTAACTTTATCAAGGCATATAATAGGGTGGTCCACTTCAAATGAAATTTATTATTATTCCATACTATTTTATTTCCAAAATTCATTTAAGAAGTCATATTTGTACTTCTAGGTTTAAAAATCATATTTTTAAAGCAACATCTCATCAGATTTCATTTTTAGACTTGTGCATTTTTAGAATTTCATTTCTAGATTTTGTTGTGCAATTTTAATATTATGATTTTAGGAGTCTAATAGTTGGAAATCATAGTAAAATAATAATTTAATAATTTTTGGAATTAGCATTTTAAAGTGTTTTTTGGGGTCATTAACTTTAGACTATCTTCTTTTTTGCAGGGGTTCTCGAATGCCAATTTTTTTTGGTGTAAAATATCAGAATTATTAGATTTTGTTACCTGTCTATGATTAAAAATTATTGGAGTGTGAGTTTGATATTTTTTGAAGATCTAAATATTCAAGCTTGGTAAAGAAAAATCATGTTAGATAATATTAGTCCAGAAAAAAATGAAGAGTCACTTGATAGATTGTGGGCTAGATTGAAAAGAAAGGGTGATGGAAAATGTTATTGTCCTTGCAATAATTGCCAAGGCTTAAAGATGAGAAGAATTTTAATCACAATAGCTGAGAAAAAATTTAGGCAACATGGTCATGTTGGAGGGGGGCATGATTATCATCCATTGGTAAGTTGTTCATTATATGTGTTTATATTTATTGAATTTGTAAATATTTATATTGTTTTAATATTTTATATATATATAAAAAATCACTTGATCATGATCATGGTTTATTTGTGTCTATCATTATTATAAAGGCGGGGTGCCCTAGGGCACATGATATGGATTATCACGGCCCTGAGAATGTGGTTTTTCAAGCAAAGGAACATGGAGCTGTGAATATCGAAGATGAAGTTAATGATCCTATGGAAGAAGATGATCATGTGCTAGAAAACACAGTTGAAGATGATGGTACAAATACATTGATCCATGACACATTTAGTGGAATAGTTGATCATGTTGATTGAGATACTTTGATGATGTTTATGATTTACCTGTACTTGAGAAGGCATACAAGCCCCTTTATGAAGGCTCCCAAACAACTCTTCTCTCTATTGTATTTTTTCTGGTGAACATGAAGGGTTATGAATGGTTTATCTAGCATAGCAATATCACGGATGTTAAGGTATGCCATATATGTCATCTTTTTTCATCTATTTTAATTGCTATTAGTTCATCACTAGTAAATAAAGGATGAAATATGTACCATTATATTCTTTATATTAACAAATTATTTTTTGTTGTAGATTGATTGGTGATTTTTTTACCACCATCAAATATTTTACCTTGTGCATACCAATATTTATCTAGAATTATGAAAGATATTGGAATGGAGTATCAAGCAATAGATGCATGTCCCAATGATCATAATATATATCATAAACAACATGAATTTTCAAGAAAATGCTTGGAATTTCATATTAGTAGATATCAAATAGATTAGATAACAAAAAATGTGCCTCCCAAGGTTCTTTGTTATATTCCCATTATTCCACATATGCAACAATTATTTAGGTGCGAAATCTTAGAAAAATTTATGGATTACCATGCATGGAATAGAAGTGGAGATAAAATTCTTCAAATTTCTATGGATGGTTTTGCATTTAGCGACATGGAGGAAAAATGGCCACACTTTAAATAAGAACCTCATAATCTCAGGCTTTCATTGGCAGTGGATGATGTCAATCCATTTGGAGAGCTAAGATCTATTTACTCAATGTGGCCTATTTTTTTTATCAACAATAACATTCCTCCATGGATTTCAATAAAGACAGAGTAGATAATATTGGCAATGATTATTCCAAGTATTTGTTTACATCAATTTTCTTTAGCGTAGTAGCATCTCATTTGTCTTATATGTTGTATAATGACTTATATTTTTTTCATTTAATAGTCATGTACATTAATTTATATATATTGCAGTAAAATGGTTATAATAATTATGTAATGTTTATGTTCATTCAACTAGGTAAGTACCAAGTTAAAGATATGAATTTATATATCGAGCCTCTTATCGACGAGTTACTAAAGTTATGGAATGGCGTCACTATGTATGACGTATCTAGACCAATAGGACAAAGACAATTTCAATTCCATGCAATGCTTGTATGGAAAATTCATGATGACCTAGGGCTAACACATTTTTGTGGTATGTTATAATGTTCGACTACATGACTTAAATGATATTTAATTTTATGAAGTAGATATCATGTATTTTTTTAAAATAATCTATTCATTATATATAATTATAAAAATTGACATATTTAATCCAATTATATATGATTTGCGGGTCTTCAAACAAAGGAAAAATTTGCATGTCCAATTTGTGGGCCAAAGATGAAATCTCGTCGTTCAACAAGTTTAGGAAAATAGGTGTTTAATGAGTATAGAAACTTCCTCCATAGAAATCATAAGTATCGAACTACTGAAAAAAATCTTTTGAATGGGAAAGAAGAGACTACATCAACACCACAAAGAATGACACCTTGCCTATGGAAGTTGGAATATAATAGAATTAATTGTCAAGGTTATACATCAGATCAAATTGTTTATCTATCATATATGATATTTTTTGAATTTATATTTTTATATTGTGTTGTGTTTACTCATGTTGTAATTGACAATGATTGTCGTTGTTAATTTGTTAAACTTATATGCTTCATGAATTTCGTCAAGGCATTAATGGTCGGCTTCCACAGGGATTGAAAAGTTATCCCAGACAATTTAGTAGGTTTCCCTACTATGAGCAGGTACAAATTGTGCATTTGTTTGATACAATGCATATCGAAAATAATATGATAGAAACATTATGGAAAATATTGGATGGAAGGCATGACAAAGAAAAAATTATCAAAATTTGTAGTGACATTGAGGAAGCCAATCATGCATTAAAAAATTTCATTCAATTAAATAGCGATGGGGACCAAATTAATATAAGTGCCCTTCCTTGGTTATTAATGGAGCAGCAAAGCAATACTATAAAATAAGTCAGACAAAAAATTCAATTTCCCACAAGATTTTCTATGAACGTAAACAATATCATAACAAAGAAAGGTGAATTTGGGTCGGGGATGAAAATGCATGATTGGAATACCTTCATTAAGGTAATTATTCTATTATATTATATATATATTTTTATACTACATGTACTTTTTAGTGTATTGTGTTTACTACTTTTGGAAAAATAATGAAAAGATCATTTTATAATTGTTGCAATGTGTTCTACCTCTATCTCTCCCAAACAACTTTGACAACAATGTCAAGCAAGTTATATATGATCTTCAAAAATACATGAGGTAAGTAGCATTATTTTTTCAATTCGTTGTATATTCTTGTTAAATCGTGTTAATATATTTGTGCCTCGAATCACTTGTAGATGGTTGTCATCTAAAGCAATCCATAAAGAAGATATAAATTTTTGGAAGAGAAAAATTCCTCGTCTAATGTGTGAAATGCAAAAGTGTCTACCTTCGACATTTTTCAATGCATAAGAACACTACCTCATACACCAAGTTGAGGAGATTGAATTGTGTGGACCTGTACACACAAGGTCAATGTGGATAGTTGAGAGGCACTTGAAACTTTTGAAGACTTTGGTTAGAAAAAGAACACATCTTGAGGGTTCTATGGTGGAGGTATATATGGTATACCACACCATGGTGTACATTACTAAATATCTTCCTAATTTTCCAGCAAAGATCCATGTAGATCACATTTGGGATCCCAACTCCATCAAAACATTCGAAGGGGAGTAACTGATTGGGAAAGTTAGATTGAGGAAAGTGATAGGTAATTATAATATGGTCATGGAGATTAATTAGAATACATTTTACATTTGGTTTTATGTATATTGTACTTATTTAATTATTAATCTTCAATATACATCAATCATAAATTAAGTTCATATACTGTGGCAATTAACTAATTATACATCGTTTGTGAATTTTAATTTTTTTTGATATAGTTGGTTGTGAGTGGGATGCACTATATTTTAACATCGTAAACAATCTTGATTGGATTACATAATGGATTGAACGATGTCAACACTCTAGTCGTACATTAACATGGGAAGCTGTGGCTTCATTGGTTAAAGAAGCTCATCATAATGGAGATTCCAATGTTACACCAAGGGAAATTGATCTAGCATCTGGTTTAAGAGATAAACAGGTATGTATAAATATATTAATCACCCATATTATTTAATTATTTTCAGTTATATTGATGTATATATATGTTAAAAAAAAAATTATTTGCATACATTTGGCCAAGAATAAATATATTTATCAACTGATGATATTGCAATAATTTATACATGTTTGACATATTGTAGGTGAAAAACCACAAGGATATGAGGTGCAATAGTCATAAATTTAGAATCAAAAAGTTGGATGAAACTAAGAAAATTTGTGATTCTAGGATAACTACAGTCTTTCAGGTGACTAATGTTTCATCTATAAGCGACATACATCAAGAAGTCTCAGAAAATCAATACTATGGGATTTTGGATGATATACTTGAGTGTGACTTTAAGTCCTTAAAATTAGTTATGTTCGTTGTCCTTTGGTATAGGCTACGATTTAATGAAAATTATCCTGAGAGAACTGTGATTGAACATGATAATGGATTTACCATGGTTAATACAAGGTATTTTGAGCAAGCTAGAAATGAGCCCTATGTTCTTCCAAGTCAATGTGAGAAGGTATTTTACTCAGAGGTTCCAGGTAAACCAGGTTAGTCATATGTTGTTAGACATGATCCAAGAGGAAGGTCGGTAAAGTTTAATGTGGTGAAGAAGAAGATACCGAAGAACTAGAAGACGATGTAGATGATGATCAAGATCAATAGTTAGTTGATGATGTGCCTAATGAAGATATCGAAGAGGAGGAACTAGATCATGATGATGTAGGATTTAATGTTCATGAAGATGATATTTGTGTGGATGATGACATTATCAAAACTGATATCAATGACGATTATGATGATGATATGAAAAATCCTTACAATGTTGAATCTGGATTGGATGATACAGACAAAGAGTTGGATGAAGAAGAAGATCAATAAAATTGAAATGTATGAGTTATGTGATTGTATTATCTATTTGATATTAATTTCTTGATAGAATTATATTTGAATTATGTGGTTACGTAATTAATTCATGATTTTTTAATTTTTATGCCATTACATAATTAATTCATGATGTACTTTTTAATGTTTAATTTTAATTCATGATGTTACAACTATTGTAGCTCTCCTAGAAATTTCCATATGATCATAATGAATAGTGTTTTGGGAAATTTCATGAAATATGACACATTGATCGTAGTAGTGAAATAATTGCAAAGTCATTTAGATTTTTTAGACCAATCACCCTTCACAATGTCATTTTTAGGATCATCTCCAATTTGATTACTAGGACACATAAGGTAGGATTTGATTGGATTATCTTGGAAAAACATTGTGGATTTGTGTAATGTGAGAAAATTTTGGATGGGGTAGTGGTGCAAGAGAACCTACACCTCATAAAGTGATCATTGTAAAGTTTTTTGATGGTTGAGGATTTAAAATACAGGCTCTTGAAATTCCAAAATCTGTGTTTTTCTTTAAAATTTATGTATTTTTCTTGTTTTGCAGCACTATACGGTCACATTCAACCATATTTTGATGTGAAATTAATTCCATGTCATGAAGATATGTGTTATCTTTGATTTTAATCTGATTTGAGGGCTTAAGGTATTGATTTGAGTTAGAAAGCTTCATTTCTTTGCATACAACCTCGTTGCCCTGTTTTTGAGGGTTTTGTAGTCCAAACATGATATAAAGGGACTCTTACACTTTTTGTAATTATTGTAGCTTGTTTAAGAGGCCCCATTGATACTATTTTAATTTTAGGATGCATGAATAGGGAGTAGGATGATAAATAAAGAAGGTATGGTTGTTGTCCTCAAGAGTTTTGTGAAGAAAAGCATGTGAAATGAGAGGTTCAAGCCTAAGTTTCAACAAAATATGTATGGGTGATCTGATTTTATGAATTTTTACCCATATACAGACCTAATGGGTTGTTTATGAGTTTTTTTTGAGGTCTAGGACATTGTGGAAGTAGGAGATTCAATTAACCCTCATGATTTTGGTCTAAAACAAGGGTTTTTGGGTTTGGCAAGAATTTGGCTGTACAAGTGGAATGTTTTTATGGATTTGGAGGTTTGGAGGCTGTTAGCTCTCAAAAATGTAGGTAAGAATACCTCAAGAGATTGCCAATCTCTTGATAGATTTTAGGGTAACAGAAAAGGTCGAATGATTTGAACCTTCTTCTCTTTAGGTGCTGCCAAATCTAGGTGGGTTTATCTTTGTGAATTGAGAAGACTTAAGTGATGTGATTTTGTTTACAACAATCTATTCATAATGGCAATCTTACAGTGAACAAAAATAATCCTACTAAAGTGTATGTGTAATATTATAATATGTTCAATTAATAGATGTAAAAAATAAAATGGACAAACAACTTTTCCAATTTAACTATATGTATATATAACTTTAAGTTATTTTTATTTTAACTAAAATTACTAAAGTTATAAAATATAGATTAAATGATATTTATGATTGTAAAATTTATGATTAAATATATCTCTTAGAATCCTTTTTGTCCCAATTTAAAAATAATTATATATTATAGAATACATTTATTTAAATTTTAAGATGAAAATACAAAGGAAAAATCAAACAAATATCTTTATGAAAGAAGTATATTGGCATGAAATTAAATATGATTTGTATTTCAGTGTAAGAAATACAAAGAATGGAAACAATTCTTTCAACACATAAACTATTATGTATTAGTCAATTAAAATGATCTAAATAGTCTAATAATTTGACCATTAGCATATAGAAATTTCTATAGAGTTGTAGATCTCTTCCATTCCAAAACACAAAACAATATTAGGTAGATAATCAAACATATTTAATTTATAGAGTGACTTGTTTATCCTAGAGGAACTAGTATATAGTATGCAAAGAAAACCAACAAACCCACAACTACCCCTATTTTGAAGGAGTTTAGTTTTCTCCCCTTCCTAATCTCCCTAATATTGTCTAATTATTTTAAAGAGACCAAGGGAAATAACACAAATTTATTCATCCCACTAAATAGCTTGGTTAATGAAACTTGACAAAAGCAACAAAAATATTGCTATATTTGGCATTGAAACTAGATTTTATTTACAAAAATCTATTCACAATGGAAATATTATAGTGAGAAGATATAATCCTAATAAAGTGTATGTGTAATATTAGAATATGTTTAGTTAATAGATGTAAAAAATAAAATGGATATACTGAAAGATGAAAGCATGAGACCAGTGCCTTGTTGGGTGTATGGAGTCTAATGAAGATCTAGAAAATTTTAATCTATCATGGCAATAATTCAAACTATTTGGCACATAGATGTAGTTTATAAATTGTATAAATGTGCAAGTAACTGATTGGAAAAATCTGCTTGAGATAGAATGAAAATCCTAGTTATCTGATTCTTCTTACTAATCCAATTAATACTCTTCAGTTACTGTGATTGACTAGAAGGGTTTAATCTTTACTTGAAAGAACCAAATAATCACATCAGACAAGTAAAACAAATGTGTATCGATAAACTGAATATATGCTTGATATATCAATTTAAACAACAAAAAAAAATCAAAATGGAGACAACCAAATAACTATATAATTCCACAAACAACTGATACCAAGATTAAGCCACAAGTTCATAAATCTTCATTAAATTTATCAAAATTCATACATGCATCTAAGTCTTTTAAAGGAAAGTTTCATTGCAAACTATCTATTGTATCTTTCTCCTATCTGCCTATATTTGTTTTACATTATGAAACATATATAAATATATCAAAATTGTGAAAGGGTGCATCCTTTCAGAAATGTCTTTTTATTAACAATAATAAAAAACTAGAAATTATGCTCTATTAAGCCATAAATATAAGATTTATAGATAATCTCGACAAGATGGTCGCTCATGTGTATCATAATCCTCCAACACATTCCTTATGGCTATCTCCATTTTGAACATCTTCTCATTTTGTTCACTTGCCCTGTCCATTGTTAAATCGATTCTTGTGGCTATCTTCAGAATTGTTTGCATCATTGTCTTGCATTCCATCATGCATCTGTCTTTTCCCTTTAGTCCCCCTCCATCTTCCAACAACATTGGTACTCCCATTTTTGTGACATTGATCATCCCCTACTCATCACCTTGAAATTCATCATGAAAGTCTTTATGTTTTTTCATAAAATTATTTCCAGTATCAATAACTATGGCATCAAGAGCATCCCTTTGGTTTATTTCCTAGAAATTCTCTCGGATCCTACCATCTATCCTCTTATGTTCTTGTAGTGCAGTAAAATTGTGTGAATATGTTCCCTCGAGCTTACTCAACCAAGTCATTAAATTGGTCTGCCTCTTCCTTATTATTGCAGTGAGTGCATCACATTTACCTTGTGAGTACGCATTTGATTCTTCCCAGTGGTCTCTTCCCTAGGAGCTTTCACCATGAGTCAATTTCTTTGTGGATCCCAACGTGATTCCCATAATGTCCTTCAAGTGATCATTTTGTCTTAGTAGTCTCTCATTATTAATCTTATACATTTCTTTTTCCTTGATTAGCTTTTGGATTTGGGATTTATTTAATTTGGCTACATTAATTTCGATTTCTGCTATAGCTATTGGATCAACCTCAACAAATTTTAATGTCATTACATGTCCAAAAGACTTTTTAGTATCAATTACAATATATTTCTTGTGTGGGGGATATAGGGCCCATATCATAAGTGATCCCTCATCTGGGTTATACTTAGATCCTACATAAATCTCTATTACCCCCTCTGGAGTGAGTTTATGTGTAGCATTACTATTCTTCAGAAAACTATCAACAACCAAAGCAGGGTTTAAATCCAACCTAGGAAAGATCACGACACCTACATCTTCTAATAATTTCCTTCCTTTCTCAGGGGTCATCCTCTTCATTTATTCTTCCACACTTTATTTTAAATTATTCAGTAGTTGTTCCTCATTACTTGGTGTAATATTCTCCATTGATTCCCTTATTGATTTTCCTTTTAATTTCCACAAAAAGGTTTTAAATTCCATAGTTTTAATGAATTCATCATCAGCCACAAATGATTTATATGCTATCTACCTTGTGTCAATATTTGAACTCTCTTCAACAACTGGTTCCCTGGGAACATACTTGTAGTCTTGAGTTCTCAATCTGGAAATTTTTATCAATTGTACTGCTAGGCCTACCATCACCAGATACCTCTTCATCAGAAGATAATAGTTTTGTATCTTGCAATCCCCTGTTATACTGATCAATAACTTTTTCTACTTCCTCTGCTTCCAAATTCCTGATCAAGTCATCATACAGATAGGGTATGTGATTGTATCCATTTGGGTTCATTTTATTTTTGGAAAAATCAATATACAATTCTGGATCAAATCCTTTTCGTAGTGGATCCTTCTTCATGTTGTATTGTATCAAGTTTTTGAGAACCTTGTCATATCCATCCCTTGCTAATACAGTGAAATCATCAAAGCATAATGTACTAGGCATAAATTCCTTCTTTCCAAAAGAACTCAGATTCATAACATCTAAAAAGTCCAATTTCCTAGCGATCTCCAGATATGCAATCCTAATAAGCACTGTCTTGGGAAGAATGAAGGGTCCATCTTCAAATCCATATACTCTTATCATGGTCGGATCTTCTAGACAATACTAGTCTCCCCAATTGTGGTTGGCAGGTCCATTGAAATCCTTAGGCCTTAAAATTTTTTTTATTTCATCGAACAATGAGTATTCACAATGATGATTGTAAAATCTATACAGTGGTTTCACAAAAAACTCTTCAAAATGTAGATAACAAGAATTAGCAAATATGCAATCCCAGGTGGCAGTCTAGAGTTGCATTGGTAATAAGCTTCCTTCCTTATCAAATTGTACAACCCTTAGTTTTTCAAGCCACATCTACAATTCTTGTCCATAATAAAGTATCATATGCATTAGGATTGAATAAGCATCCAAGTGCAAGATAGGAGCTCCACTTTTTAATGCCATCAATCCTAAATCAAGTAATTTAAATATGTGTGAAGCATAATAAAAAAATCATGAAATGTGATATTGGATTTCCGCTACAATTACCATGGGTACAATTGACATGTGCTCAGGGGCCTCCATTCCCAGTACTTGACACACTGAAAAATATGTGTACCTCATGTAGGGTTCAAACAAATCAACATGGAACAAGGGACCATCCCTGTCATTCAGTGGAACTAAAACACCATATTTCTTAGACCTATGTAGTGGCAACCTCCAACCCTTTTAAAAAGTATCCATCCTCTAGAATTCCTTTTCTTGCTCTTCAAGTAAAAAAATTTCACCACACACTCCCTCTACGTTAAAAACCTCACAGATGGTAACTTTAGATACATGTATAAATGGTTTTCCTAATGTATCACAAATAGCTTTACATTTTGGATTATGATAGCCAGCTAGCATCTTCACCATTTCTACATTTACAAATACATTGGGGTAGACTAGTTTCCCTAGGTTTAACTTCCACGGATTGCATACTAGTTCGTATTGGTTCCTTCATTGGTAATGAAAAATAAATAGCTCATATCCCCTAATTGGGGTCCATATGTCTCATATATGCTTGCATTTATCCTCTAACTTTTCCACTTCTACCCTAAGTTGTGTAGATCGCCCAACCTTAGGTCTTGATCCGAGCAATTGATCAATTAAGTCCTAGTTTAACTTCCTCTTAGCTACCCCTGGTTCCTTCTCTGCTTCATTTTTTTTATTTTTTCCTCTAGGTTTTTTACTCTCACTCTGTTTCCTAAATTTTATTTTCCTCAGCTAGTGCTTTCCATTTTATGAATCACAAAACAATAAATTTAATTGTATGAAACTTACAAGTTTATTTAGAATTCTTTGTCCGCAAGATCCTTTGGCCCTTCATCCATTCCTCTGTTGCTAACTTTGCAAAATTCACCTTTAATTACTTTTATCAATTCAGGAAATCATCAACACATTTGGTAGTAATATTACCATTAATGTCCTAGCTTTGAACATGAGCATAGATGATCTTCGAATTTACCCACTGTCACATCAAATTTTCTATCAGCAAGACAATTCAAACTTTGGGCAATCCTTTTATTCAGGCTTGACTAACACTCATTAAACATATTTTTTTTGGGGGAGACATTATGCCAATATCACATAATCTATCCATTTGATTCATATAAATGTCACCAAGAGTCACCCTGAAAACTATCTTGATTTGTTTGTGTCTTCATTGGCAAGACATGGTGTATCACTAAGACATTCAGTAATTTTTTTGATGTTATAAGTGTCCTCGATGATTATATTCCTTCGATCTCAAGTATGTCGCCAAGACTCTTGCAGATGTAATCTTATCAGTGTGACACAATGGGTTGGGAGGATATTTTGAACTCATTCTGATAGAATTTGTCTTTGTGATAGTATGTTTCTTTGTTTTGTCGGCAAGACAAGATGGTTTTTTTGGCGATGATATTTCATTGGTGAGAAAAATGCACTCAGACTAACTCAAGGATCTTACTCCAATGTCATTTGTCTAGCCAATACAACTCCTTGTGCTATGATTAGTGAGACAAGATATGTTTCTTACCGATGGAACTTCATCGATGAGACCTATATGCTCGGTATGACCTTTTTGTTTCACCTTGATGGAACTTGTCTTGCCGATGATATGGGTTATTAAAATACTAGATTTTGGAGTTTTTTCATGATATCAAATGATCAAGAATTATGTGATCATATGTGACTATGATGGATTATAGTCAAGATAAGGTTTTCTTTAGGGAATCAACGAGTGCAAAATCACTATAAAGGCTAGTTGCTTTGTGATGAATGTTCTACTGTCGACCTCTAGCCTATCCTAGATCTTTGTAGTAGTTTTTTTAATTCTTTTTTATTAGTTTTTCAATATTCTATACAATGACCAAGTTTCTATTTGCAATCTGCTTTAAGTTGGTCATTAAAAAGAGATATATGGTTTGTTTCCTTATAGAAATAATGCAATTATAACATTCATGTGTTTTTTATTTAGAATAATGGAATTTGGTAATAATAAGAAGGAAGTGTGAAGTTTGAAAAGTCATATTTTCAAATTTACTTTTTTATCTTTTTTGAAACAATTAAATAAGTTTGATGCATAAGAGGATTCAATAAGTTGTTTAGAACAATAAAATGGTGTCAATGTTTGTGATGAGGAAAAATGAATTGGAGAGTGGTTCAAAATTGGTTACAATATTTGAAAGGGATGTTTAAGTTGTACTTTTTATAGTGATAAGGTTGACATTAAACTTTTAAAATATATTCAGTTCATATTTTTAAGATAAAGATTCTTTTAAACAAAAATATATATTTTAAATTGTTAGGAATAAGGTGTCTCAACCTTGGATAATTCCTATTCTTATTATTTGTTTTGTAAAATGTATTTCTTTCAAATAATGTAATTAAGTGTGAGTGTACATGTCTAGTTTGCATGTTGATGTGTCACTCCACTTAATGTGTCGGCATCTTGAATTGTGTGTAAGGAGATCATGGCTGAAACGGTTATGACGGATTCCTATGACACGTAAGAGCTATGTCTGGAAGATTCAATGACAGGTGAAGACATGTGGCAATTGATAAAGTTGAGTACTGTACACTCTTCCACGATAGTGGGGTTCGGGGCATCGCCCCGAAAAAAATTTTCGAGTTCCTATTTTCTCGGAGAATGGTAAAACCCTAATACAGTTATCTTCGGAAGTTGCCCTAAAAGGGAAGCGCATGATATAAGCGTTTTTTAGGGTTGCGAAGATTTGTGATGTGAGTGTATTGTTGGAACGTTTTTTCATGCTGCCGCATTTTGTCTTCAAGAGTTGGAAATCTCCTGAAAGAACTTGCATTGCAAGTGTGTTGTAACCGTTGTGTTGAAGATAATACATTGTGCAGGTTTTGGAGTGCTGGGGTTTTTTACCGAAAGGTTTTCCCCAGGGTAAATCATTGTGTCATTCTTCATTTTCTGTATGTATGGTATATTGCTGCAATATCTTTGTTAAGTAGATTAACGAATCTGAAATTGTAAGGGTTTAAAACGAATTTGCACCATACTTTCCTTAAGAGATTAGTGTAGGAAGCTGTTTCCGCACCTGAGTTTCCTTACAAGTGGTATCAGAGCCTGATCAACTTTTGATCCTAGTTGTTGGGTAGGGTTTTTTGAGCTAATCTCAAGTTGAGTGGGAGTTTTTTTGTGCAGAGCATTCTGAATCTTATTTGCAGATTGAGATGGCAAGTTCCTCATACAGTAGAATGGAGGTGGAGAAATTTAATGGCACTAATTTCGAGTTGTGGAAACTCAAGATGGAAGACATGCTTGAAGACCGCGATCTATGGGAGGCTACTTCACTTGATGTGAAACCTGTAGCGATACCTCAAGCGGATTGGGATATCAAGGATCGGAAGGCTAAGGGTCTCATCAGACTCTGTCTAGCAGATGCCGTTCTTCTGAATGTTCTTGATGAGACTACTGCAAATTCTTTGTGGAAACGGCTTGGGTCTGTGTATCAGGCCAAATCTCTGGTGAATAAGTTGTTCCTGAGAAAGAAGTTGTATTCTTTAAGAATGGAGGAAGGTGGATCCGTAACTGATCATCTCAATGCATTCAATTTATTGATTGCACAGTTGGCATCATCTGGTGCCAAGATTGAGGAGGAGGATCGATGTATGACCCTGCTTTGTTCCTTGCCGGATTCGTGGGACCATCTTGTGATGGCTCTCGGAAGTACTATAGTCACATTCCGTATGGATGATGTGGTGTCTTCACTGCTGTCTGAGGAGATGCGAAGAAAGACTTCGGATTCGTCTAAGGAAGCCCTTGCTGTTCGCGGGAGATCCAACGACAAAGGAAAGCAGAATGACAATAAGTCAAAGAAGGGCAGATCCAAATCCCGTGGGAGTTCTAAGACTCCTGGAAAGTCCAAGGCGAAATGTTGGAACTGTGATAAATCTGGGCACTTCCGGAGGGACTGCAAAGAACCGAAGAAGAAGAAGAAAGGCTCAGATTCAGCTTCTGAAAAATCTCAAGAAGATGGAGATGCTTTTATTGCAGCTTTGGCAGCCCATGCATCTGATGATGTGTGGTTAGTAGACTCGGGTGCTTCTTTTCACATGACCTCTCATCGAAACTGGTTCTCAAAATATGAAGAGTTTGATGGTGGAAAGGTGTACTTGGGTGATGATTCTCACCTAAAGATAGTTGGACGCGGAAGGGTCACTATCAGATTTCCTGATGGACGAGTAAAGGGAATCAATGGAGTTATGCACATTCCGGGTTTGGCACGAAACCTATTATCTGTAAGTATGTTGAATGATGTAGGTGTGCAAGTTGTTTTTTCGAAAGATGGATGCAAGATGATAAGAGGATCTATGGTGCTCGCTAAAGGTACTAGGAGAGGTACTTTGTTTCAGCTTGATGCATGCATTGCTCAATGCAATAGTTCTTCTGTTTCAAAGAAGAGAGCGGCTATCACTTCATCCCCACCATCTGAACGAGCAGTAAAGAAGATTGTGGCAATGGGTTCCGATGGCAGTGCAGTAAGTGTGCCTAAGGGTGTAAACACTTTGGAAGGCAAGCTTCCTGCAGAAAAGACAATGTTGTGGCATATGAGATTTGGCCACATTGGTGAGAAGGGTCTTAGGACCTTGAAAACTAAAAATCTCGTTGAGGGGCTAAATGATTGTAATCTCGAATTCGATTTCTGTGAACACTGTGTTTATGGTAAGCAAAATCGTGTTCAGTTCTACTCTAGTTCTCACAAGTCTTCTGGACTTTTGGATCTTATTCATTCTGATGTTTTTGGTCCTGTAAAAGTTCCTTCTATCTCCAGTTCTGTATATTTTGTATCTTTTATAGATGATTACAGTAGAAGGACTTGGATATATTTCCTAAAAAGTAAGACACAGGTTTTCAGTCGGTTCAAGGAATTTAAGGCTCTCGTGGAGAATCAGACTGGTAAAAGAATCAAGTGTGTGAGAACTGATAATGGTGGTGAGTTTTGTTCCACAGAGTTTGAACAGTTCTGTAAAGAACGAGGAATCGAGAGACATAAGACAACTCCTTACACCCCGCAGCAAAATGGAGTTGCAGAGAGAATGAACAGGACACTGATGGAGAAGGCTAGGAGTATGCTTAGTGGAGCTGGCCTAGAACAAAAATTTTGGGCCGAAGCTGTTGCCACTGCTTGCTATCTGGTTAACAGATCTCCTACATCAGCTCTTGTTGGTAAGACACCCATGGAGGTGTGGTCTGGTAAGAAGCCTTCAATTAGACATCTTCGTGTTTTTGGTTGTGAAGCTTATGCACATGTTCCAAAGGAGAAAAGATCTAAGTTGGAAAACAAAGCTGTCAAATGTATTTTCATCGGATACAGTGTTGGTGTGAAAGGATACAAGCTTTGGAATCCTATGACTAGTAAGGTGCTGTATAGTAGAAATGTTATTTTCAGAGAGCTAACATCTTCTCCTATTGTGCTACAACCAGATGAAAAAGAAAAGGAAAAAGATGTTGTTCAGTTTCCTCCTACCCCTGAGAAGACTGAACAGAGAGACCATGTTGGGTCTAATGATGAGGAGAGCTCTAGCAGCTCTGATAGTTCGGAAGAAGAGGAAGAACAACCTCAACCTCAGCCCTTGAGGAGATCCATGAGAGAAAGAAAGCAACCAGAAAGGTTTGGTTATTCTATGTTAGATTCCAGTTGTGCTTTTGCTTTGATTACTAACACTGATGAGCCTAGATCTGTGAAAGAGGCTTTGGGCATGGAAGATGCAGGTTCCTGGATTGAGGCTATGGATGATGAGATGGCTTCATTGGAGAAAAACAAAACTTGGGACCTTGTACCTTTGCCTAAAGGGAGAAAATCTGTTGGCTGTAAATGGGTGTTCAAGAAGAAATTCTGTGCAGATGGCAGTGTTGAAAGGTACAAAGCTAGATTGGTTGCAAAGGGGTATTCACAGGTAGAGGGAATAGATTATGGTGAAATATTCTCTCCTGTTGCAAAGTTGACATCCATTAGATTTCTGTTATCTCTTGCTGCATCATATGATTTAGAGATAGAACAGATGGATGTGAAGACAGCTTTCCTTCATGGTGATTTGGAGGAAGAGATTTATATGTCACAGCCTGAGCACTACATTGTTAAAGGTAATGAATCCTTAGTTTGCAGATTAAAGAAATCTCTATATGGTTTGAAGCAATCTCCTAGGATGTGGTACCTTAAGTTTGATGCCTTTGTGTTGTCAATTGGATTTGTAAGATCGAAATCAGATCATTGTGTTTATTTCAGAGTTGAAAATGATCGCCTTCTTATTGTTGCATTATATGTTGATGATATGTTGCTGTTTGGGAAGGGTAAGGGTATGATTTCTGATTTTAAATCTCAGTTGTCAGCACAGTTTGAGATGAAAGATCTTGGGGCAGCAAGGTACATCTTGGGTATGGAAATCAGTAGAGACAGGTCTAACAGAAAACTCTGGTTGAGTCAGAGTAAGTATGTGAAGTCTGTGTTGGACAGGTTCAGCATGGCAGATTGTAGACCACTATGTGTTCCTGTTTCAATGGGAACAAAGTTATCTGTAGATGATTGTCCAAAATCTCCTAGTGAGGTGGAGGACATGAGTAGAGTACCTTATGCTAGTGCAGTTGGCAGTCTTATGTATGCTATGGTCTGTACTAGACCAGACATTGCCCAAGCAGTGGGAGTCCTAAGCCGGTTTATGGCTAACCCTGGACGGGTACATTGGGATGCAGTTAAGCGAGTATTCAGATATTTGAGGGGTACATCAGATTACTCCATATGTTACCATGGTAACTCTTCTGGATCTCCACATTCAGTTTGTATTCGTGGATTTGTGGATTCAGATTGGGCAGGTGATATTAACAGCAGGAGATCCACCAGTGCTTATGTTTTCACTATGTTTGGTGGTGCCATCAGTTGGATGAGTAAGCGACAACCTGTGGTTGCTTTGTCCACTACAGAAGCTGAGTACATGGCTGCTACTCATGCTTGTAAGGAAGCCATTTGGCTTAGGAGATTGTGTTCTGATGTTGGTGTTGATGCAGAACAGATTACTATTTGGTGTGACAGTCAGAGTGCTATTTGCCTTGCGAAGAATCCAACTTTCCATGCCAGAACGAAGCACATTGATGTGCAGTTTCACTTTGTGAGAGATATGGTGGAAGATGGAAAGATAAATTTGGAGAAGGTAGATACTGTGAAGAATGTTGCAGATGCATTAACGAAACCAGTGGGCACTGTGAAGTTCAGATGGTGTTTGGAGTCTATGGGCCTTTTGGCCTATAGCGGTTAATTCCTGTTATGTTCCTATTGCTCTTACAAGGTGTTCGACAAGTGGGAGAATGTTAGGAATAAGGTGTCTCAACCTTGGATAATTCCTATTCTTATTATTTGTTTTGTAAAATGTATTTCTTTCAAATAATGTAATTAAGTGTGGGTGTACATGTCTAGTTTGCATGTTGATGTGTCACTCCACTTAATGTGTCGGCATCTTGAATTGTGTGTAAGGAGATCATGGCTGAAACGGTTATGACGGATTCCTATGACACGTAAGAGCTATGTCTGGAAGATTCAATGACAGGTGAAGACATGTGGCAATTGATAAAGTTGAGTACTGTACACTCTTCCACGATAGTGGGGTTCGGGGCATCGCCCCGAAAAAAATTTTCGAGTTCCTATTTTCTCGGAGAATGGTAAAACCCTAATACAGTTATCTTCGGAAGTTGCCCTAAAAGGGAAGCGCATGATATAAGCGTTTTTTAGGGTTGCGAAGATTTGTGATGTGAGTGTATTGTTGGAACGTTTTTTCATGCTGCCGCATTTTGTCTTCAAGAGTTGGAAATCTCCTGAAAGAACTTGCATTGCAAGTGTGTTGTAACCGTTGTGTTGAAGATAATACATTGTGCAGGTTTTGGAGTGCTGGGGTTTTTTACCGAAAGGTTTTCCCCAGGGTAAATCATTGTGTCATTCTTCATTTTCTGTATGTATGGTATATTGCTGCAATATCTTTGTTAAGTAGATTAACGAATCTGAAATTGTAAGGGTTTAAAACGAATTTGCACCATACTTTCCTTAAGAGATTAGTGTAGGAAGCTGTTTCCGCACCTGAGTTTCCTTACATAAATTTCATACTTGGAAAAAAAAAATGCAAATGCAATAAATGAATAATAGAGAATCATGCATGGGAACAAAACACCACCTACAAATGCAAATAAGTTATTGGAATGACATAAAATAGATGATAAAGTCAAATATATTATTGATCTATCCCTTTTTGGCATTTAATTTTATTATAGATAGATTTAGATAAATCATCATAGGAAATTTGGGATAATTTCAATAAAATATTTGGAGAAAAAATAGTTAATGTGAAGTTTTTCCTAGAAATTCAACTATTTATATTCAAAATGAGAGATATAATCACTATGTCTAATCACATAAGAAATATGAGATCTCTCATTAGAAAATTGGTAGAAGTCAAGGCTTTATTAGATGATGAAGATGCTAAGGATATTTTGTTAAATAGTTTGAAAATAAAACAATGTTATTTCTATGCTTAGTCCAATAACTTCTCAAACACAAGAGGATGTGATTTTGGCCCTATTAGGAGAAGAAAAAAGAAGAATGGAAAATATTTAAAATTTGATTCTCAACATGAGAATGTATTATACTCATGAGGTAATAATAATTAAAAGTAAAAATGAATTTTATTATTGTAAGAAAAAGGATCATATAGTGTGCACTTGTATAACTCGAGCCAATGATGTTCTTGAGGGAGAGATTAAAGAAAAATAAAATGATGTTACCTTAGCCTATATATATTTGTTTGTTTCAATCAACATGTTTTGTTGTGTGGAATGTAAAACTTAAGGGAGGGTGTTGGAATATTAAGATTAACATTAATAAATCCACCTTACTAACTTGTTTATTTTTTTTATTAAATAATTAGTTATATTCTTATAAGATAGTAGTTCAAATGGGAAGGTATATTTGAAAGGCTTTGTAAAAGCCATATTGTAATATATTCCCAAATGACCTGTATGATATAATTATTATTTTTAGTGTTTTTATCTCCAGATATATGTTCTCTTGAATTTTCCAATAGATTTTGTATGCTTTATTGGCCATGATTTCATGATTAATTTTCCACTTTCGACACTACTTCTTACTAACTTTGCCATCCAAACTTGTCTCTTAGACTAAATATTTCATATAGGTGCATTTTAATTTTCTTACTATCACCTTTGGCTGAATTTTTAAATTGGTTCAACCATGAAAAAAGTGTGGTTACTTTTAATTATTTCCACTTAAATGTTGGTTACAATTTTCTAATTTTCTTTCCATTTAGCTAGTCACAATTTCATACTAGCGTTAGTACTTGAAAATGGCAGTTTACTTCTACTTAAAACTTGTGGTATTTTCATTAATCTCTTGATACCTTTGGTGTTGAATTGGACTAGTTATGTCATCTAGGATTTGTTCCTCATTTTTTTTTACTTTTTTGAAAAAACAGTTATGATGGCTATACTTGTATTACCATGAATGGACATAAATTTCAGGATTTTGGGTGTTTTCATTCAATTTTTCATTTTTTCCCCTTAGCTCCTACTTTATATGTGTTTTATATGGAAGCCTTTGGATATATTTTGGCTAATAGTATTTCATGGAACCTTATTAAAGGTGCTATTTTTCGTAACTCTATAGCCTAGCTATTCAATGGTCATTTTTCTAATGACTCCTTTCTCACTCTCTTGGAGGACAAATGTGACATTATTTAGGATATTCAATGCTTAGATATTTTCTGGAAAGCTTTAAGGTCAAATATATAGTGGCATAAAACTCAATGTTATAGGAAATCCTTCTTAGCCAAGACCAATTGGTTCAATTCCTATGGATAGAAGGGGGTTGATCATAAGGAAGTGTTGAGATTCCTAAGCATCTCTTTTACCTTTTAGGTTTCTCCTTCCTCTTTAAGGAAACATATCATTTCTAGAGCTATGAAAAATTATCATATTAAATTATGAAGCCCCTTTCTTTGGCAAGGAGATTCCATGTGTGTTCAAGAATTCTTGTTGCAAACATTTCCATTACTCATCTTCCTAAGAACCTTGCAAATCCTCATATTTGAAGATTGAAAAAATCCATAGGTATATTTTATGGCCTCCCTTTAACCAAGGAAAATGGTTTCAAAAAGTATCCTAGGAGTTTTATTATTTCCCTCATGACTATAATAGGCTTGGATTTCTTTATATTCACTACTCTAAATGGTGCCATAATTTTAAATTTAATTAACATACTCTAAAACCTAACGAAACTAGGTTGTAGCAATTCAAATTGGAGAAGTGAAAGGTTAATACCTGCACTGAGGAAGAGTTTTGAGGAGTGAAAACAAGGTCAATACCAGCACCCAGGAAGAGTTTGGAGTTAAAACAAGGTCAATACCAGCACCGACAAAGAGTTTGGAGGAGTGAAAACAAGGTCAATACCAGCATTGAGGAAGAGTATGGAGGAGTGAAAACAAGGTCAATACTAGCACCGAGGACAAGGTTGAGGGCACTCAGGGAAAATCAATGACCAAGGGACAATGAGTAATGTAAGTTTGGCACCCCTATTCTCTTTAACCTGCAATTTTCATGCCTAGTTTCCAAAGATCTTCTCACATATTGGCACCCCTTTCTCATAAAATAGTATAAGATAAGACAAAAAAATAAAAATACTTAGTCTTTCACAATTTTATCAACTAGCCTTAGGTCTTGGAAAAACTCCCATAATCTACCCACATCTTGGTTGTTGTTGGGAACATGTTATTCTTTGTTGTATGATCTACCTCAAATCTTATGTCCACAAAGTTGCTAAAAACATAAAACAATAAGAAAAAATTTGAAGGTACAACTAAAAAAGGGTTATTTCCTTTTGGCCTCATCCACCTCTTATATTTCAACATAGCATGAAATTACACTTACATAACATAAACTAAAACAAATGGAAGTTTATAGGGGCAAAGGAGCCTAAGTATATGCTAGTCTAAGCTAGATCTAATGAATGGAAATAGAGGCATACAATTCTTCTTTAATACCTCCACCACAAACATATGCAAGGAAAGGTCTCCTCCCTCCTTGGTAGTGATAACCTCCTCCTCACACAACTGTGAAGAATTATGAATAGAGGAATATAATCTTTGAAGAACTCAAATTTGATTCTCTCCTACCTGATGCAATTAAAAATTTTATCCTTACAAACATTTATAGTGATTACTAGAGGCACATAGACCAATTCTTCATAATAGAAGAAATTGATCATACTTATAGAATGATGGCATTATGAGAACACCTTAGGTTAAATGAATAATTCCTAGCTATGTTCTCTAAATCATGTCCAACCATATAAGAGAATACCGCTGCTATGTTTACTTAGATACCATGGAGAAAGGCTCTTTGGGCTCTTTCATCAATCAAGGTATTGTTAAATTTTAACACCTAAAAGTGAAAATGAAGAATCTTTCCTATTATGGTGGCCAATTATGCTTCTCAACACCTAGATTACAAAATATTTTTCAATATCATTTCCATCACAATTAAACCTATTTCTTGAGATATAGTCATACATGTAAACAAATTGGCTATCTTGATAGTAGATACATTCTAGACAATTCAATCTTTGCATTGGAGATTATTGAATGGGCCCAACAAACTACTGATGATGCCCTTACTATTAAGTTCAAATTTTGACAAGGCATATGATTGCACCTAATGTCCTTTTATTTGTAAAAGGCTCAAATTGATTTATTTTTAGCCCTAAATAATTATCACACATTCAAACTTACAAAATACAAGTTGAATGAAGAACCTTATCATGACCTTTGAATTAAGAACCTTCATTCAAAAATGATGCCATGTCAAGAATTTCAAATGAAGGTATTTTTTATTTTAAATATTTCATGTCCAAAATGCTTTATAAAAGGAATCTTTGCATGAAGTACCTTCAAATGAAGACCTTAATTCAAAGGTCCTTCATTAGAAGATTCTTCATATGAAGGATCCTTTAATTCCATCTCATTATAGCTCTTAGAGTTGTTAGAGATATTTTTTTTTGGAGGTAGAGATTGGAACATCAAATAGTGTCACCATGACTCTACCAAGATATCCATCAAATTGATAAAAACTGACTTAACAACCACAAATTCACAAGAAAATTGCCTCTGTCAGCCCTAGGGCATCAATTCAATGTCAAGTTTCTTGCTTTAATAGAAACCTAAATTAAATGAATCTCTATCATACCATGATGCACACCAATCCACTGAGTTACAGCTCCAAGATAGTGAGTGGATTAGTGGATGTCATTTCTATTTAGCCCTCAAACCCTTACATAGGCAAAATAGGGCAGTCCCTATATTTGATTGTTTTCTCCCACAAAAAAGTGATTTATCACTTCAAAATAAAATGAAAATGAAAGGGAACATATATATTTATCTACATCAATGATCTCAGAGAATTTCAAGCTTTTATGGATCCATACAACACAAAAGAACTTCACAAAATAGTAAAAACACAAAAAATTGCTTCAAGAACATGGTATTTGATATGAAATTTTGGTGTCAACTCCTCCAAAAATTGCAATGGGATGGGAATACAATATGATATAAGTGGGATAAAAAATTCATCATTTGAAGCATCAAACCAGTATGCAAAGATGAAAGAAAGTGTTAACCCCTTAAACTGAAAAAGTTTCTTTAAACTTTAAGTTTGCTAGGTAGCCAATTATTTTTAGTTATCAAATCCTACCATCATACATAATCAAAATGTTGTTGTTTCAAATGACTATGAGCACTGACTTTCATTATTTGAATATGTTGAAACCTTTTCATAGAGAATTAGAACATTGATGTGACGACTCATCCTACCTTAATACATACCAAAAGTCTCCTAGAAATTAGACATAGGAAGATTTAAGATGACTTAAACAATTTTTATTGCCAAAGCATAAACTTATGATGACTTTACCAGGCCTAGTACACACTCCCTCCCTATTAACCACTTAGCCATATGGAAATTAATTGTAAATTAAATGTTATTTTTAGTCATGTAGGTGTCCAATAAACCAATTGGTGGTGTTTCCCTTCAAGCTTATTTACTTGAATTAAGAGCACAATTCCTTTGATTATAATTAGAGAATAAATTTGAGGCCTTGGTTGTGTAACTGGTGGACCATAGTCACATTTAACACCTGTTACAAATATTGGGAGTTAAAATGTTTAGTAGATTTGATTTGTGATGGACACATTTGGATAGTAGTAACAATAAATTGCAATCTACCAAGACTTGATTTCCTTATAACTTGTCAAATTCTAGTGATGAAATGATAGATTAATCATAATGTCACCTTGGGATCACATCACCATGAAAGAACTTCATCCAACATCCTTATGAGTGTAGGTACCACCAAATAGGTATTTGTTAGATTTTTCTTCCTCGAGCGAGGGAAATTCAGGAAGAGAAGAGGAAAGCGAGATATGTAGTAGGCCTAAAAGAGGGAGATCAACTAAAGGTCAAAAGATTAGAAGAAAATTCCATAAATGCATGGAATTTTTTCTTGTTGAAGGGGGGTCATGTTCTTATGATGATGAGATCATAGGTAACATTGAGGTGCCCTTGAGGTACAAACATCTATGGAAACAATGGGTACCCGAGGAACTTCCTCTAATAAACACTAATTTTTGTGTCAACGAGAGGATATATCGTATGGCACCATCATCATTACATGGTTTGGGCCTATTTTCCATGGATGAAATAAAGGTTTGTTAAAACAAAGTTATTGAATTGATGGAGTATGTTGGACTCTATTATAGTTACAAAGATTGGATGCATCTGGTTCGATATACATGAAGTATGGTAGGTATGCACTATCAGAAAATTATATATAGCTAAACGATAAGGATCAAAATAAAGGAGTGGCTAGGTAAATTAAGGGAAGGCCAAAAGAATCAAGGATTATTGCAAGGTTCATAAATAGTACTTGACCTAGGTCAATAAATAAGCAACCCAATTACATATCTAAGGCGCGAGAAGGAAATTGTGTATTCGTATGTGAGAAAAAATCAGTAACTATAGGGGAAGAGTTGCTAATCGATTACAATTTGAATCTCTTAGATAGAAAAAAAGTTACTATAGGGGTGGTATGTACTATATACCATTTTACCCAACCTCCAACTAATGACTCCAATAAATCATTTTATTATTATGTTTTTTTCGTAAGTATTGGTTTCATTTCGATAATATTTTTTATGTTTAATTTTTGTCACATCGGGACATTGATCATACGAGGAAGGATCCGGTCTAGAACATAGATCATGATCCATCTTCAGGTGCTTCTACCTGACAAGTTTACCTCATTGTAATTATACAAATTAGATACGAGAAATTTTTTTTATTATCATGTTTTTTTCATGAGTTTATTGGGTTAATTTTGATAATGTTTTTAATATTCTTGTTGCAGTTGGTTGATCGGGGAAAGGCACCAATAGTAGAGGATATCATCCATATGGAGGTGCAGTCACTATTATGTGATGATGACATCGCGTTTTCTACAAACCCTATCGATATGATGAGGAAGGCCCAAAAAAAAACCAATGAAAAAATCCTTAAGTTGGTATTCATAGTGCCTCAAACAAATGAGATAAGAGAAAGGGTTAAAATATTTTCTGAGAGAGCACAAAATTGCAAGTAAGTTGTCATGAGATATTTAATTATAACATAATCTCATTCATGGTTTTATATTTTGTACTTTTTTACGTCATGAACTAGAATATGTGTTGTTTTTACAGGATTATTTGCATCCTCATGATGTTGTTGGCCAGGATTAGGGTACTGCAAGTGTTTCCCAAGAAATAGTGGTTGGTACAAGTGTCAATCCTGATCTTCCTGCACATACATCACATCATTTGACCCCATCATCCATTCCTATATTATTGACTGAAATTTTGGCAACACATACCATGCAGGCATTCGATAGTGCACCCTCTAGCAGTGAACACATGCCACTACATGTGTCAGGACATGTACTTGGCAATTTAGAGGCCACTAGTACTGGTGATATTTTAGCAACATTCCCTAGATCTTCCCATATTACTAGTATGCGAACATTTCCAGTCACATTTGTGGTAACCAAGGATTTCGCTCCCATAAAGATAGAGAAGGTCCCAGTTACTTTAATTTTTTTTAATTAGTATTATATATAATTTAATTGAAATTTACTTATTAATCACTCTTTATAGACTAATGATCCCATGATCATTTTGCAAGAAATGATGTTTTTTATAAACATCTAAGTGATATTACATTGGAGCCCTTCGGGCCCACCATACATACATGGTGGAATGCCCAAAATCAAGATTTAGAAGATGAGCTCATTAACCATTTAGTTGTGTTGTTCGATGATAAAAATTTCAACTGAACTAAGGTCCTTAAGAAATCTGGTATGTATCTAAAGTATCTGAGGGACCAATATAGGTCACATTTAGAGAAGAACAAAAAGTACGAGCATCCCCCCACGATTCCAAAGAGGGAGTGGAAGGACTTGGTGTTGGATGGAAAGGAGAAGGTTGAAAAGAAAAAAGTAAAGACACCACCGGGCCAAGGAAGGTATGTGATACTATCAACAATGTAATTATATATTGATTACTCTTTCTTTTTACATAATCTAACGTATTTAAAAAAATTTATAGGCTGCCTAACACATTGAAGGAAACAGAGGCAAGACTAGAAACCTATCGGCAGCACAAACTTGGCTTTGATGGTTATATGAAATTAGCCACATGAATTTTAAGTATTAATAAATGAAATATTGCATACAAATAATAAATTGAAAACAATTTTGGTTTTATAACTCCATAGAAACAAAATTCATGATCTTATGCAAAATTGTAGGGCTCTGATTTCAACAAAGTTCCCACATAAGAGGACCTGAATATTGCCTTCCAGCAAGGCTATGGAGCTCTGACTGAACATCTAAGAGTCTTGATTGGGAAAACACAATCTTCCACTGCATCCAACATGTAGGTAAATAAACTCAATAAAGTTTATTTAAAATTGAATACTTGTGCAATCTATTCAATATTAATTTCCACCATAATAATGTGCATATTTGTTTTAAACATACAAGCAATGATAATACTACATATGAAATTAGAATGCAGCCCGGTGAGGGTGGAGCACCACATGTAGATGAAGGTCATGGTGTTCATCCTGTAACTGGATTTATTCAGGTGCTATACAAAATGTAGTATGGAATAATACAATTAAATATCTTTAATTGCATTGGGTGTATTAATTAATGTAACCTTTCATGTTTCAACTTTAGAGCATGTGAAGTGTGATCAGCATGTTGAGCATGATCAAACTAGACAAGATCAGGAACATGATGTGGCCCCATCAGGTAAAGAGGACCACTAAAATATTCTTTTAAACCTATTTAATTGCAATTGGTGTATTAATTAATGTAACCTTTTGTGTTTCAACTCCATATCAAGATTTAGAGAGTGTTCAACATGTTAAACATGAGGCTATAAGATAAGATAGAACATTATGTGGCCCCATCAGGTAAAGATCACCACTCTAATGTTCTTTTAATTAATGAAATACTTGTAAAAGTAATAATAAAACATATCAATATAACATTTCTTTGCTATTGCAGTAGACTCCCCTTGCAGTGGCATCCACGTTGTGAGTAAATGACTAGGCATACATTAAGATCACGAGTAGAGCTCAGAACAATTGAAGGGGGGATAGATGATTTTGAAAACAATACTCCACTTCAGATTTTTTTAGCTGCAAAAAAAAAAAAAGTGATTGTAATCATATTATGACAACCATATTTTTGATAATATGTAAAAAATAAAAAAAAGAATGTTATATGTTAATGAATGAATGTGAATATGTTAATGAATAAATTGTATATGTTAATAAATGAATGTTATATGTTATTAATGGATGGATGAATGAATTTGAATATGTTAATGAATTAATGTTATATGTTAATGAATGAATGTTATATGTTATTAATGTAGGATGAATGTATGAATGAATGACTAATGTTATATGATCGGGTATAGGTAATTGAGAGTGATGTGACGGGGGGAGGAGCCAAATGATATTCCACTTTCACATGGTTGGCCTTGTTAAGTAGAGAATATTAAACTATTCTTGAAACAAAGAGAATCTCAATAAGGTAATGCACTTTTCAATATAAGAAATGCATCGTTTGAAGCATCAAACCAATATGCAAAGATGAAATAAAGTGATAAATTTTCACTATGAACATTGTGTTGTGTGTGGATTTGGTTTCAAAGCTCTATTTCTTTTTTTTTAGTGGTCTCTAAAATTTGAATTTTGTGCATAACAGGTTAGTGGAAAATTTGATAGCTCTAAAGGGTTTAGAGGTTCGAGTGGGATAGATACATGGATATTTGGATCTTGTTGTTGATGGGAGGCTTCCACTTAACCATGAAATTTGTACCATCTATAGGTATGCAAAAATTTCTCTACTTACATTCATTCAACTTATTGTAAAATAATATCTAACAAAAATATCCTTTTCATTATACTTAGATGGATTTTCATGCCCTATTCCAAAGCACATGTTTTAGAACGAGTAAGAAGGATGCTAGAAAAGGTTAAGGAATTTGGCTTTACACTTGCCAATTTCATAGTTTACTTCATGCATCCAACATATTGCCAATGTGTTTCACAATTGTTGGAATCATATCCTATAATTACAGAACTAGTAAAATTAAAATATGTAAGTTTCAAATATGGCATTACATATCTTTCTATGAATTTTTGAAAGAAAATATCAAAATGGAGAAGTATTAACAAAATAATCTGCATATTTTCTAAGAATTAGGGAATTTTTTTGCAGAGTTATCTTGAAAATATTTAAGACAAAAGTAATTTATAGAGATTGAAGCAAAATATCGATAGTCTAAAATAACCAGTCAACACATCTTAGTAGTATCTCAATTCAAGAGAACTAAGTCCACTATCCACTAGCAAATAAAACAAATGAAATCAATTCATAAGATTATTCTATTCTAATAGGGTTGATTGGTTGCTTAATTTTTTTTTATTGTTAGGAAGTCATCAATATACACTTGTTTTTCCCGCCTTCTCTTGCCTCGTGGCTAGAGTTTATGTAGAAGGCATCAAAGTAACCTTCAAGATTGATAATGGAAATGATTACAAGGCTAGTATAACTTAATGATAATTGGGTATGATTTTATTTGTTCAAGACCAATTTAGATTCATTTTTTTCTCACACTACTTTTATTTACATTTATGTTTTTCTAATATCCATTTTCCTTTACATTGATATTCTTCTATAAATATTGTGTTTACAATAATGTTTTCCTTAATTTAATCTAGGGGAGAGGACCCAATGCCTAAGCATGCTTCAATAGTTGTGATAGTAGTGGTTTATATAGTGCTCAACACTAATTATTTGATTCTTCTTACTGATCCAGTTAATACTTTCCAGTTACTGTGATTGATTATAAGGATTTAATCTTTACTTGATTGTGATAAACTTAGATTTTTGGGCTTGTCTTACAGGTGCTTTTTTAGATGGGTGAGGATTGTTTCTTGTGCTAAAAATATTTTTATTTGTTAATGCAAAACTTACATAGCTGAATCAAGGGGTAGAGGTTGTCCTCTTCAAATGGAATAAGAAGGAGAGTCGGAAGTGGAAGATCAATCCAATCTGTAAGTTTTGTGTGTAGCTACATTGTATGGAATTATTTTTCTTGGGTATTACTTAAATTTAAAATTTTGATTATCTGGTAAAAGTCATTTTTCCATAGAGGGTTTGGAGGCTTTATCTCATAATTCATATTGCTTGTGTCACTATTTTTTTCTATTCAATATGATATGTATCTCAAGGAGGATATGGATCTGGTTCTTCAGACCATCAACTTAATAAAGAGGAGCCTCAATTTTGTGCTATTAGGATTTACTATGAAGCTAATCGAAAGTTTTTTATTGTTTCTTGAGGCCATATTGTAGTGCTTTCTCTAGGAAGCCCACATGATCCCCATCAGGTATCTTCTTTTTGTTGTCTCTAAATTTCTTAAAAGAAATCAACAACCAGTTTGTCTAAATGTGGCTCGTTTACAAATTAATATCTATTTTGGAATGAATGGATCAAAGTGGATTCATGGGCTATTAAAGAGAAGGCTCTCAAACATGGAGATCAAGAGTGGGACCAGGTAAAACCATTCATAATTATGCTCATATTTTTTTATTGACTATGTAAGAGCTAAGTATCCAAGATAACATTTTGTATTTTTCTATTGAATTTCTAGAGTGAATAATTTTGGGTTTGCAATCCTTTTTTTAAGTACACTAGCTAAGTATCCAAGATGCACTGTAGGTACTTTTTCTCACCAAATTGCTCATTTTCCACAAAATTAGATTCTAGTGTGTAGTTTAATATTCACTAGTTTGATTTTTTCTTTTTTAACAAAACTAGAATCCAATTCGTAGGTTGTGCTTATTGTGAAAATTTGTACGATGAGTTTTTTGTATTCATCTGCACAATAATTTCCTTTTTCAATAAAATTTTATGCAATGGAGTTCAAATATTAGGATTAGGTTACTAGTTTTTCTTTGAGTAATAATTTAAAACCTCATTCATTGTCCTTATCAATGTATATGACTATCCTACAAACTGCCCTCTTATATTCATGAATTTCTTTCAACTTATCAAAGGATGACTATGTCTTGATGAAAACCTTTGTTTGATGGTTATCCTTCATATGAATTTCTCAATCTTCTCTTTCACAACTTTATTTTACTTCACTTTCATACCTCTGAAATTTTGTAATAGTGTCTTCAACCTCTTTGTAATTCCCGTGATGAACTGTGTGTTACTGTGTCAGCACTTCCTTGACCATGAGAATGGGAAACAAAGCAATCGAGATTCCATTTAGTAAATCTATGTACATTTGCAAAAAATTTAGCCTTCAATACCTCATCACCATTAGACTTCTAAAGGAACTTTCACAAACTTATACTATCTATCTAGCTTTGAGTCCTACATTGTCCTCTGAATATTGTGCTTTCTACTTTCCATTATCAATATTTGTCTTCAGAGCTTATTTAAGATTGTTTATTTGGCTTGACTTTGGCCTCCATACTTGTCTATCATAGTTCTCAGACCATCATTATATATTTATTTCCCTCTTCATCATAGTTGATTATCTTCAACAAATTTTCATACCACTACCTTAGTATAGTCTATCATTTTGATATGAAGTAAAGGGCATTGTGATATTCATCAAGACTACTATCAAAACCTTTTCACTATCACTAATGGATCTGATTGTACTCTTGATGGAAGTCATGCAATTGTACTTCACTTGAAAGTAACCTTCTTCTCTTTCTTTGATGTCAACACAACATTATATTGTTAAGGGTTACCATCTCTATGCTCAATCCACTATTTAGCTATCATTCCTCAAGCACATGTCCTTATATCTTTCATTTCTGAAGTGATTGTACTTACACATTGGTATGAATATCTTTTAAAATTTGAGAATACATTATTTATGATAGTAAACCTTCCTATAACATCATAAAGTATATTCTTCATGTGCTATATGGTGAATATTTTTTTGTCTTAACATCTATGATTCATCATTCACTATCCATGACAGTCCCCTTGATCTCATGACTCATCATAAGTTTTATATTTTTCTCCAATTATTGATCATCAACACCAAATGTGGCCATCATAATATCATCCATAGCCTCCATATTCTACAATTATTAATTGCTCATTTCTCATACATAGTAACCAGATAATGTAGACCTAGAGCTTGGACTACAAATGTATGCAAAAAATGATAAATCCCTTCCTTTGTAAGCCTAATTAAACACAACAACTGACATGTTATATATTTTAAACAGTCATATGACTGTCCTTTTCCTACCTTGTAAAACCTTACCCAATGCATACAATAGTTTATTGAAATACAAAGTTCAATGGCCTTTTAACTCTTGATACTAATGTCATTGCATTTGTCAAAACAGGGTTAATCATATTTTGATCTAAATATTCATAATGAAATCTTCCAATTTTTCCTTTATATCTGAGTATTGATGACAATCCATCTTGTATTTTACTACCCCTTTTAAATTCTCATGGTCTTGGAACATCAAATTTCTCTCTTTGATTGACCTATCCTTATGTCTTGTCATTATCCCTATGGATGCACTTTGGAGCATCCTACTAATTTAAAATATCGCCTAGAGTCACATCGATAAGTATTTCGATCCATTTGTATCTTCATCGACAAGAGATCATGTATTGCTAGGATATTCTACAGTTTCCCCAACATGGTGAGTCTCCCTGATGATTATTCTTTTGATCTCAAGTATGTTGCCAAGACTCTTGTTGATGTAATCTCATCGGCGTGACATAGCGGGTTGGGTAGACATTTAGAACTTACTTCGCTAGTATATGTCTTGTCAATATTCTTTCATCGTGCTTCATCGATGAGACAAGATGAGTATCTCATCGATGAAACTTCATCACTGAGACCACAGGCTAGTCCTCCTGATATATCTTCTCAAGAAATTTTGATCTCTATAATAGTCTTGATCTTTCACCAATATGCCTACATTTGAATGAATAATTTTTTTAAAAAAAATTGCATTGTTTCGTCAAATTTTTGACAAACCTCAAAAAGTGTCCAACGAATTTGCAATACATTCGACGATACTTTTATCGTAATGAATTTTCCTATTTCATCGCAATTTCGACGAATTGTTGTGGTTGTTCTTTAGATGTCAATTATGTCACCAAGACTCTTGCCGATGTAATCTTATCGGCGTGACATAGCGAGTCGAGTAGACATTCAAAACTTACTCCAATAGTATATGTCTTGTCGATATGCTTCCCTCATGCTTCATCAATGAGACAAGATGAGTATCTCTCAGATGAAAATTCATCATTGAGACCATAGGTCAGTCCTCCCGATATATCTTCTCAGGAAATTTTGATTGTTGTAACAGTCTTGATCTCTCACCGATATTTAGAATACATCGAAACTTTCATCATAATTGCGATGAACTTCTGTTGTTGATCCGATGCTTTGGCAAAGGCATGCCACTTGTGTTCTGGCTACTGTTCATCGCTAGATAGACAAAAATTTCATTGATATTTTGACGAGCTTGCTTCATGATTTCGACGTTTTACAGTTTTTCTGAATATCGACAAAATTTGAGTGACGAAAATTATTTTGGTGATTCATCAGTATTCCGACAATAGATTGTCGAAATTCTAACAAACTATCATCGAAAATTGGAGTCAAATACAGTAGTGAATTAATGGATTGGTACAACTCAGTTGTGAGTCATTTAAAGAAAACAAAGTGGAAATAAAGAATGTTTATTGTAGATTCCTTGCATGCACGCCATTGTTATTTCTATGAACCCTTAGATGATTAACTAGAGCCTATCAAAACTGCATTCTTAATTATAAGTTATTAAAGAATGAGTAGCTAGGAACAATATGAGGCAAGTTGTTTGACTCAGTGAAGAATGGAATCCTTGCTATCCTTATGATAAAAAAAGTTACAAAATAAGTAAAGTTCTTGAAAATTATCTTATTACACTTGTAAGTATCAAAATATACCCTCATGGGTCAGTATGCAGTAGCATAAGAGACAAAAATGAAGGTTAAAAATTGTATTATATGATTTCTTGTTGAGTAGGGTAATAAAATTGACTATATGAAATTTTTTGTGTTGCACTTAATTAAAACCTTGGCCAAGGTGCTGCTACTACCTGTTAGTATCAGTTAGTTTTTTCTTCCAGATATTCACCCCAAACAAAGGTCATACTATCTAGGAGTTTATTATAGTGTATGACCGACTAGGGATTATGTAGGGTCAAACACCAATCTTAGATGGCATTCAAAATCTCTTTCCATTACTTCCCTACAAAGGGTTGGGCATTTCTAGTAGGAAAAGGCATGGGGGACTAGTAAGTCTGTGGTTGGGTAGAAACACGCCCTAATGATATTTTTTCTCCTCAGTTTCAACAATAAAATATGGTTAAATTTCCAGATGGAATAGAAAGATTCAAGGAAAATAGTAAACTCAAACTCTCTATATCTAGGGTGATCCCACAAAAGTGGTTTACAATTTTTGGCCAAACTCGACACTGGAATTATTATTTTTAGCTAAATCTTCATATTCAGGAACCTATAGCGGCTAAACTATGAGGAATTTGAAGATTATGCAAACTAGAGTCTCATCACATTTTTTCTATAGATTCTAAAAATATTTTTTTCAAAATTTTTGGAAATAGATTGCACTTCTTTTTCCATCTCCCATGAAAAACTGGTTTTTTTTAGAAAACAACATTTTAAACAAGTGACGCTCACCGAATTGTAGGAGCTGAGAAAATAAAACTTCACAAACCCTGAAGATTGCCTGCATGCAAATAACCTGCCACAAAAGAAGAGATGGAGACAAACAAGCAAGGGTTCTCTGAAAATTGAAAATGTCTATATCAGAGAGAATGAGAGAATGAATTGATATGAAATACAATGGGATGAATCCTTATAAAAAGGAGATCATGCAAACCCTAATAAAACCCTAATAGGAAAAACCCTAATAGAAGCCCTAATAGGAAAACATTTAATAATTAATATAATTATTAAATGTCACATTATGCAAACTAATGCAAAATCTTAAGAAGGAAATAAAGGTAACTTAATCAACATAATTAAGTTAAAAACTTTACTCTAACACCCCCCCTTAAGATGAGCAACAATGCAACTACAAACAAATGCAGAAAAGCAAAGGTAATTACAATGCAAGAAGGCAAACATGGGTCTTGACAAGTAGGCCAGATCAGGTACCCAAATACAACCAAATCTCTGTAAAGAGGAGAAATAGAGAAAACCTCATGGGAAAAATCTCTACTCCAAAAAGAGATGCAGAAAGCCAAGAAGAACATCACTGAAGCAGAAGAAGTTGTAAACAACTATTGAAAGATGACTGCTATGGTGCTGAAGAACCTCCGTTGAAAATAGGATGATCAGGATAAAAAAGACAACAATCTATATGAGTGCCCCATATGACACTACTCGAATGAGATGGAAAACAAAAGCAAACACCTGGAACAAAGATACAAAATCTGCATGAGTGCCCCAAACGACACTACTCGAATCAGATGGCAAACAAAGGCAAACACCTGGAATGAAGATACAAATGAAATAAGTACCAATAGTCTATCAAGAAGACAACAATTTGCATGAGTGCCCTAAACAACACTACATGAATCAAATGGAAAACAAAGGCAAACACTTGGAACGAAGATACAAATGGTACAAGAACCAATAGTCTGAAACACTGATCAACTGAGAATGGAAGATTCCTTCCAAGGTGAAACCAAGGAAGCATTAGCATGAATAGTATAATACCCCCCCATAATGGTGAACTGGGAGCCTAACATATCAACTGAAATGGTGTACAACACCCTATAGTGCATGAAGAAGATACAACATCTGAAAGTGCACAAGAAAGCACCTCCAACTGAAA
This sequence comes from Sequoiadendron giganteum, assembly GCA_007115665.2. NCBI lineage: Eukaryota > Viridiplantae > Streptophyta > Pinopsida > Cupressales > Cupressaceae > Sequoiadendron > Sequoiadendron giganteum. Next base: position 195,890,562 of record CM021106.1, read on the forward strand.
AAGTGGTGTGCAAAACAAAGCACACATGCATGAGGCTGGAATAATATAGATTCAATGTCGTCATGGAGGGACACTCACTGGACAAAGATCTGATGGCAAAAAAAAGGAAAACTACACAACCCCTCATGGCACTTTATAATATTAGTGCGAGTACAAAATATGGCACAACCTTATGTGCAAAATCCTCAAAAGATGCATGTACAATAGTGTGGCACTTTATCTCAATGCGTTTACATAAAAGATAGCTTACAAATAATGTTCAAAAATTTCCTGAAAGGACAAAATGCTAGAAATACATGAAGCACAGCCAAGAACAAAGCATCCCATGCGAACAAAAAGTTTCCAAGAGCAAATATGTCTAGGTAATCCACTAGAGTGTGAAAACACAAATAACTAAATAAAGTATACCTAGAGTGAAATCTGGAAAAATAGTATGGATGAAATTGAAGAGCTCTAAAATACGGTTCCAACGCCATTGAGATAGCAAAAAACAGAGAAATTGATCAAAAGATATGAGCTTGAGACTGAAAATAGCCCCATTGTCTTCAACTGGCTATAGAATGCACCAACGGAAAAAAGAAGTGATGAGACCCACACCACTAGAAAGATGAGAAAACTAGCTTTCTGATGATATCTTGTTTTCTAAAAAATTATATCGTATGCCCAAGTTACGGCCTCCGGAATAAATCAGCTCCAAAGAGGGAAAAAACCAGTGCTGGGTTAAATTTGATGGTCATACGGCCGTCGCAACAAAATCACTAGGTTAAATTTGAAGGCCAAACGACTGTCACCGTAAAAGTGCGATTGGACTATTTTAAAAAATATATATTTTTTATATAAAAAAAACAATAAAAAAAAGGATTTTGATTTTTTTTGTTTTAAAAAAAAATCATTTAAAAAAATACAAACATTTTTCTTTTGGAAATTAAAAAAAAAAAACAAACCAGGGTGGGTCCCGCATGGGCCGTGGCCTACCAATGTGGCAGGGTGGTACCCATACGGTACCAGTCACTGCAGGTTGGGGGTGGCACCCAAGGGGCCACCGCCTGCCGTAAGGATAGGCGGCGATACACTTGGGTATCGTCCCTGCCTGCGTAGGGACCCACAGGCCTGAGCAAGCCTTTAAAAGGCTTTAAAAATTTCAGCCAAAATAAAAATTTTTCCTCATTTAAAAAAAAAAAAATCTAAAAAATATACAGTAATTTTCCAAAAATAAAATGACGAAAAGAAAAAGGAATTTTTTTTTACCAGCAAATGGACGCCCATATTGCCGAATTGTAAAACAATTTTGCCTCAAATTTTGACTTTTTCCAAAATGGACAAATGAACAGTTGATTTAGGGGTTTTGGACTGTTGAGGACACAATGGTGATGTCCGTTTGAGCTGAAAAAGCTTTAAAATTGTAGGTATGCCCTAGATCAAGAAAACAAGCCCCAAACCCTTGAAGCTCCAAAAATCTTCAAAACAAGAACAGGAAGCAATAGGTGTGGAGCTCTGATACCATGTAGGAGTTGAGAAAATACAACTTCACAAACCCTGAAGATCACTTGCATGCAAATAACCTGTCACAAAAGAAGAGATGGAGACAAACAAGCAAGGGTTCTCTGAATACTGAAAATGTATATATCAGAGAGAATGAGAGAATGAATTGATATGAAATACAATGGGATCAATCCTTATAAAAAAGAGATCTTGCAAACCCTAATAAAACCCTAATAGAAGCCCTAATAGGAAAATATTTAATAATTAATATAATTATTAAATGTCACATTATGCAAACTAACGTGAAATCTTAAGAAGGAAATAAAGGTAACTTAATCAACATAATTAAGTTAAAACCTTTACTCTAACACGAATAATGCATAACTTTTTTTCCATGAAGGATAAAATTCTAATTCTTTCGAATTTAGATTTGTAACTCCAATATCTAGTGCTTCCACTTGGTTAAATAGTTTTTTATTGAATATTTTTTCTTTAATCAAGTTTCAAAGTCAAACCAATTAAAATTTAGACATAGCGCGACCATATAATGCGTAACTTTTCTTGTATATATCAAAATTCAATTTATTTATTATTTTTGGAATAAGGACTTCAATATCTGGTGCACTCATATTTTTCTTTTTCTGTTTTGATAATTTGCTATTTTTCCACATGTGCAAAATAGAGACCTTCATTTTTTATGAAAAAACCTATGTTTAATAAAACTAAAAAAACAAATACATAATAAAACCAAAACATATTAAAATTATATTCATTGGATAGCTCATTTGGAGGAATACCATAATGATTTCAAATAAATTTTAAGTGAATTTGTTTGATCCCCCAACAAGTAAATCAAAAGTGATTTTTTATTAGCATTTTGATAGGTGTAAAGGAGACTCATTTATAGGTATGGTTTAAAACTAGTGAGGTTCTATCCAAAGGGGTTTCATATAAGGTGGTTTGATGAAACCCTCTTCAATTGGAATCGTTAAAATGGAACTTTTTGAGGCTCAAATCTTTATATTTTCTAAAAATATGCGATTTCAGCAAAAATTAGTTCGTCTCAGAAATTGTAAACCAGTTTTATGGGATCACCCTCTATGTAATGGTTACTTATTTAAAAAAATTCCTTTAATTATTTTTCATTCATTTCAAATAAAATCAACTTAAAGTTCATGTTCTCTCTTTCTCTAAAAAAAAATTATTTCTTCTCTATATCAATTGATTTATGCATTTCAATTTATGCAAGTTATATTAGAATTAAATTTTGCACTTTAATTAGTTGTTTAGTTTTACTTTATTACACTAGGCCATCCAATTTTCTTTATCTTTGCTACCTTTTCTTTTGTATAGAGTTTTAAGGCCCCTTCAAAGCCTGTTTATCACTAATAAAACACACACACACACACATATATTTATATAATCAAACATATATATGTATATACATAATACTATTTGTTTTTTACATAAATATCTTTATAAAACATTATGAGACAAATAAATATATTAATATAAATATATATTGACATACATACTAATAAATGTATATATATGTTTATATATATATATAATATATATATGCATATATATATATATGAAATGAAGTTGATAATATGAATCATAATGTACATAAGATAGCACTAGATATAGTGGAAGTAATATGCAACAATGCATATAATATAAGCATGGGTGCATGAGACAAAGAGCACATTTTTATGTGGAGGATAAACAACACATAAGTGAAAGCATGACCAAGTCAAACTTCAAAGCAAAGAACATATTAAAAATTCCAACTGTGTAAAGCACATAAGGGAGGGAAATAAAAGTTGTGATTAGCAAGCATCTACTCTTCTAGTTGTGCCTATGAAGGTTGCACCAAATTATTTAGGTGGTGCCATATGTTGAGGTTTTTGTAATGCAACAAAAGACTATGAATTCCAAGAAACATGCAAATAAGCGATTTGAAATAGTTAAATGTAAACTTGGAAATATTTTGGAAGGGAAATTAAAATAGGAAACCTAATTTTAACTTGTCATCCCAAATCCTTAGTCAACTCAACCATGAAACTATTATGTGTTGCAAACCTATAAACGAGTCATTACATGAGGAAGAAATGTGGCAGTTATACTTTCTTGTTTATAGTCTTCATTTGGTCATGAATTTGTAAAAAAGGAGGAGCCCATTCTACCAAATGGTACACTTATCTTTCTGATTGTCATGATGTTTCTTTGATGTGAGTTTCAGAGGTTGTAACTTGAGGGTTATTTTGGTGTTTTGTATTTGTGAGTATTGAGATATTTTGTGAGAAGTAGAAGAGGATAGTCAAGGGGAATTTGAAGGAGGAGTTATCCATCTTAAGGAATCATTATAGGAAGGAGATAAATCAATTGGAAGCTTAATCAAAGATGCTATTTCTATTCCTTTCTATTTTTTTTGAAAATGATTAAATAGTTATTTTGCATATTGAGAAAAATAGTGTTTTTAAATATGTTTAGAGATTGATTGATTTGTTGAATGTTTCAATTTTTTCAATATGTTGTTGAAGCTTTCTTTTTGAATAGGTCTATTTATACCCTATATATGGGTGTTTAATTATAGTGCAACACAAATATACTATGTGGAGATATCTTTGACATAAATAAGGATTATATTTTAGATGTATGTAGCATTATGCAAGATGTTAAATACAATGGTAGTATAGTCATATTGTTATAGAATGAATATGTATGGTTATTCTTGGGATTGGTCAAATCCATGGGAAAGGTGATAACCTAGATATAGACTATAATGGTCATTTAAAACCAAATCAAGCTAGGAAGGTGGGTGAAAGTTTGACATCTACTTTAAGTTAAGGGTAATGGAATCTTTGGCCAAAGTAGTGTAAGTAGCAACTATTTAAAATATCAATTTTAGTGTGATTCAGGATTCCTTACTAGGCATGGAAAGTTCATACAAGTACATTATAACCATTGTATGTTAGACTAGAAACATATAAGACACAACACCAAACTCAGAATAGGATATTTTTATGATTTTACCAAACCAATCTCATTGTCAAAGGGTAGGTACATCTTACCAATTAGGTAGATGTGCAAGCGACCACAGTAAGTATGAGGTGGGTAGAAAATAACTTGAGTGATGCTTCTACTCTTCCAGTGATGGACGAGATTTGAGGGGTAACTCTTGGACCATTATACCTTATACTTTTTGTAATATTGTTTAAAGCTATTTATGTGATTCATATTCATCATTATTGGAATTGAAAATATGAAATTTCATAAGGAAATCATGTATCATTACTATTTCAATTAATGAAAGGAATTTGTTTTTATGCAATTGGAAAAGTTTGAATTATATTTCAAATATGCAATTATTATTCAAAGGAAATTAAATTGTTAATACTCTTAAAGATTAGATGCATGAGTTATTCACTTTTGGGTAAGACATACCTGAAATTACTGAGTAGAACAATGGGGATGTTACAACATGAATCCTAATAAAGGGATATACATGTTTTAAATTTATAAATCATGTAGATTAATGAAATTTAATTTCTTACTATGTTTCATATCCTTATATTTTTAGAAAAAAATTTAAAAATATTTAAGAATATATTTTTTTATATTGACACTATAGTTTAGTTTCTAATAAAATGCTGAAATATGAGGTAAAGTTGGACATCTCTCCTTATATAGTAGAAAAATCTTTTTTTCATATTTAAAACTTGAAACTTTAGTGAAATGATTCTTTTACACATTTACATCAATATATTTTTTAAATAAATGTTAAAAATTGTATGTAATGAAAACACAAGTATCTCAATAATATGTTACTTTTCATCTTAAATATTTATCCAAAAAATATATATCATTTTGACATGGGATAACTTCTCTACTGCGTCATAGTAAAAATATTTTTTTAACAAGATAATTAACCTTATATTTGTTTTGGACATACATTCAATAAAAATTATAATAAACCATAATTGACTATTACTTTTTAAAAATACTAAATAATATTCAAATAAGTATGTGTTTTTGAACCATCATGCTTTACACATATTTTTCTTTTGGTCAATGCACCCCAAAGTGAAGTAAAATAAGTGTTTAGAGCATTTTTTTGGTTGTAAAAGTTGTATTCTAATGTAACTAAATCATATGTTTGATGAAAATTAAAATTCAATTAAAATGGTTAAATTAACTTGTTTTGATAACTTCACATAAATTTGGATACATCTTTGAAATTTTACCCTAATAATTTTCTAGTATAGCCACATCACTATCTATATTGATGTCTACCCACATTTAGGATATTTTATTTCTTATTCTATGTTTCCAACTCTCAAAATTCCTTTCATATCTATTCTTGTCCATTTGTGAATGCTAGACCCATGTGTGTTAGAATTTGGTCCAAATATGATTTCTCATATAATTTATATGTTACTATTTTATCTAGTCAATCATGTTCTCTTAAACAATGAAAAATATTTTCTATGTTACACTTGGGTATGTGTAGGATCATCATGGGAAAAATAGGCCCTTAAGTGGCAATAAAATTCAGAAAAATTAGAGTTAGTCCCACTTGGGTATGTGCAGTAGTAGTTAAATTTCAGGGAAAAAATAAGAAGTACGTGTTTGTCTAACCACCCTAGCCACAGTAAAATGATAATATTTTAGATATAAGTGGAGGACTCATGTCCCAATGTGATGCATATTTTTTTATAGTTTCTTTCCAAGTAAATAATTAATTATGAATTTTTTATTACAACCTTTAAAAAATATTAAAAAATCGTATGTCTGACCACCTTAACTTGGTCAAAACTTCATTAAATTCAAATCTTTTTTTTAATCCTATAGTATGTGAAGCATAGAATGTGACTCATGTTTCAAATTCAAAAAATATGATATCGTTTGAAAGTTATAGATGTTTTTCAATTACCCTATGAATCAGGACTTTAGTCATAATTCAAATAGAAAATGAATAATAATTATTTATTAAATTCAAAGTAAAACATAATTTATATTGGTGGAAAGCTAAGAATATCCTTTAAAAACCCTTTTTGTTTCATCAATTTGGGGTTAAAAAAAATCGTTAGCCACATGGGCCATCAAATCACTTACATATCGCCACTTTTTGGCCCATAATGATCCTACACATACCCACTTATATTGTGTTGTAGTGTAGGAAAATGAAAACCCTTGCATTTTTACACTTGTTTGAGCCCACCTTGCTTTATTTATCTTTATTTATGTTTTAATTGGTCCTATTTTTCATCCAAAATCCTAATAAACTATATATTTTTCTGGCTAGTCCTGACAAACATCAATGGATAAATGATAATCTAATGATTTTGTCTTAGTGTCACTAATTTTTGGGTTGGTACTAAGATTCCATGTAGGAAATATTTGTCCCACAAAGGTCTTGGGACCCAGATTTCAAAGAAACCTTATATGGGCCCCTTTTTGGAGTCTATGCCCCAAGTTTTTCAGGACTTGGGACGAAGATGCCACCTAGGACTTCTTAGTCCCCCTTAAGATTTTATTGGGATTTAATTTCAAACCTTGGCAGTATTTGGCCTCCTTTAATTAATGAATTCATATGTTTGCTTAGTGTGGTGTAATTTCTAGATATTAAGCATGGATAAGTATAAATACAAGGTTCATTCTTTCATTTTCATCCTAGCAAATTGAGTATTCATTCTTAAGGCAAGTTTATGAGATTGGGAACAATTACTTAAGCATTTGGAGTCATCATCAAATTCAAGAATTATATCAAGGATATTGTTGCATCATGTGTGTTTTTGTGCTAATATTTGTGATGTAGGGTTTTGATTTAAACAAGTAATTCAAGTCCATATATATCAAGCATTCATTGGATTAAAGATCTATATCTAAGCTATCCATTTAATAGAAAGTTTCAGATTTAATAGCAAAGGTTTGGTGAGTTGTAACATTTCATTTTGTTCATTCATCATTTCCCTCCATTTCATTTTATTTGAAGGTTTAATTACCAATAAGGGGTTTTGCCAAGTAAAGCCATAATTTACTCACAATCAACGAGTTTTTCCTCTCTTGCATGTTTGTTTTCATAGTTTTAGGTTGAAGACTTAAAGATCATTTGAAGTGAAAAATTTTAAAGTCAAAAACTTGCATTGCAAAGTTGTCATCTTCATGGAAACTCACCTATAGGCCAAATCTAGAGGTTTTAGAAGTTGGGATCTAAGAAGAAGGAAGTACAAACATTGGACCTTAGGATTACATTCAAAGATTTCAAAAATTCTAGATGAGACTAAGTCACCACCTAGGGTGTCTTAGTCCTCCTAAAGGCATTTTGAAGAGATTATTTCATATCTTTTTTTGGAAAAGTTGCATTGCAAAGTTGTCATATTCATGGAAACTCAGCTATACACTAGATCTAGAGGTTTCAGGAGTTGAGATATGAGAAGAAATAAGTGTAGACATTGGACCTCAGGATCATGTTCAGACATTTCAAAAATTCCAAACAAGATTAAGTCACCACCTAGGGTGTCTTAGTCCCCCTGAAGGAATTTTGAAGAGATTCTTTTAGATCTAGTTCCGACATCTAAAGATTCTATATTTTCCTCAAAAAATAGCAATGAGACTAAGTCAATAGTAAGGGGCATAAATTTTTTTGATAGTATCTTCTTATTTTCAAAACCTTCATTACATTTCTACAACTCCCAGGTACACATACCCTAACTTGTATAATTTAATTATTTTCATCATTCATTTAGCTTGCATTGTTAGGTTTTGTAAGTTGAATGCTAAGTTGTCTTTTCCAATATTTTTCTTGGTGGTGAACCCTTTTAAAGCCTAAAAAAACCCCCTCCTAGGTCTTTCCCTATTGATAATTAACTCACCCTTTGGGTTGATAGTCAATCCAATTTGTATTCCTAGGACCTTATTTAATGTCAATAGGAGAACAAGTGGGCCTTTTCCCCAGCCTATTTTCTTCATTGTGGCAAACTTGACATATTTGAGAATTCATTTTCTAATTTGGAGTCCATTAAGGTCCTAGATCTAGGTTGCATTGATTCTTGCATTGCATTTTGCATTAGTGAAATTGCATATAGGGTTTCTCATACTTAGTGAAATTGCATCTAGGGTTTCTTATATTTGCATTAGTGAAAGTTCATATAGGTTTCATTTTTTCTTTCTTGCATCATCTTATCTCATTAAAAAACTAAAAATTACATTGTTCATCATCCTCATTGCATTTAGAAATATTGTTTTTTCATTCAAAATTGAAAACATTGCATTCAAATTTGCATCCAGTTGTTTATCATTAGTCACTTTTTTTTTCATTCATTGACATAATTTTATATTTCTAAACATCAATTCACTGGGTAGGAAACCTGGGAACCTTGTAAACAATCAAGATTTTCCTGTTTTTCTAAAAAATAACCTTACTAGGACTAAAACGCCCTTATTGGCGTCTTAGTGCATCAGTGGATTTTTGGATCAAAAAATTGTTTATCTTGATTTATTTTTGTTCCACTTTCAAGGACCTCAAAATTCCTTCAGTAGGATCAAGATGCCCTTACTGGAATCTTAGTCCCTGTGGAGCTTGAAATTACAATTTTTAGGATTTAAATCTACTTTTCTATGCTTGATAAGCCTCATGGTAACATATACTATAAGTTTGAAAAGTTTGAGGAACATATACTTTATGCATCTATGTAAAAAAAATCAATTTAGGGCTCTCATTTTTTAAATCATTTCAATTACAAGCATCATTAGATCTGAAGATGCTCACATTTCTAAAACTTTACATAATATGGATAAAAGTACTTTTCACTTTTGCATGTACAATGTTTACATTCATAAAACTTTGCATGAGTTTTATAAAAGTGATTTTTCATTTTTGGATATACATATTTGTATTCTTAGAGTTTTGCATACATTGGGTAAACATGTTTTGTATCTTTTGGATATACATTGTTTACATTATTAAAGCATTGCATGAGATGGCTCAAAGTGCTTTTCGTTCTTGGTCAAAAAAATTTAGTACCTTAGGCACGCTAAGAAAAGGTTCATATCCACTCCCTATGAGAGTTGTTTAGTGAAAGAGAATAAAACCTTGGAAACTCCTAACGATCATATTCATTCTTCTCCTAATATCTCTCCTATTTGTGAAGAAGATATTTTTGTGTTAGAAGAACCAAGCAATGAGAATTTTGAGAGTCCTCCTTGTTTCTCTCCTCTTACCTCTCTTAGTAAAAAATACAATGATAAACATAAAGAAATAACCATAGATAATCATAATGATCAAATAACCATTGAAAATTCAACTAGTCTACATTCATCCCCTAACATCTTCATCTCTTGTGATGAAAGCATAAGTGAAGATATATTGGTGTTGGATGATCAAAACTTTAATATCTATGACAACCCTCTTATTGATACTTCCCCTACCTATCCAATCTTGGAAGACATTAGGGAAAAAATGAATGAAACTATAAATGATCATGACAATCACATTTAATCTTCTCCTAGTGTATCTTTTAATTGTGAGGATTATACTTTGATATTAGCAGATCTAATCGATGAAAGCCATGTAAGTCTTGATTTCCTCTCTTTCCCTAGAGAAAAGTTTCTTGAACAAGACAACAACATCATTGATGAAAAATTCAATTCAACCATTGATGAGACCGCTACTTGTGATGAATTCATCTTAGAAGAACCCACCTTTGAATGTCAAGAACATTTGGTTTGTAGTTCTTCTAAGGTTATGCACATCGGATACCCCTTGGAGTACTCTCCCAAGCCTAAACATATCATTTATCCACCCTCTAAAAAATAACAACTTCAAAACATACCCGTCCTTATCCTTGAACCACCTAAGAAAAATATTTTGTAGCAACTGAGTTACAATACTATTTCCCATACATATAACACTAGGAATAATCCACAACCAAGACAAACAACTTCAACATCCCTTCCATTACCTAATGATATCTTCCCCGGTCCTCGTTTACCTTCACACAGTGGGAAGGAGTATGATCTTGTTGAACAACTAAAGAATACTCCTACTAAGATATCCCTATGGGACCTAATTCAAAATTCACCTAATTATCACACTATACTTCAAACAGGCTTGCAACAAGTTCCTATCCCTTCTAATGTGCAACCAAATGACATAGTAGCCACGATTCAAGGAAAAAATGTTGACATTGTTTTCAACCAAAGTGAGCTCCCTCCTTTGTAAGTGAAAAAACAAAGTGATGCTTTCATGATCATAGCTCAATACAATACGATAGGGATAAAGTGAACCCTTGTTGATAATGGATTAGCCTTAAATGTGTGTAGTGTAAACCTTTTGGATAATCTTGGTGTCGATAAATAAAAAATCCAACCTACCTCTTTATCTATTAATGGATTTGATAACATGTGAAAATAACTACTTGGTGTAATCAATTTTCCTATTACAAATGGGAAGACCACATTCAAAACATAGATCCATGTTATGCCTCATGATCTTTCAGCTAATACTCTTTTATGTAGATTTGGGATTCATGCAGTGAATAGAGTGACTTCTACCCTTCATCATAAAATGAAGTATGTCTAAAAAAAGGTGTACACATTGGATGTTGATAATGAGCCTTATAGTATTTTAAAACTCAAGAAAACAAGAAAATCCCTTTGAAAAAATTGACACCAACTACACAAGTAGAACCCATGCAAGAACAACAAAAAGATAGATGTCTTAAGCCCTTCACAATGATATCACTAGATGATGTGGGATCGTCGAATTTTGAGCCTACATTCATGGGAGAATACCAGATCACAAAAATTTATTATCAACGGGGAAAATAAAAGGTAGTAATATCAATTCAAAATTTGGAAGACCATTCAAAAGAATCCATCCCAACCACTTTAGAAGAACAAGAAAATTACACAAAAAACTTCGACTAGATAGACTATCAACAACCACCAACTCCAAAGGAAATAAAAATATTAATGGGAAAGGTGATGAGCTTATGAAACAACTTGGATATAGTGTAAAATTATGTGGTTCTAGAGAACAAGGTATCCATGTCCCTATAGAGCCTAACATGCAAGAAAAAATCATGGTCTTGGTTATTGTCCTATGATAGAAATCAAACCATCAAACAAGCCTTCACTTACTATCAACACTCTAAAAAAAGAATCTTCTAAGCTAAATTTAACAATAGCGCATCTTGAATTGATAGACACTAGTGGTCTTGATTGTTATCATTTACAAGACATAAATAAAACCTCACTTAACATCAATGTCATCATGAAAACCACTTACAATTTGAATCCCATAGATTTTACATCTTCCTTTAAAGAAGGGCACAAAATCTCATAATCCAAAGAGTCTTATGTAGGTATGATAGCTTGTATTAAGCAAGAGATATCTTTGTCACAAAATAAAGAAATATCTTATTTTTATCAAGAATGTATCTTGTTGAGACTCCTCCAAGATCACTTGATATCTCTCCCCCCATGAACATGAAAGAATTTTTACTAAAAAAATTATTTTGTGCACATCATAGAGTTCATGATCATTCTATGAATGAATGTAAGGCTTTAAATAATTGAATTCAACATCTTAAGGAGTGTGGATCTCTGCCTTAAGGGGGAGTGCCAAGTTCCTCTAATTGATATTGATTTTTACTTTAGCATGTTTCTTATCGACTCACCCTTGTCCTGCACTAACTAGGGGCAAGGGGTTAGATAGAATTGTCCTTGTATGCCACTTTTTTTTGTCTCTTTTAGCTAGTTGACCACCTTTCATGTATAAATAAGAGGAAGATTGGGATGTGGATGAAATTCCTTAAGTTGACTCGCATGTGACGTAGTGAGCTATACATTTTGGGGGCAACCCCTTCCCTTCTCATGACATAGATTATTGGAAACATAAGGATTTTCAAATAATATATCATGTATTCTTATAATTCAAATAAATTTCTCATAGAAATGGTATTAGCAACCGCTTTAAAGTGGGGGCATACATTGAAACTCATGTTTCATTATGCAATTTTATTTTTTATTACGATGCGTACTTTTCTTGGAGGTGTCATTGGGTTTGATTTCCTCTAAGATCATGGTATTTTGTTTAATTTTCCTCTCTTGGAGACATTAGGGAAAAAATTTCATAAGAAGAGACCTTGCATGAACTAAGAAAAATACCTTTGAACATCCCTCTTTCTTATTACATTGCATTTTTGTCCTTATTAAAGTCATGGAGGAATGAATTTGATATGGACCTCTTGGGGCTCACCTAGTGAACAACTAACCTCAGTAGACCTTGTGAGAATGAATTTTGTTTCAATAGTGGATAGTGCATCCCACTTGTAAGCCTTTCTTGACAAACAACCTAGACTTGGTACGCAGCACGTTGGATAGCTAGTCGAAGTTTGATTTGTTATATTTTTCATTTTCCTTTTTGTTTTTATTTTTCCGTTTTCTATCTTTGTTGTATGTTTGTGTAGATATGTAAAATTGACTTGAAACCTCTCACACACCTTGAACAACATTCAAAAAAATCAAAAAAAATATTGAACATCAAACAAAATTGAACAACATCGAACAACCTCAAACAACATCAAACAATATGGAACATCATATCTAATCACCTTGTAACACCTCATAATGACTCAAAATCATCACATAACATCTCAAAGTGACTCAAGATCATCCCATGACACCTCAAAATGACTCAAAATAATCTTGTAACACCTCAGAATGACTCAGAATCATCCCGTAACATCTTGGAATGACTCAAAATCACCTCATAACACCTCAAAATGACTTGAAATCATCCTATAACATCTCAGAATGACACAAAATCATCCCTTGACACCTCATAATGAATAAGAATCATCTTGTAACACCTTGAAATGAATTCGAATAATCCCATAACACCTCAGAATGAATCATAATCATCCCATAACATCTCTGAATGACTCAATCATCTCATAACATTTCAGAATGACTTGGAATCATCTCATAACACCTTAGAATGAATCAAAATTGTCTCATAAAATATCATAACAGCTTGGAATCATTCCATAATATCTTGGAACATCTCAAAATCATCCCGAATCAGCTTGGAATCATCCCATAATGTCTTGGATGATCTCAAATCATCTCAAAATCACCCCTGAACATCTCATAATTATCCTGTAATGTCTCAGGTCATCTTAGAATGATCTCACGACATCCCCACATCAAACCACATCAAAACAACATCAAAAACCCTAATTACTCTATTAATTGAATAATACAACATTATTTAAATAGTTTACTTTTTCATCATTTTGGACAAATTAAATAAATTTCATTTATTTAATAAAGTCCCAAAAACCGTAATTACTCTATTAATTGAATAATACTATGAGCTCATAATCTACACATAAAACTTTTTCAAACATTATCCTATATGCCAAATTGAATGTAACAAACTACATGCTCCTATGAAATATATAAACATGGTTAATGATGCTAACAAAATATCAATGAAAAGAACCTAAATGAAAACATTATCAAAATAGATTCATATCTATTCCATATTGGGTTGGTGCTACTCTTTGTGTAGAAATAAACCCTTTCCAAACCCTTGATAAGCTAAATGATGATATACAAAGAGATAAGATTAAATCAAGTTGCCTATAGTGAGAATGCTCAAATTGTAGATGCAAATGATGAAGCAAAACCTTGGATTCATAGGTGCAATTGAGGAAAGAAGAGGAAATGTTGAGGAATGTAGGACTAATCCTCAACCAATAGGAAGGATCCACTTGTCACCATGTGAATGGGCCAAGGTTGTGAATTTTTTTGTGAATGTGCCAATAAATGACATTAGGTGGCCTTTTCAAATTTCAAATTTGGCTTGTTGGAGGGAGAAGAAAGGGGTCTTAAATTCCAAATGGGGGACATGTAAGAAGGGAGTTAATGCTATGTTGGAAGGGAAAATTCATTTGAGAGGGAAACTAAAATTGGTGGAATATTCCCTAAAGATGCCATGTTGAGGGAAATTAGAAGATCTAATAAATCAATTAAATGATTTATTTGTGCAAGTGGGAAAAGCTAGAGGATGGGACTTGCATTAAGATTAACATGAATCATGATTTAGTTAACTTAAGAGAGGATTAGGTTATTTGACCTATTTTATTTATATTTATGGGTTAAAATAAATCAAAAGGAGATAGAAATGATTTAGACCTAGTTAAATAAATATTTTAATTTATTTAGCTAAAGGGGATGATGTTATTGTTAATGATCAATTTATTTAATTTAAATGGAGAACTTTAGGAGATTAATTAAATAATTTAATTTATTTAATTAAGTGTGATAACCTTAGGAGATTAATCAAATAAACCTAATTTATTTGATAGACAAATATTATTAATGCATGATGTTAGTTTTGCATGTCTACATTTTCCCCCTCTTTGAAGCAATGTACTTGTTGCATTGGTCCAAAGAATGATGCCGCTGACATTGAAATTAATTTTAATTTTTTTTTTTTAGATGCGCCAGTAGAAATAAGTATATTAGTACATTGCCCCCTCAAGAGATTGAGAAAAAAGTTCAATTTGAGGTTAGTCTTGTGGCAAAGAAGTTCAAGATGGATGTATGATGGTTAGACTAACAAATTTATATGAGATTTTTTTAAGATTCTTAGAATAAAAAATATATATTATCTCAAACAACTTAGATGATGATGCAAATAAGTTGTTTGGAAGATTCTGAGAATAAAAAATATATATTAGTTTAAACATCTTAAATGATTATGCAATGCATGTGACATGGATGAGATGGATGCATTGATGTAATGATATTATGTTAGCGTGAAAGAGGGTAGAAGAGTGATAGGGATCAACCATTCAATCCAAGAAGATGCAAAAGTTCAACAAGCCAAATTTATTAGAAATGATGATGAATGATTATGATGTATTGCTTATCCAAGGATGAGAGAGATAAAGAGCATAAATTTCCTTATGTTTGATAACACACATAGGTACAATGCATCAAGGTATAAAGAGCCGGGATGGCATTATGCCTAGTGTGATGGACTTTGAGTCATCAAATAGATAGGAGTACTCTTGTTCACAATTCACAAATAAAACCTTATTCAGAGTGTAGTTCAAATATTCTAGATATCTCGGACCAAAACATAAAAAGGAAATCCTTGTTATGTGGTCAACAAGACACCAAAAACACCATCCCTACAAACCAAACAAAGCACACATGAAAAAGTTATTTTACAATAATATCCAACAAGCACAACAAAAAAAGTGATAATGATCGTTGCCCCATTCATTTCTATCTAAATATTTATGTTTAGACATCATCGAGAGGTCCTTGGAATAAGTGGAAAAAGATAAATCCAAAGAAAAGATAAAGTAAACAAACAAGATAATGTTCTTTGTACCACTAGCCAAGACTAAAATTCAGCGATACCTGATGTTGATGTCCATCGCAAGAAGATTGCATTCCTAGGACATGTTGTGATCAGGGTTTTGATGAGATTGATTGGATGATAAGCTATTGATACTCTGAGTTGACCAGCTTGCTAACTTATAGATCTAGACTTGATACTTTTGATGATTAGATTGACACTTTTGGACATGCTAGAATTTCTTTTGATTGCCTTACCAATGGATTAAGGCAACCACGATTTATTATGAGAGAAATTTATTGCAAGTGAAATTTAGATGAGATGGGTGCACCATTTTGGGTTTTTTCAAATATTCAAATGTTTTTGATGTTTTGAAAATGTTTTGAGGCTGTTTTTATTTATTTTGAGATTTTTTACAAATGTTTTTGGTATTTTCAAGATTTATGACCAAGAGACTAACTTAAAGACCTATCCTAATTGGGTCTTGGGAGCTGATTCATATATTAGCCTTGCCTACATTATACATGTAGAGACCACGTAGTTCGATTGACGACAAACTTGACTCAAAGATGAGATAGATGGGAAAATGGATTTCTATTTCTATTGTGACGGATGCCTAAAGGACCGACCTAAAATTTCTCAAGGAATGATCATAGATCAACCTTGCCTACATTCAAGCTCATAGATGATGTAGTTCGACTAGATGACTCTATTTTTAATTTTTCAGATTTTTGACATGTTTTTGGAATTTTTTTATGATTTGGATGTTTTTGATTTTTTTGATGTTTAGGAAGATCACAAGAATATACACAAATCTGATCCGATGCAGGTACAAGAATATGCCCCTAGCATGATGTGATAGACTACTTTGATATAGGAAGGACAAACTGACCTTGGGAATATGCCAAGTAGTATTATGGTGGAACATGATACGAACACAAGATCATGCTATGATATAGACAAATGGATGAATGATTGAAGGATAAATGGAATGGAATGGATAAGTGAGTGCACGGAATATGCCATGAAGATCCTAGTGGATGGAGAGTGCTTTATTTATGCTTGTCACCTATTTCCCAAGTTTTCACCAAGGTATTTGTCCAAAGTGCCACCGAAGTGGTTTTCATTAGAGGACGATTTTTTATTTTTTTTTGTATTTTTTTCTTGTTATCAAGATGCTTGTTTACTAGGTTTTCATCAAAGTGATCCATTTTTCAAGATATTTTTTGATTTTTTTGTATTTTTCGGTTCTATACCTTGCAAGATTTTGAGCATAATATTTTTGAGGTGGGAGTTGTTTGGGGGCTCTTATAGAGGCTCACCTTCTAGTGTTGATAGTTGATATGCCCCTCATTTATAGCTTGCTATGATGATGAAAGGTCCCAACTAGTTGGGCTCAAATTTTCCTTTTTTTTTTAGATTTGGCACATTCTTCTGATTTTTTTTTTGCACAAGTTCACTGAATTGGAAGTTGCATCTCCTGATCTTCTTCTTGTAGCTACGCTTTATGCAGTTGTGATAGAACTATAGATGGTTGAGGGCATCCATGCAATGTTCATCTAATAAATCTAGCTCATTTAACCTTGAAAACTGATATTCCTCATCTGTAATGAGGTTATGCACTGGTATCCTTAATGATGAGAGCTCAATCTTGATTGGGAGGATGGACTATGATCCATAGACTAGGGAGAATGGGGTGTCACGTATTGGTGTTTAGATCCTAGTACGAAAGGCCCATAAGGTAGGATTTAGCTGTAGATTCTAGTCACGACCAACATCAATGACTGTTTTCTTAAGGATTTTTAAGATGGTTTTGTTGGTAGCTTCTACTTGGCCATTGCCTTGGGGATAGTATGGAGTGGAAAAATGATGTTGGATATTAAATTTTTCACATAAATCATGAACATCCTGGTTTTTGAAAGGTGTTCCATTATCTAAGATAATAGCTTGGGAAACACCGTATCAACAAATGAGATAGTCTAGGATAAACTTGGATATCTACTTTCCCATTATGTAGGTCATAGGAATGGCTTCAATCCACTTTGTAAAGTACTCCATGGTGGTGATGATAAATCTGTGGTCCTTGGATGAGGTGGGTGTGATTTTTCCAATGAGATCGAGCCCCCACTGTGAGAAGGTCTAAGGTGTAATAATGGGATGAAGCTATTGAGTTAGTCAATGGATGTGGTCCCCATGTTGCTGACATTTTAATTATCTTTTTATGAAGTCATGTGCATCTCGCTCCATTGTGGGCCAGTAGTATATGGTTCTTAGTAACTTCTTAGCCGAGGTTATACCACTCAAGTGCGATCCAAAAATGTCAATGTGTACCTTGGTTAAAGCAGTCAGGGCTTCCTTAGAGTTCAAGCAATGCAAAAAGGTTCCTTCAATGCTCCTATGATAAAGGGTTTCTCCTAGGATGACAAAGCAGGTGGACTTCTTGACGAAGGCTCATTTAAGGTTCAGGGTTATATCGAAGGGAAAGACTCCTATTCCTAAGTAAGTGTATATGTCATGATACCAGGGATCACCAGGACCAATGATTTCACACATTAATTCAGACTCTGGTACCTCGAATGCTGGTATGAGAAGTTGCTCTACAAGGAAATCAAGCTTTGAGATGCTGCGCAGGATTTCCAAGAGTGATCCAATTGTTGCCATTGCATCTCCTGCTTTGTTGTTTTCTCTAGGTAATTGTTCAAATGTGATATTGATGAATGAATCTTTGAGGCTCTCAAACATCTTCTTGTATGGAGTAAGTTTATCATTCTTTGTCTGATATTCATCGTTTACCTAATTGATTATGAGTTTAGAGTCCCCATATACCTTTAAAGCCATTATTTTCCATTGTACTACAATGATTAAGCCTATGACAAGAGCCTCATACTCTACTATGTTATTTGTGCATGGAAATGATAGCTTGTAAGATTTGGATATGCAGTCTCCTTGGGGAGTTATGAAGAAAATTCCTACCCTTAATCCGTGTTGCATGTTGAAAACTGATTTGTCAGCGAATTCTGAAATGATTTGGTTTTCTGCATAAATAGGAGCCTCCTCTAGTTGATCTGCAATTACTTATCCCTTGATGGCATTGCGCTCCACATATTCAATGACATGTTTTGTCAATATAATGACCCACTTGGTTGTTCTTCCTATGAGAGTGGCTTTAGAAAGTAGGTACTTAAGAGGATCTATCGTCGCAATAAACTTGATTTGATGAGCCAACATGTAATGTCTGAATTTATGTGCTGCAAATACAACTACTAGACAAGCCTTTTCAATGGGAGTATAGTTTATCTTGTGCCCCACCATAGTTCTGCCGATATAGTATATTTCTCTCTCTCTTTTGTTTTCATCATGTTGAGCTAATAGAGCACCAATATTTTCCATGGTTGTTAAAATGTATAGGATTAGTGGCTTTCCTGGGATTGACAACATCAAAATTGGTGGCGTGAGTAAGTATTCTTTGATTTTTGTAAATGCCTAGTCACATTTGTCACCCCACTTGTATGCTACTCCCTTGTGGAGTAGATGAGAGTATGGGATCTATTTATCTGCTAGTTGCACTATGAATATGTGAATGGACTGGAGTCTGCCTTATAGACCTCTCAATTGCTTTAGCATCCTAGGTGCTTGCATATCAAGGATCACCTTGAATTTGGTGGGATCCACTTCTATTCCTCTCATTGATACTATATATCCCAAGATTTTTCCTAATTGCACACCAAAAATGCATTCTTTAGATTGAGATGGACCTTATATTTTTCCAATCTATCAAAAATAGAGCTCAAGGCTACTATGTGGTCTTGTATTTTTCTAGATTTTTCCAATATTTCATCTACACATTCTTCCACTAGTTTGTGAATCGAGTCATGAAAGATCAATGTCATGGCTCTTTGGTAAGTTGCACCAACAGTCTTTAACTTGAAAGGCATCATGTTCTAGGAGTAAGTTCCCCATGGGCATGTGAATGCTATCTTATGCTAGTCTTCCTTTTCTATCATAATTTGGTTGTAGCCTGAGAAATCATCCATTAGGGATAGCATCTCATGTCTAGCAGTCATACCCACTATCATGTCAATGTTTGGTAGCAGAAAGTCATCCTTAGGACATGCTTTGTTTAGGTCTCTAAAACTGGTGTAGATGTGGATGCTCCCATTTGGATTTGAAATATGTACAAGATTTGAGACCCATTCAAGATAATAAAGTGGCCTTATGAATCCTACATCCAAGAGCTTCTGCAATTCCACTTTGACAAATAATGCTATCTGGGGGTGCATCTTTCTCAACTTTTGTCTTACTAGTTTTTCCCCTTGATAGACAACTAAGTGATGAACCATGACTTACGGATCAAGACCTAGCATTTCATCATAGGTCCATGTAAATTTTAACTTTCTTTCCCTTAAGAATACTACTAGGAGATCTTGTTCTTCTATTAGAAGTGACTCAACGCAAAAGGTGATGTGTTGTGATGCTTTTGTTCCTAGATTGATGGGGTTATACTATTCTTCTAGGATAGTTGATTTTTATTGATGAAGTGCAGTGAGGGGGAGATTGAATCCTTCATCCTTTGGTGCCTTAGAGAAGTTTTCACCATTGGATGCATCATTTATTTTTACTATTCTATGGTTAGAGAGTGCCACAGTGTGGTTTTCACTTAATGACCTTGAGTTTTTTCTCATTTGTTCACTTTTGTGATTGAAGGACTCAATTGTCTCCCTGTAATAGGCATATGTATCCAGTGTGATGTTGATTCCATCCTTACTATCTTTGCATGGTACTGTATCCCTTAGTCCCATGAATTTTGAGAGTGCCTCATCATTTTTTAATGTGTCTAGAACTGATGGTACTCGTTGGTCGTAGTCGATGAGTTGGGGATAGATTAGGTTTATTTTGTGAGTTTGATAGTCTGAATCAATGGATGAGGCACTAATCATGAGTAGGGAAGAGTCTTCAAAAATCATGGGTAAGCTAGCTATGGTATCCTCATCATCACTACTACTATAGACCTCACTTACATCAAAGGTGAAGTTGTCTAGGGGCAAGCCTATGGATATGGGTAATTGTAGGGCAGCTACCAATAACTGAGGGGGAGTCCTAACTTAACTAATGGGGGGACCTCGGCCATGTATGGTTATACTCGAAGGGGTACACCCAAGGCCAAGATTATTCATTCATCTCTCAACAATGATGGGTTCCAGTTGACCATTTTTGTTCCTTCTAAGGCTTTCTTTTATGTTGTAGCCAATACCAAGCATCATTTACAGTCCTCTGCTAGCTTCATCAATGGGTAGGGTGGGTGCGGGCCTTTCATCTTGGTATAGTGAGCTTGAAATTTCTCTTTCATCCACATTTTCCTGACTTAGATCCCCCCAATTATGGAATCTAGAGGGGTTTGCCCTAAAAGTGTTGACACGTGTTTTAATTGGTTGGGGTTGCCCATGTGACCTGGGAGATTGAGGTAACTCTTCTACAATAAAATCATTCTTCTTTATTTTGTAATCTCCACACCCATTTTCTTAGATCATGAGCTTGACGTCGGATATGTTGGGGATGGAGGGTGTCATGGTCGCAAAAGTGGAGGTGAGGTTAGATGGGTCTATACAACAAGTGGAGGGGCCTTCATCATTATTTGGCACTTGGGGAACATTATATAACTTGGCTTCCAAGTTTTCGCAATAGGTGAACGACTAAGGATTGTGCCATGTATTGTGACCTCCTCATTTTGGTATGAAAATTTGATGCATTGGTGAAACGTTGAGGTGACCGCCTTCATTCCATGGATCCATGGGCATCCTAGGAGTATGTTTTAGGGTAAATCAAGGTTGAAGACCTGACATGTGGTTTCAATAGTAGCTAGGCCCACTTGGATTGGGATCTTGATAGTGCCTTGAGATACTCTTTCCTAGTCATCATATGCTCTAATGGTAATGCATTTATTTTTATCAATTGAGTCTTTTGAGATTCCCAAGTTATTTATAAGTTTAAGCAAACAAATATTGAGGCCCACGCCTCCATCCACCAAGAACCTTTTAACCTTCTTCTTGTGAACTAGTACTTGAAGGTAAAGTGCACGATTGTGAGATGGCTAGGCAGGGAAGTCCTGATCGAGAAAGGTGAGGATATTTGGAGTGATGATGTTACTAACCATAGCCTAGAATTATTCTATATCAAGGTTAGTAGAGATAGTGGATGCAACTAGTGATTCATCAAGGATTTTCCTCAGGGCGGTAGAAATTTTTAGTAACTCCATGATGGAGATCTGAGCGGGGGTTCTTTTTAGCTGGTCAATGACATTATAATCATAGCGAATGATTTTCGGATTTGAGATGGGGGTATTAGATGGTTGTGATGCCCCTACAATAGTAACCTTGCCTCTATGTGTGGTGACTCCACAATCAGTGTTGGCTCCTTTGACGCTAATGAAAGTGACCATTTCATCTATGCATGTGACGATGTCTTCGTATATAAGGTTTGCAATGGCATTTTTTTTTTCCTCTATTGTTCCCTTGGTTATTTCCTTGATTGTTTCCTTGATTATTTCCCTAATTGTGATTAGGCATCGGGTTTGAGTAAATTTTTAGATCTTAATATATAGTGGGTTTCTCGACATTTATGATTTTATCCTCAATGAGATCTTGGATGATGTTCTTCAATTTCATGCAGTTGGTTGTCATGTGTCCCTTGAATTTATGATAATCACATAGGATATTTTTTCTGTACCAGGGTGGCTTCACTTGGGATTCACTATAATTATCATGGGTGGGGACCTTGGTGATTCTCTCATTAACCAAATTTATCATGATGGATTTGATTGACTCCCCAAGGGTTGTGAATTTTTGCTTGGGGGATACTTGTTTTGTGGAGATAGTCCTCCTTGATATTTGATATTATTGATTTGATTTTGGGGTGGTTGTTGGTTTACCACATTTGTTTGTGTGTTACTCTGATTATTCTACGATTGATGATGATGCATTTGATTATTTTTCTTGAAAGCGTTGATCACAACCTTGGTATCCACCACTCCATCCTTGGTGACATTTTAGTTCTTTGCCCATGTGCGTGATTTTTCATTGTAGCTGGTGGATGGGTGATTATCCAGATATTCAAGATAAGTGGGTGTGCCCCCTTGTATACTAAGAGATCATTCAATATTGAGCGCCTTGGGGATCAGTTGATCATACATAGTGATGCATTGCATCTTCAGATAGAATGCCAAGGTTTTGTCTATATTGGCAATGATGGTACAAATTTTTTTTTCTTCTCGCATGGCCCACTTGCTTCGACTGGCCTTGGCTTGCCATTGTTAGAGAAAGGCAGTGAATGATTCCCCCTTCCCCTATTTGAGTATCCAAATTTATTCCAAACTAACATCCATATAATTGTTGAATGCGTAATTTTGGAGGAATGCGTCTTTAATTTCTTGAAATGTTTTCATTCCCATAGGCAAACGAGAAAACTATTCCATAGAATCACCAACCAATCTTTGAGGGAATAGCTACATTAGATACATGTCATTGTAAGTGAATTCCATGCAATGCACTTGAAACTCCTTGATTTGATCTTTAGGGTTTCCCATCCTATGATATTTATCAAATTTGTGGATTTTGAATCCCTTCAGGAATGGTATCATTGTGAAGCTTCTATCAAATGAATAGGGGGACAAGTTGCTAGGTGTCCTAATTGTCTTTCCAAATTGAAAATATTGCACTTGCTGTGAGAGATGTTTGATTTGTTCCATCATGTCACCTTGCTGATCAGGAGGTGGATTTAATTGTGCTTAGTATTGTGCTTGCGCTTGTGCTTGATGAGCTTGGAATTGGGCTTTTGCTTGAGCATGCACTTGTTGAATTTCTTGTGCAATCTAAGTGGCATGTGCAATTTGTGCAACTTGTGTGGTTTGAGTGGCTTGAGCTACCTATGTATCTTGGGTATCTTGGGTTGCTTGAGCTGCTTGTGCAGCTTGGGAAGCTTGTGTAGCTTGTTGTTTTTGTAATAAGGCTTGGGCTTGTGTAGCCTGTTTTGCAGATAATTGAGCTTGCACTTGCTAAGCAACTAGTTGTGCGGCCTACTGATTTTGGAGTAATTTTTGTTGAGAAGCTTGTTGAGTGGCTTGCAATGTCATGGTCAATGAATTGGTTGTGTTGTGTCTTGGTGGTAATGGAAGTGGATTAGGAAGAATTATGACCATTGTGATGAGTGGAATGGTCATGTTAATGATCGGGGTTTGAGCTATGGATGGTGTGATTGACGTGCTTGGTCCCTAATAAACCATGCTTTGAGGAATGGTGGATGTGTTGATTGTTGCGGTTGTATAGATGGTTGCGATTTTTTGTTGTGATACCGATGGCATAGCTGGAGGATTTGATAAGGTGTTTTGATTTTATTGATTGATGGCAGGAAGAGGAGGAAGACCCAACTTGAGCGATGATATAGATGTGAGCGACATGGGTGGAAATGGTGAAAAGACGGGTGGTGAAATCCCTTGAAGTGATGATGAAGGATCCAAGATTCCCCCTACTCCAAACAAGTCACCCTCTCCTTGTGAGATAGGGAGAGAGGTTTATGTGTCTAGAGGATAATTTGGTGTTGCATGAAATGAGGATGAATTGGTATGATTATGAAACATGAGCGGTACGTAAGGGTGTAATGGATTTATAGGGATGGATTGCTCCAATGTGGTGCTTGCATTCAACCCTCTATTTTTCACAAGGTGATGTTTTTTGAGTTCATGAAGCATGGTGCTTCCCTTGCTAACAATAGGTGGGGTTGAAGTGATAGATGATATGATTTGGAGGATTTCCTAAGTGAATTTTTGAAGTGGAAGTGTGGATGCGAGTGAGGGCATGAGTCTCAGAGATCTCTCCATAATAGTGCTTATGTCAAATTCGTAAGGGATTTTAGCCCCTTCTTTTGCTAACTCTAGCATGTATTGGGATCGGTAGAATCTCAGTATGACACTAAAAATTTGGTTGTTCTCAAAGTTTTGCACCATTTCTAGAAGTTCTTCTTGTGTCATCCCATTGTCAATTATTTCCTCTATATGGCCTTCCTCTTGAGAATTTTGAGGTACTTGAGGAGGATTTATTGGGAGTTCAACAGTTATCGTCGGGTCAAATGTTTTTTCAGTTTGACTTAGATCACTCGAAATGGATGTTTGTTTGTTTTTCTCCATATTATTCTTGTGTTGAGATCGATTTTGAACCATAAAATAGAGATCAATTTCTAGGAATGTAAGAGATTAACCTCTAACCCCTTAGATTGCTCTAAACCTTAAGCTCAAATAAGAAAAGAGATAGGATAATATAAGGATCAAAGTGATGATGAGGATGAGATAAATGAAAGATGGGTGACACGGATGATGAAAATCTTGAGGAACCTTGAGGGAGATGCTAAATTTTTAAGATATTATTATGATGGATTGATAGTTTGAATAAGTGTGTTAATTCAAACAAAAATGATAAGGAACTTGTAAACTCTAGGAAGTTGTGTTATGCTAGAGTAAACTTGTACATGAGAGGGTAGTTTGACTAAGTGTGTTAATTCAAATGAGGTGGTTATGGATTGGATAATTTATCTAAGTGTGTTAAGCCAAAAAAAGTGATAATGAACTTGTAAATACTAGGAAGGTTTGTTATCCTAGAGTAAACTTATACATGAGAGGATAGTTTGCTAAGTGTGTTAAGTCAAAAAAAGTTGGTTTTGATTTTGCCTAGAAGTTGAGCATAAATCATGTTTTCAAATTTTCCAAGAGTTTGTTGATGAAATGGTGTTTGTTTGATTTTTGAGGGGTGGATGGGAGTGATTGATTTTGATCCTAGACTTGACCTAGATAAAACTCCTTCTTACAAGATCTCGGTTTTGAAGAACACACTTGACACTTCCTATGTGAGAAAAGAAAAACTTTCAAAAACCTCTGGATTTTGTTGATAATAGAACTGATACAAGTTAGGGTTGTTTCTTGAAGCTTTCTTGTACAATTTGTAAACCAGTCTTTCTCTAACTTCAAGAACCATTTCAAGATGCTCCACACGAGCTTTTGGGCTAATCGTTTTGAACTTGGGTTTCTAGATTTTGATCTTGTGGGAAAGAATTTGAGAGAACACACGTGTGGAGTGAATTGTCTTTTACTTTGCTTAATGAATTATTTTTACCATAAATAATTCTTTGATTAAAGTTTCAAACTAAATGTATATGTCTCAATTCCTTTTCATTCCACAAGGTCCATTATGTGAAAATCAAGGTTTCTATAGCACAATTCCCTAAGTTGACATTAGTGAAAACAAATGATGATTAAACCCAAGTACTTAGAAACCTCTAAGGATAGAATCCCTAAGGAAATCTAGAGCACTTAGATTCATTAAAGGATATTTGTTTCCTCCAAAGGGATTGAAATTTTGAAGTTATTTGTGAATTTTTTTTTTCCAATGTTTTAGATCCAAGAAAAGTGTTTTGATTCCAATGACATGCATAATCCTAGGCTAAAAAGACAATATTTATTGAATTTTCACTTGGATAAATCTAGCTACGCATAGTCAGTGTGGATGATTAGATGCTTGACCATATTAGCTCCCCTCCATGGTACACACTTCTTGGGTCAGCCAAGCATCAGTACCCATGAAATTCCCATGGCATACTTTTCATCTCTACAACAAAATTCGCATATATATGTGGGGCGGCTTCAAACGACATGACCTTTTGCACCAAAAAATAAATAGGATTTTGGCCTATGCTAAATAAGGGGTTTTAATTTGGACTTTAAATTCATGGAGATTGACCCATGTGGTGAGAGACCATTGTTTCCCTTCTCGTCGGAGCCAACTATGTGATACTAGCCTTTCTTTAAGTACCCACTTTTATATCCCGACTGGATATACTCTTGGCTTTAGAGTGTTACCGGTTGGGTCATTCCCTTGGGTGAGTACTTTTTCCCATAAGACAGGCCCTCTAAGATAAATAAAAGTGAGAAAAAATATTTGTAGTTCAATCAAACTTCATTTAGAAACAAAGGGAGAACACACGCAATAGGTTTAGTCACACTCACAAGATGTTTGGTTCAATTTTAATCCAAAAATGAAATGTGGAGTCAATCTTTAATGCAACTTAATGTCATCAAAAAGAATTTTGATTCTCGAGGTTGTCATGAAATGTGAGAGAAGTGCATACACCTTTTTAAATGAAATTACTTTGCAAAAAATATTACAAGACACAAAAGAACATGTCCATTTTAATTTCCAAATACAAAATTGAGTTCTTTCTAAAGCCCCAAAATCGAAATGTGAGAGTTGTTTGTCAAATTTTTAGAGCCCAAATTAAAATTTAGTAAGTTTCTAAGGTTCAATTTTAATCCAAATTTGAAAAGATCAAATTAGTGATTGATTTTAAACCCAAATTGAAAAGTGAGTTGGTTTTAAACATAAAACAAAAATAGGAATAAGAAGCCCTAAGCATTCAAAAACACTTTATTAAGTTCAAATTTAATGCTCATTTCTTCAACTCCAATCTAGTTGTGTTCTTTGATTCCAATGTGAGAGAAAAAACTTCCCTCATCTCCCAATGCCCACCTATAAAACATTACAAATGTAACATCTTAAAAATGAGATTTATTTCAAGAAATCAATAATAACTTAACATGATAAACATAGTTTCAAGCATAATGAATTTCTAGACTTGTCAAAATAATAAAAAAATCCTTAGAAACAAATTTTTGAGAGATAAAGAAACTAATTTAATTAGTTATTGTAAAAATAACTTGTTAAACCTTTTCTTCCTAAGCCCACTTTGAGCCTGCAAATATAGTTGTTCAAAACAGATTCAAGGCCATTTTTATGATTCACTTGTTTTAATAAGTATTATTTTCTTTAAAAAAATAAAAAATCTACATTGTCCTTACTAAAGTCATTTTTTATGCATAGTCAAATATCAAATCTCATAACTTGGATAGCTGAGCTATAGATTCAACAACACCAACCAAGCATAGGCAAAGTGATTTAATGCAATGTATAGGGTAATCCATGTATTTGAAAGGATTGTTCAAAATGGGATTAAATGAAGCATATTACCTACTGAATCACACCATATCTAACATTAAACTCAAGACACTCAAAATTCGTAAACACCAAAGACTTTTTTGTAAATCTTCCACCTGCTTATCAGATGGCAACATCTTCTCAGATAGACATATATATATCGAAAATAGTAGAGAGAATTTTAATCTAACATTTAAATCGATGTCCCATCGATCCACTATTGGAGGAATAGATTCACATCTTAAGTGAGTACCTAATCATCACTACCTCCTACATCTGCAAGCCTACACAAGAAATCTACTTGTATGAGATACATGCATAAACCTTAGATCAAGAAATGCATATTTTGCATCCTCTTGAATGGCCAATAGGGAATGTTTGAATTCTTCAAAGTGAGTGAATAATTTTTCTTTACTATACCTAAATGCTTTGGCCCATTGTGATCACATTAAGCCTTTTTGACATTCTGCTAAAAATATCTCATGATTATACCCTTCTAACATAGGGTTTATATGATAACAAACTTTAAGTACAAAATAAAATAAAATGACAGGAATGAATAAGCGTCAAATTGGAAGAGGTATGTGATAGAAGGAACTAAAGTGGCAACAAAAATGAGGAAGCATAGTAATTAATGAGGGAGGATAAGAGTCTTGATTTCACATCTCTTTACAGTTGTTTTCATGTTTCAGACAACATGCATGCTATGTACCCTTCAAAAACCTCTCTCATTTTCTAGTCATTTTCTCTTCTTCTATTTATATAGATCTATGCAGGCCTTTCCCTGATACATATGATCTTCTTTGATGGGTTTTAGGAAGATTTTTGATGTGCAATGATGGAGAAATTTTCCCCTCCACACCATCAATGGTCATTCTACCCATATGGACTTGCTAATGATGTCAAATTCACTACTTGGCACAATCTTGAAGCAACTATCAAGGAAGTGCTTTAGCCCACTGTGTTCCTTTCCCTTGTGGGAGGGGATCATATGTGTAAAGCTTTGTGCCATTTAATTTGAAGAAGCTTCCAGTGAAGTGAAGAGAGGTTTACCAGTGACACAAAGGTGGTTGCCTAATAAAGACCATTTCTTGGGATGAGCACACAATAAATCATACACAATGAAAACTAATGATGATTACGATAGGTAGCTGAGCAACATTGATTACATAAGAAAAGTTCCTTTGCATTCAATATATGCGGGGGACACTCATTTATTCCTCACACTTAACACTCCAAGTAATCTTACTCTATTCAAAAAAAGAGAGGAAAGAATAAACTTATGAGTTGTCTTTCTAAATTTAATGACAGAGCATAGCCACATTATATGACATAGGTAAATGTCTTAAGAGCATCAAGAAGGTAAGGATTTCATGACAAACAACACTTAAAGACAAATTTTATACCCCCAAAAGGTATGGTATATGACTATGAGAGGAGAATAAAATACACATAGATAATCACCATATGAAAACCACATGTAAGTAGTTACTGGAGGTTGTGTGGAATCTAACCACCACATGAAAACCACAAGCTATAAAATAACCTACTAATATCAATTGCGTACAAGTCAACAAGTACAATTGTAGCTATGGAACAAAAGCATTAGAGAGAAAGATAATTGATGTGTAACCTCCGTTATCAACACAACCCACATGTTATTCAATGCAAGCTTTGTTGCCTCTCTTCACCTACTACATTTTCATGACAATTCATCTGCAAGTCAACAACTATGAAGTTTAAAACATAGTCCATAAATCATCTCTTGTAGAAAAAGAAACTCAAAAACTATAAATGCATCGAGACATACTCCTTAATAATGTTTTTGATGTATATAACTTACTTCCTAATTGCACGTTGATCATGTCATACTTAATGTAGTGAGATATATTAAATTAATATTTACGATGACAAGTTTTGGAGAAGAAACATAATCAACTGCGTGGAATCTAATCACCACATGAATTCACCAGATTTTCTTAATTAAAATTTTGACGATTCTGAAGCCAAAACAAATGCCTATCAATGTATTCAAGCTGAGATAGTCATGTTTACCATCATTTTTCCATGACCACCATGATAGAACCAAGTCTACCCTATGTTCATATACAAAAAAATCAAATTAAAATATCAGATAATCAGCTAATAATTACTGCTAATAATTTTTTCTATTAACAAAGAGAATAGATATTAACAAATATAGATCAAAATTCAAATTAGAAACCAGCCATAAAAAAAATTAGAATGAAAATTCCCTCCCTCTAGTGCCCCACATGTGAGCTCATAATCTGCACATAAAATTTTGACAAACATTATCCTATATGCCAAATCAAATGTAAGAAATTACATGCTCCTATGAAATATTTAAACATGGTTAATGATGCTAACCAAATATCAATTAAAAGAACCTAAATGAAAGAATTATCAAAACACATTCATACATTCATACCTATTCCATATTGGATTGGTCCTACTCTTTTTGTAGAAAGAAACCCTTTCCCAACCCTTGATAAGCTAAATGATGACAAACAAAGAGATAAGATTAAGTCAAGTTGCCTATAGTAAGAATGCTGAAATTGTAGATGCAAATGATGAAGAAAACCTTGGATTTATAGGTGAGATTGAGGAAAGAAGAAAAAAATTTTAGGAATTTGGGACTAATCATCAACCAATAGGAAGGAGCGACTTGTCACCATGTGAATGGGCCAAGGTTGTGCAAATTCTGGTGAATGTGCCAATAAATGACATTAGGTGGCCTTTTCAAATTTTAAATTTGGCTTGTTGGAGGGAGAAGAAAGGGGTCTTAAATTCCAAGTGGGGGACATGTAAGAGTGGAGGCTAAAAGCACAAAGTTGTGTCACACTTTCAACCAACTTATCAACACAACTGAAATTAAGTATTTCTAACTAAAAATCAATTCTGGTCAAACAAATGATCTAGTAAGATTCATTCTAGCTAAGTTAGATACTTCCACAACTTTTTCAATTAAAATTGTTGGCTAAAAATATATGGAGCACCATTTTGAGTCCAATTTACCAAAAAAATGTTTTTTTTTTTAAACTCAAAGTTTCAATAACTCTCGCTAATGTAAATAACATTTTTTTTTCAAATATAAAAAATACCCTTTTGTAGATCCATAAGTGTAGTTTTAAAAAATATATTTATTTTAATAGTTTAACTATTATTTATATTTTATTTATACACAAAGTAGGTTATTAGCACAAAATATTAGGTTGATTACCATGTCAATTAAAAATACCAAAACTTATTAAATTTTTTTGAAGAAAATATGATGCACTAGATAAAAGAATCTATTTCAAGATGGCATGTTTTTTTTTCCATTTTAGATAAGTATTTAATATGAAAGTTGGCATCCAATGGAAACAACTAGTTTTTGATTCACTGACATTTTTACATTTATTTAAAAATATGCATTTATCAAAGTTGGAAAAAAATATATCCATGCACTAAAGTTTCAAGCTATAAATACACACAAAAAAATTGAAAAGGAAAAAATAAAATTTACTATAAAAAGTTTGACATCCCATGCAACTTCATTTGTTAACATTTTATCAACAACTAAATTATAGTGTTAATTTATTAAAAACTAGTTTAAAATAGTTTTATTTTATTTTATTTTCAATACAAACATAAAATATACTAAAAAATACATATTTTACTAGTTTACATCATTTCAATATTCAAAACATATATGCCACTTTTTTGTGATTCAAGTTTAAAAGTTGGATCAGCATTGGTCGATTCCTTTATAAAGTGTGACACAACTTTGTGCTTTTACCCAAGAGTCAATGCTATGTTGGAAGGGAGAAGTCATTTGAGAGGGAAATTCAAATTGGAGGAATATTCCCTAAAGATGCCATGCTGAGAGAAATTAGAAGATTTAATAAATCAATTAAATGATTTATTTGTGCAAGTGGGAAAAGCTAGAGGATGGGACTTGCATTAAGATTAACATTAATCATGATCTAGTTAACTTAAGAGAGGATTAGGTTATTTGACCTATTTTATTTATATTTACGGGTTAAAATAAATCAAAAGGAGATAGAAAATGATTTAGACCTAGTAAAATAAATATTTTGATTTATTTAGCTAAAGGGGATGATTTTAGTATTAATGATAAATTTATTTAATTTAAATGGAGAACTTTAGGAGATTAATTAAATAATTTGATTTATTTAATTAAGCATGATAACCTTAAGAGATTAATCAAATAAACTTGATTTATTTGATAGACGAATATGATTAATGCATGATGTTAGTTTTGCATGTCTACGAATACAACATTATTTAATTAATTCATTATTTTAGATAAATTAAATAAATTTCATTTATTTAATAAAGTACCAAAATCCATAATTCCTCTATTAATTAAATAAAACCACAATATTTGACTAATTCATATTTCATCATTTTGACCAATTACATAAATCACATTTACTTAATAAAGTCCTAATCTTAATTTATTTTGTCCTGATTGATTGAATAACACCAATTATTTAATTATGTCATTAAATGACCTTATTCTCCTAAGTTGATTAAATTATTAAATAATAATTTAAATACAACACTTTCCCTCCAAAAATTTGAATAAATTAAATCGAACTATTCAAATCAATTATCAAAAATCAAATCAAACTAATGCAACTTTGTTCAAATGAAAATGTCAAAACTTGATTTGCACCTTGAACTCCAAAAAGGAATTAATTAATTAAATCAGTTAATTCATATTCCTCACCCACTTTCTAATTGATCAAATTGTGATTGCTAACTTAGCAATCTAGTTTATTAACTAATCAATCCAAATTGTTAAATAAACAATCTATTATGTTAACTAATCAATCACTATTCCTAACTAAGCCATCACATTCCTAACTAGGTCATCACAATCTTGACTGATCAATCTAAATCTGTTAATTGATCAATCACATCTTGGACTCGCCAATCTATTTCTCAATCACACAAATTATGCAATCAACTTTGCACAATTATCTCATGTCTAAATCCTCTCAACACACTCCGACCGTTTATTTGGATATTCTTCAAAACAATCTTGATCATCCATTTCAAATCTCATTTTATATATTAAAACCCATTTCCTCATTAATAAGGATTAGAGAATCAACATACATTGAGCAACAAAGTGTTATCAAGAACACCATTGACAAAGCTTCATTCCTTGCTTTGATCAACTAAGCTTTCATCCACACTTTGCACACGAACTTTGGAGGCTTTGTTGCGATAAGAGCAATCCAACATCAAGCGAATACACTCTAGTACGAGATGGTGAAAATTTGTTTTTCTTTCATTTCATTTGGTAATTAATAGGTTCCACTATGATGTTGCAATAGTATAGTTTAATATCATATGTGTAGGACTTATATTTTATATTCCTTTGTCAAATTGCATTCATGTTCATCTTGAACTCAAATGTAATGTCCTTTTCCCCCCTCACACATTCTGGCACACCCAATGGGACCCTTGTCCCCTCCTTTAACATTTGTATCAGTCACTTTTGAAGCTCTACATCCCGAAAATGCATTTGACATAGTTTCACACGACTATCCAGAAAACTTGAGTGCTTTTCTATCAACAAAAATGTGTAGCTATCTAATGAATTGCGTTTTTTTTCCAAAGAACTGCACAATTTTCATTGGAATGGTGCATTTTTCTAAAACTTGCACACTTGTGTTTTCACAGAGTTCGGTTTTTTTTGTCTCAGTTTTAGCAATTGTTTTTGGAATTTAGTTGTATTTTTTCTACACATTTGTATTTCTTTTTTTTGAGCAGTTTCTCTAATAGACAAGTGCACAGATCCTGCACTATTGTAACGGGGTTTTTTTACTAATTTTTTTTATTTTTGCATGTGTAAGAAGGAATTGACAGATCTGATGTAGGATTTTAGTGACTTTAACATCTTTTTTACAGGGAAGATGATCAGTCCAAGAATTTTTTATCCAAATTTTTTTTATTAACTTAGGAAAAACATTCATTTGATGCACTAAAATGAACAAAAAAAAACCTACATTTGATTTTGGTTCTGTTAAAATAAACCAATTTTAAGCTTTTCTAAGTTAGGAACTTTCATTTGGTGCACTAAAAAAGAAAAAAAAACTCACATTTAATTTTGGTGCTTTTAAAATGGACCAATTTTAAGCTTTCTAAGTTAGGAAATTTCATTTGGTGCTCATAAAAAGAACAAAAACACTTTAATTTTGGGCTCTAGAAAATGAACACATTTCATGTTTTCATAATTAGGAAACTTTACATTTTGGTGCATAAAAAGAGAAAAAAAATGTTTTCCATTTTGTTAATGCACGAACGTTTTACATTTGTTGACCAAGATAGGACTAGGACTGCTTTCCTTAGAAACACTTCTATTGGATCTCATAAAAATGAACAAATTTTTCTTTCTAATTTTTGCACCATTGCTATCTTAACTACTTGATGTCCTAAACACTTCATACTGGTGCAAGTTAAAAATAACATTTTTTTTCTTTACTCAATTTTTTTGGGGGATAATATCACTTGAGATGTTTAAAATGAAGCAATTTTTTATGGATTGTTGATTTTTCATTCATTGATTGGCAAGCTGAAGTGTTTAATATTCTCCCCTTGCACCTTTTGGTGATCTTGGGTGAGTGAAAGAACAATTTTGAGCTTTACACTTTATTTTCAAGCATACCTTTTTAGAGGGCCTACCTATTGAGATACAACCGATGCTGGAGAACTCATAGGTGACCCATGAGGTTCTTTCATTCTGGACTGCAATATAAATCTTTTGTGAGTGTGAGGAAAGTTTGTCACTTTTCGGGTGATGTTGGCCTATGCCGATGTATTCTTCCTTAGTATCCTTTTGATGTGTAAAACCTTGCAAGGGCTAGAAGGTTATAAATTGAACAAAGCACCACATGTATAGGTGCATGAAAATAATATCCCCAGAACATCATTAAGAACCAAATTGTTTTAGAAGCCACCCTATTATCCAGAAACATTCTCTGAAAGTGGTGCATCATAATTTAATTTTGAGAAGTTACTTTCCATGTCCGAATATAGGACCGTTCCATTAGTTGCATGTAAAATTGTCTCTTCAGAGCATGAGGCAGGCCTACCTAAGATAATGGTGTCTATCCCCTAGGGTTGTGATTACTGGATTATGTTAAACTTGGCCCATTACATTCAAACCAATTTGACATCAAATTTTGTGTTTGATCTAAAAAAAAATAACGCATTCAAAACAAACACTGAATGAGATTGTTGAACCAAAAACCCTTTGATTTAGTGCATACTTGTGAGAGAAGCCTTATTCTTGCACCCCTTTGAAAGGGTCTTTCCTTAAAGTTTTGTGAACACTCAAGGCTTTGATTTTATGGTACATTAATCAAAGTAAACATTTGGGAACTATGGCTTGGGTGTTGTGATTTCACAGCCTAAGTTATATACATGAAGGTCACATAATTCCATGCTTGTTGAGTCAGTCCAAGTGTTGTCTTATCGCTTGCCCTACTTAAAAAACATAGAGAAAAAGTTGAGAGAGTTCTTTATAGGATAATTGTTCGAACCAAAAAAATTGGAAAGACAAAAGATCAAATAGTCCCCACATCCATTATTTCCATCCTACCATTTGAAATCAAAATAAAATAAACTATTAAGATCGTTCCTCCACTCAGACATCCATGATATCAACAGTTACTTGGGACTCATAGATAATGCAAGTAATCATTCCCGCAACATATCTTGTGGACAAGGAAGTGGAATATAGACCTTAGTTCTTCAACATTTTGATTTATGAAAAGTAGTATTATTCCAAAACAACACTCAAACCCTAGCGTATTGAGTTTCATAGAAACCATCCCATAACACCATCAAAATTTATGGCCATCTAGTGACCAATTGCCCTAGTTCAGCAACCACATCTTATAGCATTGATCATTCAAACTAGTCTCACATATATCTAAGGTGAAAAAACTAAAATCATAAGCAAACTAGGAACTTTCATTTTTTCAGAAAAACAAAACACCCCACCAGTTTCTCACTGCATCAATTATCCTAGATGAAGAGGAGGATAAATCTGACATAGCAGCAGAGAGAACCATATTACAACCACTTACGTGGAAATAATTATCCCCTTCATGATCTCACGTATTTTGAAGATCCATAAGGTAAAGTCCATAGGTCATCATTTCATACTTAGGCATCTTAGTCCAAAATATCTCAAGAAGCACCTTTAGGCACTTCACAAAACCATAACTAATTTGGTATAAAACTTTTACAAATGGGCTTCTAGGAACAATCCGAACTTGTACTCTTTCCAATATCGTCAGAATCCTGGTCTATTCCAACAGTTCTAGTATATCACATAATCCATAGGACAACATTGAGTGTTTAGGATTTGAGTCACCTAAATAGTACACCACTCTCCCATAGGAGACCCAAATTATATATGATAACAACAAGATCATAAAATAGGAATAAAATGGAAGCCAATAAGAACACCACTAGTATCCCACCAGAAAACACCATGAATGATGGAATTGTCCCATGAGGATATAAACCAACTAACATTTTTATAGGGTATTGAGTATCAAAACATCCCCAAAACATGTCGATCTATTACCCAAATCACTCTTATCAAGGTTTGCAACATCAAGTAGGGCAACAACATCAAGGGTTTCAAAACCCCCAACAAGGAATAAGTTGAGAACATCAAATTTCCCTAAATAAAATTGAGAGAGATCTTGAGGAAATTAAATGAAATTAAAATATGATGTATCAACAATGCCATGTGAAAATTTGAAACATTACATATCCACAAGAAATGTACATAATTTTACAAAAACCTCAATATCCACATCAACAACACTTTCAATATCTGCAATATCGAGAAGTTTTGCAACACCATGGTATACCTCAAGTGCAATATCAAAATGTACCTCAATCATAGTATCAAGAACTTTTACAACACCAAGGTGTACCTCATATGTAATATCAAAAGGTACCTCAAAAGAGTATCAAGGAGTTCCGCAAAATCAAGAGCATAATAATCA
Source organism: Sequoiadendron giganteum (assembly GCA_007115665.2). Lineage (NCBI taxonomy): Eukaryota > Viridiplantae > Streptophyta > Pinopsida > Cupressales > Cupressaceae > Sequoiadendron > Sequoiadendron giganteum. Next base: position 195,927,527 of record CM021106.1, read on the forward strand.
AGAAAAGCCAATGAGGAAAGATTACAAACTAGGAAGGAAATTCACCCCTTTGGGAGAGATTTTAGAGTTAATCATGCACCAAATAGTACAAAAGGAACTTATCAAAATCAACGATAGTCCAACTTATGGCCAACCAAGCTTTAAAATCCCTTGGTATAACCAGTACAAATAATGTGAGTTCCACAAAATCAAGGGTCACCCAACGAACAAATGTGCTACCCTCAAAAACCTCATCCAAGACCTCATTGATCAGGGAGAAATAGCTATTAAAAAATGGTGTTCAAGGGAAATCTACCAATGACAACAATGATAATGTCTCAACCTCAAAATTTGAAAGCAACAAGAAAGAACTATCTATCACTAATCACATTGACGATTTTTCTACATCATCTAGTGAGAAAGAGGACATACATCAAGAATTTAATCCCAGGCATGATCAAAATCAATCACCCAAGTCTAGCAATGATTCATTCCAAGATATATTGACATCATCCAACCTCATGGCAGTATATATTGATGATCAAGAGACTCTTGATCCAATACTTATACCCAATGCATAAGATCTAAGCCAAGAGTTATTTCCCATATGTTTGCATTTCAAGGAAATCCAAGGATCCCTTCTAAGAAATTCATTCTTTGAAATCAATCCATGTCAAGAATGTGATCCAAACCATATCAAAGATGATACTATACAATGTCAAGATCAATAATCCCTATCATCAAAATATTACAAAGACTTGGTAGATATCTTCCAAGACATCCCATGTTTTCCAAAAGAAGAACACATCCATATACCAATAACACATATGTCTTCCCATGAGATGCTTTCTCCTAATGGTCATGTAGATGATCTTCATCACAGAAAAGAATCTCATACTCTTGAAATCGGTACCAAAGAACAAGAGTGTCCTACTCTTAACATCTATACACAAGATCAAGACAATGAAAAATATAGAGACATATCATAAAAGGATCATGAAGAAGAATTATACATAAGTTGTGAATCAGAAACATCCTATGGATACATATAAGAAATAGATCATAAACAAGACTTATACATAAGTTGTGAATCAGAAACATCCTATGAAGACATATCAAAAATAAATCATGAGGAAGACTTTTACATGGACAGTAAATCAAAAACACCTCTTGAAGAAGCATTAAAATCTTATATTTCACAAGATCAGGTTGAAGGTACCAATTAGGAAGGTATCCCACATCCGAAGGATCCTATCAGTAAAAAAGCTACCAAATTTAAAGATCCACAACAGAGCAGAGATATACTAACACCTTATTTTTATGGTAAGACATATCCTAATGCAAATGAAAATTTTCGATGGATTCAATATCAAGGCAAAGGATTAGGTCTACATGAATAGGGTATCTTAGAACCAGTGCAGATTATGGGAAATCCTAAGCATTGAGGTCTTGATTATTCAACAACTAAGGGAGATAAACATATCAGTGATACCTCCATGATATTGGGGAAAACTTTATCTAATGCATGCACTAACATAGAGAGCACGAAGAGTCCTTATGATGAAATTGCTACCAACACAACAACTAGCCATGTCATGAATTGTTATCCGCATATATTTATCCTCTAATTGGGACTAACAAAAAATAAAATCCATATCAAAGAACATAAAAATTCATTGAATCAGAAGAATTTCATAAAACAAAATCGACAAGAAAATTTCAAATGGATACAAAATAAAAACCAAGAAAATAATCCCTATCAAACTCCATTAGTCAACGAAACTATGGGGAAAAATTTACAATGAAAGTTCATCCATCAAAGAAGACCAAAAATACAAAATAAATTTTGAAGAGTGACCTACAAGGTATATCAAGATGTTGGTCTGAATCGAATCTCCATATCCACCCATCATTTCTCATTATCCCAAGTTGGGAGAGTCAAAGGTTCCAAATTGTCGACCAATCCATCTAAATATCATATCCCTCAATGAATTTTGTCATCCATGATATCCAAATCTCACATTGACCATGTGTTGGTAGCAACTCTCTATCATAAGGACTCTAAGGGCACTCTATCGTGATATGTGCATCAAGGTAAGGTTAACTCTGGTATCAAAAAGGAAGATAAAAATTTCTAGGGGTTACATTCAAGTGCTTATATCCTAGCAAAAAAAATCCTCCAAGCAGGATATTGTTGGCACATCATGACAACAATAAAAACCATATCAACACCAAAAACATCTACATCAGCACCACCAAGTGGTCCAACATGAGTAAAAAATGTTTCACCATGATGAAAACCTGGTAAACAAGAATTTTGTGTGACATTATAAATCAAGAAAATAAAGAAAAAAATTAAGAAAAATAGTCAAGAAAAAAATTGTCCTCTAGTGAAAACCACTATGGTGGCGCTTTGGACAAGTACCATGATAAAAAGTTGGAAAATAGGAATCATATGTAAGAATTGAGCATCTACGTGTTCTTTTTCAGGGGGAAGCATCTAAAATTATCCATAACAAACCCAAGCCATTGTTTCCAAAATCCAACTTATCTTGATATTAAAAAATGTTTCATATACACTTTATACTTGTTTATGGAAAAAATATTGATATGCATCACGATCATTGATCCTATTCTATCCAACATTATATAAGCCATGAGACATTGTAGAAAAGGGAAGAATCTATCTAAACATGTTATCCTATCACAAGATAATCCACCATCTGCATTGCTAGACACTGAGGAAAATTCTTGCGTCTTTTTCAAAATAAATCTTGATCTTTGTCTTTTAGTTCACATTGTGATTTAGGCATTTATCCCACCAAAAAGGTATCCTGCAAATGCACTGTCAGGGTAACCTTTGAAACAATTCATACCAAAAACAAGGTATCCCGCCAATGCACCACTAGGTTAACCTTCAAAATAGTTTATCCCAACAAAAAGGTGTACCACCAATGCACTACCAAGGTAACCTTCAAAGATCATGACAAACATGGATTATTCCTTCACTCAAATTATAGGATATCAAGAGTTTCTTGAACCCCATAGCTAAATCAAGTAATCTTTTCCACAACATATCCTTTAGAAAAACAAGGTGAAGTATCAATCCAAGTTTTCAACATCTTACACCCTAGGCAAGATGGTGAAAATCCACCAACAACAAGGTATACCCGCCAATGCACTATTAGGGTAACCTTTAAAATAGTTCATCCCAACAACAAGGTGTACCACCAGCGCACTACCAAGGTAACCTTCAAAGATGACAACACCATCGATTATTCCTTCGCTCAAAAATTCTAAGATATCAATAGTTGCTTGAACCGCACAACTAGTTCAAGTAATATTTTCCACAACATATCCTCTAGAAAAAACAAAGTGAAGTATCAATCCAAATTTTCAACATCTTACACCCTAGGAAAAAGGGTAAAAATCCAAAAAAATAAAAGCAAAAAAGAGATTAAAAATATAAAAAAGAATCAAAAAGCAAGAAAAATAGTAAATAGAAATAAAAAATTATTTGAGTGAAAACCACTTTTTGGATCTTGTAGAATAGGTGCCATAGTCAAAACCTAGAAAATAGGTGCTATGTATGAATAAACTAGGCATTATTATCTATCAACACTTTTTCACATCATCCACCCATCCATTTCATGAATCATGTGTCCAACCATGGCTTTTCACTGATTAAGACAAGTCATTTTATTAGGGGAAAATTATCAAAGCTATTCATGGATAAGATCTTGTGGAATTTAATCATAGTCAGAAAATCAAAAAATTTAAAAACACTAAAAAACAACAAAAGTCAAAAACACTAGAAAATACCAAAAGTCAAAAACATGAGAAAACAAAAAAAACAAAAACATGTGGAAAAAATCAAAACAAAAAAAACATCATTGGGTTGCTCCTTCACTCAAACAGTCTAAGATAGCAACATTTTCTTGAACCTCACGGCTAGTTCAAGTGAATTTTCCCAAAACATATCCTCTAGACACAGAAACAGGATATCAATCCATGCTATCAATGTTGATTCCCGAAAAAACATTCATGCTTTGAGTCAAATGGTTGAACTACGTGGTATCTATATGTACAACATAGGAAATAATTTTTTTTAGCCCCTAAGACCCTAGGTCAGTCCCCTTAGGTTTCCAACATGCTTTATTGCAACTTAGTCAAAAATGCAAAATCCCAAAAACATATACAATATACAAAATCTTAAAACATTCACAAAACAGAAAGGTCAAACCAAGTGAACTACGTACCTTTGCATGTACAATGTAGGCAAGGATTATCTTTGATAAGCCCCTGAGGCCTTAGGTTAGTCCCCTAAAAATAAAACAAAAACAACATCTAAAACTTAGAAATTTATTTTAGAAAAATACCCATCCCGTGATCAACATCCACAATAAATGTTTCAACCATAATAAACAAACCAGATCCCAATCACCCTTTGATAAAAAAAAAAAAAACAAAGCAAACATCAATAGCTAGAACTTTAAAGCAAAACCAATCACATAAGAGTTGACTATAAACAAACAAAAACATGCCAAAGTATCAACTACCTATATTTTTAAACAAGTCCCAACAACATCCTGAGATATGCCTTAACGAATCTATTTCTATGATAAACATGATCAACAATGGATATTATCCCCACCCTGAATAAATATGGCAAGTGATACTACAACTTTGCTTTTATCTTTTTATGGTCTTACTTTTTGTGATTTATTTTATTGACTCATTCTCAAGATCTCTCAAGGATGTCCATAAGGATTTAGAGAAGAAGGAATGGGGGAAATTGAGCATCATTTTGATTTTTTGTTTGTAAGATATTTTTTGTAATATTACCATGGCGAGTACTTTCTTTATTCAATATGGAAGTTGTATCAAAATAGTTCATGAAGCAGTGACATGTTAGGTGTTCTATACCTCTGTGTGTGACTAATTTGAAACATTTTTGATGCAACCCCCTATAATTTAAACAAAGTTTTGGTATGTCTAGTATGCACAAAGATACTCTTTGTTTGTAAAGTCAAAGTCCACACAATAGATACAAATTCACCTTGGTAATTCACGCCCTGGTGCATCGTATTTTTCTGCTACATCAAATAGGGTTTCTCAAAACAATGAAGTCTCTAAAGCAAAGCAAAGTCATCTCATCAATCACTATCCATTATCATATATCTACTAACTAACAAAAATCATCATATTTCTTCTAATTAACATTCATCCTACATAGAACATCATCAATACCATATCCATTCTACATCCACAAATGATATCAATACATATCATGATGATAATAAACCAAATAAAACATCATGTAGCATGTATGGGGCATTCATCTAACAACATCCATCACATCATAAAAATGAGATAAAGTATGATTCCTTCATCTACATCATATCCATACATCATAAAAGCACAAAAACACATATAAACTTACATAATCATATATCACCATCACATAAACATAAAATGAGGTTGAATCGAAGAATGTATATCTCATATATATCATCATGAAAAGGGAATATGCCATAAATACATCCGTAGTGACACAAGTGTGATAGGAAAATACAAAATCATAACATATATATGAGGTCTCGACTAGACCAATGAATATATATATAACACATGTCTCAGAATGCCACCTCTCCACAAGAGTGGTCAACATCATCATATGGATCCTGATCGAAGGCATGTAATAGATATTATGTAATCCCATGGCGTTGAGAATGTCCTACTCCAATGCACCAAACTAGGAAATTGGATCAAACAAGTGATGAGGATGTCTCTCTCTCGTCATAACTGGTCGAAGATTCGCCTGTAATTATTATAAACCAAGATGTTAGGGTTTCACTCTAAACATGCAAAGCAACACAAAACGACTCGAGTATGATGAAAAATAACATTTAGAATGGTAAATGGATGCATGCTAGGGTTTAGAACAAAGCTAACATGAAAACGAAAAAAGGAGAGTCAATTGCTAGGTTCTAGGACAAATGCTCAACAAAAGCAAGGCAAAAGCATAGTTTTAGGACAATAGCGTAGTTTTAGGTCAAAATAAGCAAACAATGGCATAGTGTTTCGAGACAAAAGCACAATTTCAGGAAAAAACATCAAAAATAAAATTGCAAGTTTAGGACAAAGGCACAATTTTAGGACAACTGCATGAGACAAAGTGGTAGTTTATGAAGAAAGCGCAAATTTCAGACAAAGGCCCAATTTTTACTTGAGAAAAGCACCAAAACTAAGACAAGTATGTAGGAATCTCAAGAACAATACTATTGTCTACTAGGAATTCACACACGCAAAATGAGAAAAAAAACATGATGAAAGAAAAAGGAGAAAAGGTACATACCGGGCCACCAATGGCTAAAGGCCATCTATACTCTTGAAAGAGCTCAGAATGATGTGGGGAAACCTCAAATCTCGAAATTCTACCTCAAAAAATTACAGAATGTGGAATCCAGAGACAAGAATTAGCAAGAGGAACCAAGCACAAATGACCCAATTTGAAGAAAAAATTCCTATATAACACCTCAATAAAACCCTAATTTCATCTAGGAAACCTTAATTACACTTAGGGAATCTTCCTAATTTTAAATTAGAAGCTTTGAAAAACATCAGAATGAGAAATGATGCACATTGAGATATAATATTTCATCTTAAAATATTGAAAGGACAGTACAATACTGTGAAGATCCTGACCTCAAAGCTTGAATTTTTTGGTCAACTTCTCGAGGGGGTAGCACAGAGTCCTACTATCATTCCACTGAACACTGGGGCATAATTTTTTTTCAAAAATTTGATCGTAAAGACATAATCTTTGAAACAAAGCAACCAATACTCTGTATCAGAGAGGGGGAAAATGTAGACATGTAAAATTGACTTGACACCTGTCACACACCTCGAATAGCATCAAACAACATTGAACAACATCGAACAACATCAAACAACCTCAAACAACATTAAACGATATGGAACATCGTCTCTGATCACCCCGTAACACCTTAGAATGACTCAGAATCATCTCATAACATATCAAAATGACTCAAAATCATCTCGTAATACCCCAAAATGACTCTGAATCATCTCGTACCACCTCAAAATGATGCAAAATCATCTTGTAACATCTTGAAATGACTCAGAATTCCCATGTAACACCTTAGAATGACACAAAATCATCTCATAACATCTTAGAATGACTTGGAATCATCCCATAACACCTCAAAATGATTCAGAATTATCTTGTAACACCTTAGAATGACATGTACTCATCCTGTAATACCTCAAAATGACTCGGAATCATCCTGTAACATTTCAGAATGACTTAAAATCATCCTGTAACATCTCAAAATGACTTAGAATCCGCTCATAACATTTTGTAATGACTCAAAATCATCCCATAACACCTTAGAATGACTCAAAATTATCCCATAACATCTCGTAATAGCTCAAAATCATCCAATAATGTATCAGAACATCTCAAAATCACCCCGGAACAACTCAAGATCATCATGTATGTCTTGGATCATCTCGAATCATCTCAAAATCACCCTAGAATATCTCATAATTATCCCATAATGTCGTGAATCATCTCAGAATCATCTCACGGCACCCCCACAATGCACCACATCAAAATGACTAAAAAACCCTAATTCCTCTATTAATTGAATAATACAACATTATTTAATTAGTTCACTTTTTAATCATTTTGGACAAATTAAATAAATTTCATTTATTTAATAAAGTCCCAAAAACCCTAATTCCTCTATTAATTGAATAATAGAACATTATTTAATTAATTCATTAATTCATCATTTCAGATAAATTAAATAAATTTTATTTATTTGATAAAGTCCCAACATCCCTAATTCCTCTATTAATTAAATAAAACCACACTATATGATTAATTCACATTTCATTTTTGACCAATTAAATAAATCACATTTATTTAATAAAGTCCTAATCTCAATTTATTTTGGCCCGATTGATTGAATAATGCCAATTATTTAATTACGTCACTAAATCACGGTATTCCCCTAAGATGATTAAATCATTAAATAATAATTTAATTAAAATACTTTCCCTCCAAAAATTTGAATAAATTAAATCAAACTAATGCAACTTTGTTTGCAAAACTCAAACTTGATTTGCACCTTCAACTCCAAAAAGGAATTAATTAATTAAATCAATTAATTCATATTCCTCACCCACTTTCTAATTGAGAAAATTATGATTGTTGACTGAGCAATGTAATTTGTTAACTAATCAATCCAAAGTTTTAACTAAACAATATATTTTGTTATTAATCACAATTCCTAACTAGGATATCACAATCCTGACTGATCAATCACATCCTTGACTAGCCAATCTATTTCTCAATCACACAAATTGTGCAATAAAATTTTTAAAACTCTCACATGTCTAAATCCTCTCAACACACTCCCAACCATTGATCTGGGTATTCTTCAAAACAATCTTGATCATCCATTTCAAATCTCATTTTCTATATAACAAACCCCTTTCCTTACAAATAAGTATTAGAGAATCAACATACATTGAGAAACAAAGTGTTGTCAAGAACACCATTCAGAAAGCTTCATTCCTTCCTTTTATCAACCAAGCATTCATCCACACTTTACACAAGAACTTTGGAGGCTTCATGTGATAAGAGAAATCCAACATCAAGCAACACACTTTGCTACGCGATGGTGAAAATGTATTTTTATTTCATTTCATTTGGTAATCAGTAGGTTCCATTATCATGTTGCAATAGTATATTTTAATCTCATATGTGGAGTCTTAGACTTTAGATTTATACATTTTGATTGTAAATTAGATTCCTTTGTCAAATTGCATTCATGTTCATCTTGAATTTGAATCTAACATCTTTTTCTCCCCTCACATAGTTTGTGATTTGGTTATGGCTTCAAATATCATCCACATATGTGTTCCTTTGTGCCTATGTTGGTTTTTCATAGGATCTTGATCCTGGGGGCTTGACCACCCTCTTGGTTATTGTCATCCTATCTTACTATAATTTGTACATTTGAACCCTTGTTGATTGCATTGTTGGCTACTTTAGTGTGAGTTTGAAGCGATTTCATCCTCTCACTAAAGTGGGGACTAAATGTAGTGTAGGAAAATGCATACCCTTGCATTTTTAGACTTTTTTGGGCCCTCCTTTCTTTATTTATCTTTATTTACATCTTAATTGTTCCTATTTTGCATCCACAAGCCTAGAATAAACTATATCTTTTTCTAGATAATCTTGATAAACATCAATGGATAAATGATAATTTAATGATTCTATCTTAGTGTCCCTAATTTTTGGGTCGAGACTAAGATGACACCTAGGGAATATTTGTCTCCTGAAGGTCTTGGGATTCAGATTTCAAAGGCACCTTAAATGGGCCCCTTTTTGGAGTTTGTGCCCCAAGTTTTCAGGACTTGGGACTAAGATGCCACCTAGGGTGTCTTAGTTCCCCTTAATATTTTTTTGAGATTTAATTTCAAATCTTGGCAAGATTTGGCCTCCTTTAATTAATGAATTCATATGACAGCTTGGTGTGGTGTAATTTCTAGATATTAAGCATGGATAAGTATAAATACAAGATTTATTCATTCATTTTCATCCTAGCAACTTGAGTATTCATTCTTAAGGAAATTTTATGAGATCAAGAGAACTTCTTCAAGAATTTGGAGCCATCATCAAGATTCAAGTATTATATCAAGGATATTGTTGCATCATGTGTTATTTTGAGCTAACATTTATGATGTATGGTTTTGATTCAAGCAAGCAATTCAAGTCCATATCTATGAAGCATTCACTGGATTCAAAATCTATATCAAAGTTGGAAATTTCACATAAGTTTTCAGATTTCATGGCAAGGTTTTGGTGAGTTCTAATATTGCATGTTGTTCATTCATCATTTCCCTCCATTTAATTTCATTTCAAGGTTTAATTACCAACAAGGGGTTTGACCAAGGAAAACCCCCATTTACTAACAATCAACAAGTTTTTTCTCTCTTGCATTTTTTTGTTTGTAGATTTAGGTTGAAGACATGAGATCATTTGAAGTGGAAAGTTGTAAAGTTTCAAAGTTACATTGCAAAGTTGTCATCTTCATGGAAACTCACGTATAGGGCCAAATTTGAAGCTTTCAAAAGCTGAGATCCGAGAAGAAGCAAGTGCAAACATTGGTCCTTGGGATCATATTCAAATATTTCAGAAATTCCAGATGAGACTAAGTCACCAACTAAGGAGTCCTATTCCTCTTGAAAGCATTTTGCAGAGATTCTTTCAAATTAGGTTCTAGCATCCAAAGATTATGCATTTTCCCTGAAAAATAGAAGTGGGATTAAGTCAATAGTAAGGGCATCTTAGTCCTCCATAACACATTTTGAAAGCTTCTTTGCACTTCTATAATCCTCATTACATTTCCAAAACTCCCAGGTACACATACCCTAGCTTATTGTTGTATACTTTCATCATTTGCATCATTCATTTAGCTTGCATTGTTAGGTTTTGTAAGTTGAATGCTAGGTTGTGTTTTCCAAGATTTTGCTTGGTGGTGAACCCCTTTAAAGCCTAAAAGAACCCCCTCCTAGGTCCTTCCCTATTGATAATTGACTCACCCTTTGGATTGATAGTCAATCCAATTTGGATTCTGAGGACCTTATTGAATGTCAATAGAAGAATAAGTGGGAATTTCCCCCCACCTATTTTCTTCATTGTTCAGGTGCTCTTTTAGGATAATTCCCCCTCCTATCAACATATTTATATATTAGAGGATAAAATAAGACAATTTGTCTGATACATATAAGTCATTCAAATATGAGATTTTTTATAAAATATAAATTTACAAATTATCTTACAATTTTTTTCATATACAATATTTTTAATAGTAAATTTATATATGTTTTATAATAAACATGAGTCATAGGGAGGCACGATGGCTCATAGGGAGGGCCACCCACATCATTTAGCAATATTTACCAAATAATTATTCAATTGGAGTTAGAATTCATTATACCCACATCAAGTAAATGATTAAATCCCTGTTACAAATTATATTGAATGCAAACAAATTAGGAATCAATAATATCAATTAAAACTCAATTCAAAACTGAAATCAAACATGTGAAAATCTAAAATTCCATTTTAATATATTGAATAATTTAAAATATATCTATTTGGGACCATAAGAAAAAACAAATTGTATACAAAAGATTTCAATATTTACTTTTCATTTTGCATAGATGTCCTTGATAGAAAAAAATAATTTTGATAAAAAAGAAGCATGTTACACTAAAATGTATGTTAGTATGAATAATTCTTTTAATGATTTCTCATATATTCAAGAAAATATTTTTAATAAGAAACTACACATTAGATATTATAGAAAATAGAATGATTAGAAGAAATCTTTATAAGATTTTTCACAAATGTTAAATAAATTGAATCTAAGAGAAAGAGAAAAAGATTATTAAATTACATTATCTTTTTATTTTTTATAGTTTGTTTAGAATAATTGATATATTATGCTAAATATGAAAATCTTGACTTCCGTGGCTCAATATTACTAAAAATCCTTAAACACTATTCTAGGCTTAGTTAATTCTTTAATTTATCAATTATTATACTTACATTTTTATTTGATATTTCATAGAAGATGTTTCTATACATGGCGTCAATTTTTTAGTTACATTTTCTCTTCATTTCAAAGATTAAATATTTCATGAAGCTATTAAATTATAATGATTGAATGGAAGGTTTTGTGGTTATTGGTTATTTATTATTTTTAAGTTTTTTTACTATTATGTAAATAGATCTATGATATGAATGTCAATTTTATAATTTGTAAGAATGAACCTACGAGATCATAAAAAATAGTTATTTATCTTATTTCTATATTGACCACTTCACCTCTATTCTTGGTATTGAAAAAAATTAAATAGTTTTGATCTAAGTAATTCGATTTATTTTAATTTATCTTGAAGTCTAAAATTCCTTCATGGCCATTATACAAAATTAAATATTTTTTATCTTTAAAAAATATTTTAAACTAGTTATGCCTAGCAAGGCCCATAAGTAGGTTAATTATTTGGAATATATTTGAAACTATTATATAGTATGGAAAAATTTATTCAAAATTATATATATTTTATAACTATAACTATTATTAGAATTGCATGAATATAATTTAATTAAAATTAGTGGAAAAATTCTAAAATATATTTTTCCAATTTTAAATTATATAGGTCAAGTTCAATCCTAAACCATGATTCAAATAAAAATTAATACTATCCATATAATATAACAAAATAAAAAACTTAATAATATTATAAAAATTCATCTTAAATTATCACCATTAGAGCCTCAAATATACATTAAGTAAAAAAATAAAATAAACTATCAATTGAAACTAAAATATAGAAATCTAAAACAAGGTGAAGAATAACACTACCATGAAACACAAAACCTTCATATACCATGGTCTTTATAAATAATAGTACAATAAGGAATATCTTACCCAACAGAGAATAGGATGAACCTATTCAAGGCAACTACTTAGAGGTGTGATCTTCTATCACTTGATAGTACACATTTTATTTCTAATTTACTTGAAAGTGTAATAGAAATAAAATACCTTATTTCTTATTTTATTGATAAGAATACCTTGTACCTAATAATTTATAAATCATGTACTATAAATTATTTATAAATATATAACATTTAATAATTTTTATTCATTGTTTATATAGATTAAAGTGAGTATTAGAAAATAAATAATAGATTCTAATAAATTTAAGTGATTAGGGTTCAAAATATCATAAATAATATTATAGGTAAATAATATAAATTGAAATTTTAATGATTAAATAATTTAATTTGTTAAATTCATTAAAAAGTTAATTAAATATAGATAAACTAGACACATAGAAGGTACTTAATATAAAAATGTTTGAACCACATTTATGTGTATATATAAATAAATTTGTTTCTAAACTTCTTAAATTATAAATTTAAATAATTAGCACTAATATAACAAGTAAGATCATTTTAAATTTAGTTTGAATAAAAAATATGGATTGGAATAAAAATAATAGACACATAAGGAAAGAGTTAAAAAAGAAATGAAGAATGAAAATATAAGAATTAAATAAAAAATATTATAATTTTTTATAAATAAATTTCAATAATAATTGATATTTATAAAACATAAAAATTTATGTATGATACATTCAATGAATTTACTCTAACTTTATTACCTCAATAAAATTAAAATATAAACCTTTCAAACTAACATATAATCATTTATAAAGAAATGTTAAAATAAATTAATTATGAGGGGCATCTAACAATACATTGTATTATGTATTATTAGTTATTAAAATATTAAAATTTATAGCTTCTATACTTATTTAATTTAAAATATACTTATTCATTCAGCTTTGCAAGCATGGTGGAGTGTGTCACATCCTTGAATCTTCCTTCCATCTTGCACACTTTCATTAATTGCATCATAAAGTGCATAGTATGCAATTTTCATATATTCTGGAAGATAATCTACAAGAGGGTACTCCCACCTGAACCACATTTCAATACTATATATTAATATTATGTTATAAAAATAAATATTTAAAATTAAGAGTTCATAAAGGAATACTTACCTCTTAACAACTTCTATGAAAAGTTTAAGTTCATCAAGAGTTCCATAGGTATCATAAATATCATCAATACATGTTGCAAGAACATAAATTTTTTCCAAGGTAGTTCTAAAAGGTGCATGTTTAGGTTCTACAGTGATTGCACATCCTAAAAAAATATATTCGATTTGTCTGTGATGACAAAAGTCCAATTTACATAATCTGGAATCCTGCCACCATCTAAAAATGACAAACACAATTAATTTTTTAAAATAAAATATATAAATACAACATTACACTAATTCAATTTTATAAATATAAATTATAAAAAAAGTCAAAATATATATAAAAATTATTAATATTTCATAAAATTAGAAACAATTGGTAATCCAAAAATTAAAACATATTTAAATTCAAATGCTCAACCAAGATGAAAGATTAACAAATCACTTTTAGAAAAAACATCAAATATCTTTCGATCAACTCACCTAGAGATATTTTGAAGCTCGGGTCGATACAATGATTGCATAATATTAAAGTCCAATTTAGCTAGATAGAAAATCTTTTTACTATCCATGATCCCGAAAATCAGTCATTAGAGAAAACGTTGCTAATATTTTCTCTTTAAAACATTGGTACAAAGATAAAAATCATTATAAGTTAAAAGTATAAAATTTACTTGATCCATGGACCATTTTCTCCATAAATATCGATATAATTCCTTGCTTCCAATCTAGGCAAATTTGTGCACCAACCATACTCTAAATTATATGTTATCTATGCATATGGCAATTTTTTGCTAGGATTTAAATAAAATTAAAATAATTGATATGCATTACCTTTATTATATTTCCTACCGTCTAACATAATAACAAGAAATATAGCTTATGTACTTATGTACACATATTATTACTACCTCTTGTAGAAGATTGGAACCAACAATGTGAACCTTTTGCAAGATTTTATTCAAATACATAGTACTGAAGGATTTAGCTTCATCCATTATTTTCTCATTTGGAAAGGAAATCAATGAAGCTCAAAATAAATTTAGAATACTCTTGGTCTCATCCTCTGATTGAGTGATGAAACACAAGAATTGTCCATCTTTTTTTTTGAACTTCTCTAAGACATATGTCATTGTATCATCCAAGATAATTCAACTACTTAGAATAATAAAAGTTTAAGTTCAAATATAAATAGTAAAATAATTTTCAATGATTAAATCTTCACTTCTTATTTTTTCTATTCAGAAATAGGATGTAGTACTATTATACTTATACACACATTATGTGATAATGTGATAAGAAGAAGAATAGTAAAACATAGATCTTGAGAGTAGGTAGTTGTAAGTTTAAGTGTTATGACATTATTATGATAAATGAGATTTTAAAATAAAATAAAACAATCTAATAAGAAGGGCAATAAAGACAGATATTTTTTAGGATGAAAAGTCAAGAAAGAAAGAAAATTCATGGCACGAGTATTGACACTATGAAAAAAGGGGTCTATTTCAATTACAATGACTCTACTATAGAGGACGACATGTAGTGTATTAAAATCTATAAAAGCATAAATTATAGAGTGATTTTTCCAAAAGTAGAAGGGTAGACAAAAAAGGAGCAATTCTAGAGAAAAGGAAGAAAACAAAGAAGATTGTGGCCCTTTCTTGGGGATATTTTCTTGTGTCTAAATGACATGACAATAGCACGATCTGGGACAAGTCCATACCAAGAAAGCATATTAAATTCAATTTTCTATGTTAACCATATCTTCAACAATGTTCTTAAAGATGAAGGAAGATTTGAGTGACTATAGATCAACAATATCTTCAACATCATATCAAGAGATAAGTATAGTCCTTCTCCATATTGTTTTCCTAAAAAAGTGTTTAATTATGAATTGTTCACTCCCACAATTGAAAAATAATTAATCTAGGCTAGTCGTAGGACATGTAAGTGATACTTTAACTATTACACATTGCAAATGTGGAAACCTAGATAAGGAATACAAGGCTTTATTATAAAAAACCTCAAAAATATGACCCCATGGAATTCCACGGTGGAAGAATACATGCAATATGATTTTTGAAAAGAATATTGTACATTTCTTTCTTACTTAGTCTAAAATAGTGAGCTTGAGAAGATGGTAATAGATGCCCAACAAAGCATGCTTAAAAAGGGCTTTGCTATTAAATATTATAAATAGCAATATCTAAATCATATCATAGTGGCCCAAACAAAATAAATGAATAGAAATCAATAAAGAATATTTTAGATTATAATTAATTCTTTGGTAACTTCTATAGTTTGAAATTTTGAGTTATTCACCATTATAGCTGGAAAATTATTAATCTAGGATGATTTATGCTTAGGTATAAAATATTTCTTGTTTAATAAATTGAAATGTATATTTTCTTGTTCTAAATTGTGATGAAATGTTTTTAGTAAGTGCAAGAATGGTGTGATGTTTTGTAAGGTTGTTCATATAATCTATTGACCATGATATAGAATAATATTAAATAAAATAAAAATCATGCATTGTAAGTAATTGAGAATCAAAATCTAAAGTAAACTAATATCCAATAATGTCATCAAAAATTTGAAATTTACAATATTTGATATGAAAAAGAGGATATTATATGATATTCATAAACCAAAAACTTCCTATAATCAAGAGTTAACTATTCTAAAGTCTAATTGTTTGGACTTTCAACTAAACAAAGATGGAACATTATCTGAAATTCATTATAAAAATAAGGAGACTGGGTTCTTTTAAGTCAAATCTCTAACTATAAAATTACCCTATAATTAAAACCAGAAATAAGCCTATAGTTTCAATTAAAAAATCAAAATAAATAATGACAAACCCTAGTATAGCATATACATCACACCTGAAGAAACGGGATATCTGTGAAGTCGAAGGATTCGGAGTCCCAAAGCGGTATTCAGATCTTTAGTGCTGTCACTCCAAAACCTGCTACTCAATTACTTTCAGTAACAAATCATACATATAACATGCCAATCTTACTCTTTGTTATACCTTTGCTAAAATATACCTGTAAACATAATCAAGTGCTTCTGCTATTTCCGTTTGAAAGTGTCGCCCAATTCCGAGGCGTTCAACATTATCCACCATTTCAAGGCGTTTCAGAACATTTTCTGCAGAAGAATTCAAAGCACCCACTGCATTGAACATGTCTTTGATCTCCCCAACAAGTGTCTCAGCACACTCACGATACTGAGGGGCCTGCTTCATTCCAAATCAAAACCATTGTAATTCATATTATCATGTAAAAGTAATGGAATAAGAAAGCATCATGGTGTGAAAGAAGCTTACATCATAAGGCAGCTTTCGGAGAGACTGTATAAAATCATCGTCCCACAAGTTGGGATGATGGTTGGCTTTGCGCCGAGGCACACCTTCAACACCAGTGGAGGCCAAGGCGTTACTCATGATCGGAGTCCTCAGACCTTTTCTGCCCAATGTGGGGAACGATTTAAGGGAAGGACTAGTGTGATGGGCAGGCATAGCTTTCAAGCAGAAGCTCAAGGTAGAGGAAGGGATAGATTTCAGAGCCATTGCTAAGGGTGATTGTGTAGAGCGTATTTCCTCGCCTTTTATAACCAAAAATTAGTTAGTTTTTTGTCTTCTTTTCTTAATGATAATATGCATTATCATTTACACAAACGTGGAAAAGTAATAACAAGCATTATCATTTACAGAAACGTGGAAAAGTGATAACATGTATTATAGGTGTGTTTTGAAAAAGGAGAGATGCTATCTTTTGCGAAAAAGTGATAAAGATGTATTAAAGAAACGTAAAAAAGTATGTTTCTCATGATTTGAGTATTTGAGTTGAAAAGATTTGGAAAATTCAAATGGGTTGTCCTGATATTATTTTAGTACACTTGATTTGAGTTGAAAAGATTTGAAAAGTTAAAATGGATTGTCATACACTTTTGATTTGAGTTGAAAAGATCTGGAGAGTTAAAATAAATAATTATGATTTGACAGAGTATTTGTAGATGGTAATTTGTACTATGATCCTTTTCCTCTTTCACCAAAGTGAAAAACAAAAATGATAACACGATGTTAATTTTAATGAACATTGATTTTGAGTTAAAAAACTTTGGAGAGTGGATAATGCTGGGACTCTCAGACATTTTCTGCCCAATGTAAGAAATGCTTTAGCGGAAGGCTTAGTGTAATGAGCAGGCTTAGCTTTCAAGCATAACAAAAAAAACCAATGAATTGTACTTTCTTAACAAATTAGCAAGGCAGCTGTATAAGACAGCATGTTCACAACAGCCCCACATGATTTGATGTAAAAATAGTTCGAAACAGACATCCACCAGAATTAAAAAAAATAGGAATCACAATCTTTATTCCTTTTTTTAAGTATCAGTGGAAACGTGACAGAGGAGTGTGTGCACAACTCGTTTGTTTTAGGTGCGCATTGATTTGAGCTGACTAGACTTTTCATAACGAAAATGTGAAGCAAGTTCAATGTGACGGCGTAATGATTTGAAAGAATTTTTGCTGATGATATTAAAATAATTTCTGTGAGATATTTGAATAATCAATCACCTATATTTTAATCTTCTAAATTTTATGTCTTTATATATAGATAACCTAGTATCTAGGTGATAAAGATATAATAATATTGTTTGTCTATTTTTGTTAATCTTATGATCTTATATTTTATAAGATTTGAAAATCTTCAATTTGTGAAGTTATATTGTTATATCATTTAC
Source organism: Sequoiadendron giganteum (assembly GCA_007115665.2). NCBI lineage: Eukaryota > Viridiplantae > Streptophyta > Pinopsida > Cupressales > Cupressaceae > Sequoiadendron > Sequoiadendron giganteum. The sequence continues at coordinate 195,945,916 of CM021106.1, forward strand.
GAGTCACCTTTGTATTGTATATTATGTGATTGAAAAAGAATTAAATGAAAATAGAGGAAATAGATGAGTTGTATGAACTGCAAACCTAACCAAGAAATTCCATAAAATTATTATGGGAAAAGTTTCTTCTTATATGACAAGCAACCATCCTTTAGTTAGGGGTATGTCATTGTAAGGAATGACATCCCCATCTCTTTGTAGTGCCCCTTCGTGTTTTTCCCTCACATTGTTGTTGACCTTCATTTCGCTTGTGTGATTTGGTACTACTTGGTATGTTCTGCATTTGGTTTAATTGGGTTGACTAGCACTTCGATTAATTATTGCTTTAAAATAGAAGTTTATTGAAATAAAAATACATGATAATTAAAAATAAAAGTTGTTTATATAATCGAAGTATTCATGAAATAAAATATTATTAAAGTATTTATTTGATTTTAATAAATTAAAATTTATGATTTAGTAAGAAATGTTAAAATAAATATATTAAATTGTTGTATTGTGCAAACAAAACTATATGAAAGATTAAATTAATAAATTAAATATTTTAATAGTTGATTTACTTTGTTCAGATATTAAAGTAAGGTTGAATTATAAAATAATAATTAATGGTAGTTATTGGTTTTTGGGGAAATTCGAAATAAATTAGTTATATTGCATAAAGAAAGGGGCTTTTGGGGGTTCCTCTGAAAACTAATATTTCTTCTCTACTGTGAATCAATTTTCTTGTGTTAGGGATTAAGATTGTCTAGAAAATGGTAGAATGTTTCTAGAATCTTCCATAAGCTAGAACATTCTTGGAGTTGTTCTAGAAAAGAACATTCTAAGAATTGTTGTAAAAAAAACATTCCAGGTTTTGGAATTATCTAGAAAACTAGAAGCTTCCACACTTTAAGGACATTATAGCTATATATAAGTGATTGTAGAGAGTTGGTGGGAATAACATCTGGATTGAATATAGTAAAAGATAGATTAATTGTTTCTTTAGCAATAACTTTGTTTTTGCTTTGTTTTGCCTTGTTTTGCCCTATTTTCAGTAGCTGTTACATAATTTTGATATTGTTTTGGGCCTGATTTTACATGGTATTAGAGCGAGGTTGGTTCAAGGTAGAGATACATCTAGAGGTTCAGTAGAAAAATATTGTTAGAGTGGTTTGTTTGCAGGGTTGTTATATTGCTGGAGTATTGCTAGATTTATATTCGCTTGAAGGTTGATTTTCTTCCCAACATGGGCTCTACAAATGAGAATTTGCCAATATTTGATGGAAGTGGTTTTGCAGATTGGAAGATTGCAGTCACGAATTCTCTAAGAGAGAAGGCTTTATGGAGGATAGTGAATAAATAAATTGGGGAACCTCAACAAAATGATAGAGAAAAGGAAAAGTGGAAATGCAAATTGGAGCAAGCAAGAGGTATTATTGGTAAAGCTTTGAGCCCCAATCTGAATAGATGATTTGATGATGTTGATAATCCAATAGAACTGTGGGAGAATTTAGAAAAAGATTATAAAGATGCGGATATTGCTAGCATGTTTAGTATAGAAGAAAAATTGATGAACTTAGATCCATCTGATTTTGAAAAAAAGACTGATTATTTCAATGAAGTTACCTTTTTAAATGCTCAACTGAAAAAAATAGGTGTTGAATATGTAAAAAAATATTTTCAGTTGATTGCAATGGTTGAAAGTAAGCTTCACCAGCAATACAAGGTATTCAAGGAATCAAGGAAAAGGTTTCTTCAACTAAATCCCAATACCCCCCAGCAAAATTTTGATCAATTTTGCAAGTCTGTTTTAGATCAAGAAGTTCAGCTTATTAAAGATGGATATATTAAAAAGAATCATGCATATGAAGCTAAAATTAATTTTATTAGAAATGATGGAAAAAAGAACTGGAAAAGAAATAATAAATTTCAAAATAGTGATGGTTCTAACCATTTTTCTAGACATGATGCTGCAGAAAAACAAGTTGGAAGAAAACCCATTATTTGTAGGTATTGTGGAGGTGAGAATCACATAGAGAAATTTTGTTTGAAGAAGAGGGACAATGAAAGGCACAATGCAATCCCAAGCAAGAAAGGTTTCGGGATGGAAAGAAGGATAAACATAGCTTCATAGCCATCTCCCTAAAAAGGCAAGAGAAATCAAATGAGGAGGTAATTGCTACACCCAAGAGTAAATCTAGTGTTAAGGGGGGGTTTTTTGCTTCAGATTCTAATAAAGAATGGATTTTAGATTAAGGGGCATCATCTCACATGACTGGAGATAGATCTTTGTTTATTAATTTTTATGAAGGGAAGAATTCAGATCAAGAAATTACTATTGGCAATAAAATGAAACTCTCGGTTTTAGGAATAGGGACTGTTAATGTAACAAATGGGTCTTTGAAAAATGTTTTATTGGTTGAAGGATTAGGGGTGAATCTTATTTCAGTATATAAAATAGTTCAAGCTGGATATGAGTTTGTTGTCACCGGTGATCAAGTTATTGTTAGAGATAGAAAAGATCCAAGCAATATACTTGTTATTGGTAAAGTTGATCATGAAGAGAGTCTATTTAGATTTGTGGGTTTTGTTGATGAAGAATACACACCCTCTCATGCTTTTATTGCTCAGAATAATTATATGTCAAAAATTTGGCATGCTAGCCTTGGACATATAAATTATAAAAAATTACAAGCAATGATTATAATGGATATGGTTAGAGGATTAACAAAAATTTCAGCTGCTAAAGGTGTTTGTGAAGGATGTGTGTTAGGGAAGAATCATCGAGATCATTTTGATTCAAGTAAAGCATGGAGAGCTAATCATTCGTTGCAACTCATTCATAGTGATTTATGTGAACCAGGTTACCCTTCACTTTCAGGTGCTAGGTACCTTCTCACTTTTATTGATGATTATAGTAGGAGAGTATGGGTTTATTTTCTTGAAAGGAAAAATGAAGTATTTGAAGTTTTTCAAAAGTTTAAGGCATTAGTTGAAAATCAAAGTGGGAAAATAATTAAATGCTTAAGGATGGATAATGGGGGTGAATATTGCAATTATGCATTTGAGTCATTTTGTGAAAATTATGCTATTAAGGTGCAAAGAAAAATTCCTAATACTCCTTAACAAAACGGGGTGGTTCAACAAATGAATAGAACTCTTTTATAAATGGCTCATTGTATGTTGCATTTTAAAATTTTGCATAGTAAATTTTGGGGTTTGGTTGTTTCTTGTGCTGCACATATTCTAAATAGAATCCCCACTAAAGCTCTCATAAATATCACCCCTGAAGAAGCATGGAGTGGTAGAAAACCTCACATTGGATATTTTAAAGTATTTGGGTGTATTGCTTGGGCACACATTCCTGATGAAAAGAGGGGAACATTAGAACCAAAGAGTCATAAGTTTTTGTATATGGATTATAGTGAAGAATCATAGGCTTACAGGTTATATGATTTGACAACAAAAAAAATATTTGTTAGTAGAGATGTAGATTTTGATGAACATTCACAACTTTTAGCCACTTCTTCTCACTCTACAACAACCAATGCTCCCTATATCAATGAAGGTGAAGTGTGCACTAATGAAACAACTAATTCTTGTGAGCAGCCTCCTTTTACAGGTAGTGATGATGAAGAAGATGACATTTCAGCTAGACAAAAGACAAGGAGTGTTGAAGAAATCTATACGCAAGGCCCAAAGAACCAAGCAAGGAATGGAAATGCTCTCATGGCCAAAGTATTGCAGATTAATGACCCACACTCATATGAGGAAGCTAGAGGGAAGAAATAATGGGAGCAAGCTATGAAAGAAGAATATGATGCTTTGGTGAAAAATAAAACTTGGGAACTTGTGCCACTTCCCAAAGGTAATAATGTGATTGGTTGCAAATGGGTTTATAAAAAACAATTTAAATCAAATGGTGCTATAGAAAAATTTAAAGCTACATTGGTTGCTAAGGGATTCAATCAAAAAGAGGGTGTTGATTATGAAGAAACATTCGCTCCTATCATTAAAATGAATACAGTAAAAATAATTATTTCTTTGGCTACAAGTCTTGGGTGGCATGTTCATGAAATGAATGTCAAAAATGCTTTTTTAAATTGAGATTTATATGAAGAAATATATATGATCGACCACCAAGTTTTGAAGATCAGCAACATCCTAATCTTGTTTGCAGATTAAAGAAGTCACTTTATGGACTTGAAAAAGAACCAAGAGCATGGAATGAGAAGATTGACAGGTATTTTCAGCTTCATGGGTTTAAAAAATGTAAATCGGATCCAAATGCTTATGTGAAGAGAGTGCAAAATGAAATTATTCTTATTGCAGTTTATATGGATGATTTACTCATAGCTGGACAAAATATTGGGTTAATTAATGATTTGAAATCAGATCTTCAAGGGGCCTTTCATATGAGTGATTTAGGTGAGCTAAATTATTTTCTTGGCTTGCAAATTAGTAGGCTTCATGATGGGTTGTTTATTTCTCAAACAAAATATGCTTTGGATCTTCTAGAAAAAATTAAAATGCTTGAATGCAAGCCAACCCCTACTCCTTTCCAATCTGGAGTTAAGCTTACTAAGGAATGTACTTCCAACAATGTGGTTGCTACTTTACATAGACAACTTGTTGGTAGCTTGGTTTATCTAACACATTCTAGACCAGACATTTGTTGTGCAATCAATATGGTATCTATATTTATGCAAGAACCAAAAAAAAGTCATTGGTTGGTTGCCAAGAGGATTTTGCGCTACATTTATGGAACCATTTACTATGGCATACATTATAGTTATAAGTTCTCAGTTTCTTTGGCTGGCTTTACAAATTTAGACTAGGGAGGTGATATAGATGAGAGGAAATCTACTGGTGGTTATATTTTTCAGCTTGGGTCAGGTCCAATTACATGGAGCAGCAAAAAACAAACAACTACATCATTGTCTTCATGTGAAGCAGGATATAGAGAAGAAAAAGAAGCTAGAAAGGAAGTAGTTTGGATTCGAAATCTTTTATTTGAGCTTGGTTTTGCACAGATTTCAGCTACTACTTTGTATTGTTATAATCAAAGTGCTATACAAGTTGCACACAATCGAGTTTTTCATGCTAAAATAAAACATATTGACCTTGATGTTCACTACCTACGAGATCTTGTTCAAGAACATATTGTCAATCTACAATATTGTCCAAGTGAAGAACAAACAGCTGATGTATTTACTAAGAGTATGACTGAAGAGTTTTTTTTGAAATTACAGGGCATGCTTGGTATGATAGAGGTGAACATTAAGGGGGGATGATAGTATAATGTTCCCCTCTCCTTTGTATATTCCCCTCTTCTTTGTAATATTCTATCCAATCTTGAGGGGAGATGTTAGGGATTAAGATTTTCTAGAAAATGGTAGAATGTTTCTAGAATCTTCCATAAGCTAGAACATTCCTGGAGCTGTTCTAGAAAAGAACATTCTAAGAGTTGTTGTAAAAAAGAGCATTCCAAGTTTTGGAATTATCTAGAAAACTAGAAGCTTCCAGGCTTCAAGGACATTGTAGCTATATATATGTGATTGTAGAGAGCTAATGGGAATAACATTTGGATTGAATATAATAAAAGATAGATTAATTGTTTCTTTAGCAATAACTTTGTTTTTGCTTTGTTTTGCCTTGTTTTCAACAGTTGTTACATAATTTTGATATTGTTTTGGGCCCGATTTTACATCTTGTTCTTGAAAAAAATTTCTTCTGGATTTGGGGGTTTTTCATCTAGTTTTTGAAAAAAGCATGAATTGAGTTGGGCAAAGCTATTGGAGAGATCTATAGAAGAATTTGGAGCTGTAAGCCGAATTTTGGAGACCTTCGCATCAAGATTTCAGCTCAGACAACCAAATAAACACGGTTCCATTGTTCTCCCAATTCTTTTGAAAATAAATGCCTGAAAGAATATGTTGCTGCAAACATAAACATTTATTGGTATATTTATGAAATTGAACAATTTGTAAAAGAATTATCTAAAGATTTTAAAGCTCTATCTTTGTCATTCAAATTGGATTTTCTTATTACTTGAAATTCTTAAACCCTCAATTAGGCGTCACTGGAATTTTTCTTTACTTGCTCCTTTTTTGTATTTCATTTCAATTCATCTCTATGTATTGGAGAGTGTGAATGATAGTACCTATTAGACATTCGAATTGCAAGCTTGAAGATTGATTTATGTAGATAAAATTCTGGATTCACTCATATAACCATCTTTGGAGATACGCATGCAGCTACTCTAAGATCCTTAATGTAAAGATGGTAATCTTGTTATTATTTTAATTCTTGTGTTTGGTTGATGCTTTGTCTCATACGCCTTTTTGTTTGCTTGTCTAGTCTCCAATGCGCCTTTAGCTTTAGAATTTATGAGGGAGATTATCATGCTTTCACCATTTAAAGAGAAGCCCTACGTTTTCAACCCCATCTATCTCTAGCTTGGTCTCACCAGAACTAAAAGAACAACTCTATGATTCTACATTGACAGAGCTAGTATGAATACTGAAGCTCTGGTTATTTATCCACCTCTTCATAGGACTCTATCCTCTTTCTTTCTTCTTTCATTCCTTTCGAATGCAGTAAGAGGATAATCAATTATGGTATGAGAGGCATTAAGCATGGGTGGCTACACAAGGATTTAGATAGTTTGGAGTGTTATGTGGTATCTGATTTAAATCTTGCCTTTTCCTCTTAGTCCTAAATTCGTGCAAGCCTATTCTTTGGATTGTTTCAATTTGCATCATTGATATTTTGCACTAGAATATCAAACCTGCTAAATGATGGAAATGGTTCACATCTCTCTGAACAATATCTCTTGCAACAATCTTGGAAATGAATTGTAAATGCAGTGTAGTAATCAAAACATACTCAAAGGTTCTTAACAAATTTAGTAGTTGTGTCAAGGGTCATGTTTAACAACCAAATGCTATTGCTATCTTTTTACTATGTTGGCAGACAAATGATTCATTGTTCTTCTCTTCCAAAGCATTAAGTAAAAGTCTTGAATCTAGAAACACCTTGTTGCATGCATTTGCCAAGCTAATTTCTTTGTCTTTACGTAGATCTTTCATGTTTGTGGAGGTGATCTATCTCCTACACAAAAGCATGTACCATTTTAAGGCCTATCAGGGCATCTTTTTAATTCCTCTATCTTTCATTAATCTCCTTACTATTTGAATCTCACCATAGCTACCTACTTTTGCACAAAGGTTTAGAGAAGAACATAAGTTGCAGCATTTTTAGGATCAAACTAAAAAGTAGTGTGGCTGGAAATACTTAGCCTATATTCATATATGATCCACATATTTTTGAAACCATACTCCTCGAAGTATTTTCCTTATAAATTTGGATGAGACTAAAATTTTGTATAGTTAAACTTTTATCATGGAATGCTTGTCAAACAATAACATTCTAGGTCAATTATATGACGGCCTCAAGAATAATCTTGATAATATATTTATATTCGACAGGGGTATGTAACTTTTGTAGAATGTGGTTCATTTGGATTTGAGCTAATCTCATATTTTTTATTTCGAGATTTTGTCTTCCTTCTCTCCAGTGTTCACCCGAGCCTTTGCAAATAAGATGATACTTAATCAGAATATTATCATGTTTTAAAATGATAATAAAAGGTTTGCATCTGTTAGAACACAATCGCTTTGTGCTGAACTCGATTCAATTTGCATTGGTTTTTATAAACCTCATGGTTATACATAAATTTTCCAATGGTTTTTTCTTAGCATATTTATTCGTTGTTTATTTTATCACACCAATAACTTCACCTCATCTCTATTGCTGCCCACAAACTGATCACTTGATTGGGCAATCTAAAATATATGTGTTTATATAGTGGTCTCAAAATATTATACCCTATTCATCACAGTCGTGATTTATAGTTACCATTTACACCTTCTTAAGGTGTTCGTCATTTTTAGTTGGGTAGAGATTTTCCACCCATTAGAGGCTATAACAGTGTTGAATTCATTCGTTTCATTTAAGAACTTGGAATTGCCAAATCATCAAATTTTAACTCGAACATTAGTATGCTAAAATGATTAGAAAATTAATATAGAGTTTAAGGAAATATCATTAAGCTATATTAGATGAATAGATACAGAACATTATTTTTTGTCTTTATGGGAGATTGTTGTGTTTCTATACTATCTCATTGTATTGAGAAGAAAATTCTCCCAAGGTGGACTTGAGTTTGCTTTATTAAGTATATATATAATAATTATTGGTATTCGTAAGAAAATTACATTATATTTTATATTGCTATCAAACTAACTACAGGTGGAATTGAAGACAAATTAGGATAACCTATGTCCTATCTTGAAATTTGCCTAGTCCTATGTATATTCAAGTCTAGCTATTAAGGGTGTTTTCTTTTAAGAAGTATATTTTATCCATTTAGTTGTTTACTCTCGAGATTTAGGGTGATGTCTATAATAACTTATTTTGAGTTTGTATACTAGTTAGATTAAATATGGATGGGGTTTTAAAATTTTCCATAGTAAGCTATCAATCAGTATTATTAAACATTCAAATACTTATATGTATTATTTACAACTAATAATATGATCTTATTTTCTTTTGTTAAAGAATATTTTTAGCTTGAGATTAATTGATTTTGTAGAAAAGCAATTTGGAAAATTAAATAAGAAAGAATATTTAGTAACATGATATGTATTCTTTGTAAACCCACTCTAGATTCCATATCCCTATTATGTGTTTTAATTTTTTTGTGAAGCAAAGTAAATGGTTGTTTTTTGGGGAATGAATCATGGGTTTTATTTAAATAATTAAGTCATCTTGTGAAGTGAATACTAGGAGTCTTCTAGAGGCTAGGGGGAAATTTTCTTCTTGATGGAATTCATTGATAATCATTTGAGATGATTGTTTTGTATTAAATGAGTATATGATGGTCACTAAACTTCCACAATATATTCACCAGCGTGGTTGGAAATTGTGTGCGGGATGGTTTTTGCCTCACCTTGTTATGTGTGTTACTGAGGTTTGTGTCATTGTGGAATTTGGCTTTTCCCTATTGTTTTTCAATGGGTCTCCTAGTTGCTAGTAGGGGAGTGGCTCTCAATGGGGCCAATGCACAAAGTGGTGCTACGGTAACCCACATGGGAGTTTCATAATTAAGTGATAACCTAAAATGCATTAGGGGGTTGGGTAGTATTCACACTAATCAAGAAAAGTAAATGCCTCACTCATGGCTCAAGTGCTCATTTAGGCTTGAGATGAGATGAGAAAGCCTGCAATGGCAAGATCAACTACCTTGGTCGCATGAGAGGCATGTTGATTCTGCATAGGTTTGTATGGGGGCCAGAGATTGGTAGAGACTGCAAGGGTAACCCAAGATGGGGTCGGGGCCTAGGAAGATATACTAGGGTAACCCATAGCAAACTATGTGATGACACTCCTCCTTACGTAGACCTACTATTCCCTTGTCTCTTGTCTCCCTTTGATATCTATATGTGCCTCTTGAAGTGTTGTCACTATCATGAGATGTTGTACTATACTTGTACATTGGATTCATATTGGCCTTTGTGTCATCTTCTACTTCTTGATAGTTTTGTGGTGGGACCTCTTATCGCCATCTCCTAGCACGGGGGTGGACCTTCAAGTTCCACATGGTCGGGTGGAATGTGCCTTGTACTCCATTGGGTTCCCTTGCTGATATTCATGTTTGTGGTGACTACTCATGTCAATGTGGACTTCTGCACTTGTTCTAGTTCAAACGGTCTATCTCACATGTACTTGTGTTGTATTTGAAAAAAATGTATCATGTATTGTAAATCCCCAATTCACCTTGGGGAAACACTGATGTTCAATGTAATGTTGTAATTCATTGTTGAACTCGCTCTTGTAATAAGAAATATTAATGATGTACCTTGTTTTTGTTAGTTAATAAAATTGACTAAACGGTATCTATTAATGTCATGTTATAGTTAATTCATATTGGTTGTTCAATTAAAGGTGTTGGAGTAAATGGAATTTATATTATTAGATGAACCTTGTTTAATGTGATGATAGCAATGATTTATTATTATTTTTAGTTTAGTCAATGGGATTCTAGTAGGGTATGTGCAGGATCATCATGGAAAAAATAGGCCCTTAAGTGGCAATAAAAAGACAGAAAATCAGAGTTAGACAACTTGACGTAAAAATTTGAATAAGTTATCTATATTATTTCAAAAAATTTAAAATTGAATCTCTAGAAAATTGAATGTAGTTTCTAAACTACTATACCTTTATTTAAAAAAAAATCTATTTGGTGAAAATTTGAAATTCCAATGCAGAAGTATTTAAATTCCAGGGTGAAAATAAGAAGTAGATGTCTGTCTGACCACCCTAACCACAATAAAGTGGTAATTTTTTTTTTATAAGATTTTAGATATAAGTAGAGGACTCATGTCCCGATGTGATGCATATTTTTTTATAATTTTTTTCCATGTAAATAATTAATTATTAATTTTTTATTACAACTTTTAAAAAATATAAAAGCTCATCTGTCTAACCACCTAAACTTGGTCAAAAATTCATGAAATTCAATTATTTTTTTTAATCCTATAGTATGTGAAGCATAGAATGTGACACATGTTTTGGATTCAAAAAATGTGACATTGTTTGAAAGTTATAGATGTTTTTCAATCAACCAATCAATCAGGACTTTATTCGTAATTCTAATAGAAAATGAATAATAATTATTTATTAAATTTAAAGTAAAGAATAATTTATACTGGTGGAAAGCTGAGAATCTCCTCTAAAAACCCTTTTCATTTCATCAATTTTGGGTAAAAAAAAGTTGTCAGCCACATGGGCCATCATATGGCTTACATATCGCCACTTTTTGGCCCATCATGATCCTGCACATACCCAGTAGCGTAGTCATGAAACCTTAGAGGACTTAGTGTAGATACATGTTAACTTGTATTCTACAATCCTAGTCTATTGCACTTTAAAAAAAATGTTCCATTTTTAAGTGTTGCAGCGTGTTGTCCTCTAGGGTTCTATGGCAGGGTCTTACACATGGTATCAGAGCCAGGTTCATACACTGGGCACTCTAGATACATATTATCCCATTATGTTGACCTAATTGCTTGTACTCTTGAGTTTATGTCTTCACCTTTCTATCATCCTCACTTAGTAAACCAAGACTTGTCCTTTGGTGGTGTTGGTCCAATGATGTAGAAAGCTTGTGGAAAGGATAGTACCCCTGGTGTAGTGCATAATGCATCGATATTCTTCCTATCCAGGATGCATTATGGACTCTTGTATGGCCTTGTGATTTGACTTCAGGTGATGTGAAATTATGTGGGTATGTGAAGAATGCGTGTTGAATTTGGAATTTTGTGTTTATGAAGTGATTTAAGTTGTTTTTTTGCTTCTACAGAGGTGTGAAATCATAATTTTGTGTTGAATATGTTATAAGATATAGTTTCTCCTAGCGAATAAGTGGAATTTCTTGCATGTAAATAAGGAGAATTTAATGAAAAATGTGTGCTTTGAGTACATAAATATGTTGTGTTTTGTGAAAGTGTGGTCTTTTGATCTAATGAATCAATTGTGATGATTGATATATAGTGGATAGTTTATGAGTTGATTTTATTACTGAGTATTTTTTTTGGTTGTGTCTTAGTGAAAGGGACAGTGCCACATTACTTATTCAGAAGTACTATGCTATGCTACGATTTCCTTTCATGGTGTGTCGAATTGTATTATTATATATATGTGTTCAACTGTTTTGTTTTCTACATATTATAGGTACCAGGCATTAACTCCACCTGAATCGATAGGTCTGAGCGTGCCTTAAACCCAATGGAATATGTTGATTCATAGATAACATAAGATCCCCTACCCCTTCCACCATCCTTGAAGAGCATGAGTATCTGGGTTGATACCCTGTCAGTTTTGAAGTCAGTTCATGTTGTTTGAAGTTTAGCTTGTACTCAGTCAAGTATTTATTTGATATTCAGTTTTCTTGATAATTTTGATGTTGCTTATAATTTCATACCTTTTATTTTAACATTGCAACTTCTAGGAGTAAGTCGTATTTGAGGAGGGCAGTATGTAGTGCCCCTCCACATTTCACCCTGACAGTGTTGTTCGTTTGTAATTTGGTTTGTCTCTTTTATCATGGTATTGTCCTTCGTTTTTCTTGTATGATTTGGTATTTCTTGGTATGTTGTACATTTGGTTTAATTTGGGTTGACTAGTAATTTGATAAATTATTGCATTAAAGTCAAAGATTATTCAAATGAAAAGATGTGATAATAAAAAATATATTTTATATATATAATCAAAGTATTGATTAAATAAAATATTATTAAATTATTTATTTGATTTTAATAAATTAAAATTTATAATTTAATAAGAAATATTAAAAAGAAATATATTAAATTGTTGTATTATGCAAACAAAACTATATGAAAGATTAAATTAATAAATTAAATATTTTAATAGATAATTTAGTTTGTTCAAATATTAAAGTAAGGTTGAGCTATAAAATAATAGTTAGTGGCAGTTGTTGGTCTTTGGGGAAATTGTAAATAAACTAGTTATACTACATAAAGAAAGGGGCTTTTTGGGGTTCCTCTGAAAACTAATCTTTCTTCTCTGTCGCAAATCAATTTTTTTGTTCTCAAAAAAAATTTCTTGTAGATTTGGGGTTTTTTCATCTAGTTTTTGGGAAAAGCATGAATTGAGTTTGAAAAGGTTATTTGAGAAATCTGTAGAAGAATTTGGAGTTGTAAGCTAAATTTTAGAGAGCTTCACATCAAGATTTGAGCTCTGACAACCAAATAAACCAGAATCCATTGTTTTCCCAATTCTTTTGAAAATAAATGCTTGAAAGAATATGTTGTTGGAAACACAAAGATTTATTGGTATATTTTTGAAATTGAACGATTTGTAAAAGCATTATCTATAGATTTTCAAGCTTTATCTATATGTCATTCAAATTGGATTTTCATGTTACTTGAAATTATTAAACACTCAGTTAGACACCACTAGCATTTGTCTTTACTTGCTCCTATTTTTGCATTTCATTCGAATTCATCTCTATGTATTCAAGAGTGTGAATGATAGTACCTATTAGACATTCGAATTGCAAGCTTGAAGATTGATTTATGTAGCTAAAATTCTGGATTCACTCATATAAACGTCTTTGGAGATACTCTTGCAACTACTCTAAGATCCTTAATCTAAACATGGTAATCTTGTGCTTCTTTTAATTATTGTGTTTGGTTGATGCTTGGTCTCATAAGCCTTATTGTTCCTTTCCTAGTCTTTATGCGCTTTTACCTTTAGAATTTTTGAGGGATACTATCATGCTTTCACCATTTAAAGAGAAACCCTATGTTTTCAACCCCATCTATCTCTAGCTTGGTCTCACAAGAAGTAAAATAACAACTCTATAGTTCTACATTGATAGAGCTAGTATGAATACTGAAGCTTTGCTTATTTCTCCACCTCTTCATAGGGATTTATCCTCTTACTTTCTTCTTCCATTCCTTTAAAATGTAGTAAGAGGAGAATCCATTGTGATATGAGAGGTGTTAAGCATGGGTGGCTACACTAGGATTTAAATATTTTGGAGTGTTGGGTGGTATCTGAATATCGAACCTGTTAAATGATGGAAATGGTTCACATCTATTTGAACAATATCTCTTGCAACAATCTTGGAAATGAATTATAAATGCAACATACCAATCATAACACACTCATAGGTTCTTAACAACTTTAATGGTTGTATTAGGGGCCATGTTTAACAACCAAATATTATTGCTAACTTTTCACTATTTTGGCAAACAAATTATTCCTTTTTCTTCTCTTCCACAACATTATGTAAAATTCTTCAATTTGGAAACACTCTGTTGCCTACGTTTGGCAAGCTAGTTTCTTTGTCTCTGCATAGATCTTCCATGTTTGTGGAGGTGATCTATCTCCTACACAAAATCATGTACCATTTTAAGGTCTTCAATCCAACTACATTAGGGCATCTTTTTAATTCTTCTATCTTTCATTAATCTCCTTACTATTTGAATCTCACCACACCTGCCCACTTTTGCATAGAGGTTTAGCAAAGAACACAAGTTGTAGCATTTTCAGGATCCAGCTAAAAAGTAGTATGGCTAGAAATAATTAGCTTATATTCATATATGATCCACATGTTTTTGAAACCACACTCCTTAGAGAATTTTCCTTACAAAATTTGGATGAGACTAAAATGTTGTATAGTTAAATTTTTATCAAGGAATGCTTGGTGAACAATTACATTCTAGGTCAAGTATACAATGGCCTCAAGAATAATCTTGATAATATATCTCTATTCGACAAGGGTATGTAACTTTTGTAGGATGAGGGTCATTTGGATTTGAGCTAATATCATTTTTTTATTTCGAGATTTTGTCTTCCTTCTCTCCAATGTTCACCTGATCCTTTGTAAATAAGATGATACTTAATGAGAATATTATCACAGTTTAAAATGATAATTAAATTTTCACATCTCTTAGAGAAAAATCACTTTGTGCTAAACTCGATTCAATTTGCATTGCTTTTTTTTAAACTTCATGGTTATACATTAAGTTTCCTATGGTATTTTCTCAACATCTTGATTCGTTGTTTCATTTACTCACACTAGTAACTTCACCTCATCTCCATCACTACCCACAAATTGATCACTTGATTAGGCAATCTAAAATACAAGTGTTTATATAGTGGTCTCACAATATTATACCTTATTTATCATAGTCCTAATTTATAGTTAACATTTACACCTTCATAAGGTGTTCATTATTTTTAGTTGGGTGGAGATTTGTCACCCATTAGAGGCTATAACACTAGTGAATTCATTCATTTGATTTAAGAACTTGGAATTGCCAAATCATTAAATTTTAATTGGAACATTAGTATGTTAAAATACTTAGAAAAGTAATATAGAGTTTAAGGAAATATCATTAAGCTATATTAGATGAATAGATAAGGAACATTTATTTTTATCTTTATGGAATATTGTTGTGTTTATATACCATCTCCCAAGGTGAACTTGAGTTTCCATTATTAAATATTTATATAATAATTTTTTGTATTTATTTAATTATTGGTATTTGTAAGCAAATCACATTATATTGTTGTCAAACTAACTACTGATGGAATTGAGGACAAATTAGGATATTGATGTAGGAGAATCTAGGGTGTAAGAGAAATCTTATATCCCAAAAAAAAATGTTGTTTCTTTTCAATAAGGGCCAAATTTGGTAGGGTTACTATTTTAGAAAGTTTGAATTTATGCACAGTTGGATACAAATTCTTACACAGACCTCTAGAATGGTAAATTGAAGCCAATGGAAAAGAAATCATTTCAATACCATTTGTTATTTGAGAGATATTAAAATTTCAATTTTCAAAAATCCTAGTAAAATCTTTAGTCAATTTTGAGGCACTTAGAGGCTCCGGATGGACCTGAAAACTAGCAAAAAAAGAAAGTGGATGGCCTTTAGGCCCCACTTTCTTGCAAAATATTTCTCGAGAGCTTTCTAAAAATTTGTTGAAATAGAAAATCTGATGGTCAGATCAAAATTTATGACCCCATGAAGTTGTACTACCAAAATTAATAATATTTCAAAATATCTTCCTAAGGAAGTTACACTTTCCAAAATATTCTAGGGAGGTTATACCTTCTAAATAAAGGATGTGAAAGGGGGGCTATAGGTGGAGGCCAAAGCAGCATAGATGGTGGCTCTAATTTCCAGATATGCAGATTTATGTAATAAGAAAGCCCATGTGATGGAAAATATAATATAATTTCGTTTTCATTTTAGTGATAATAGAAAATATTTTCTCTCCTTCTCGCATATTTTTTTGTGCCATTACATGTTTTTTTTGTGAGTTTTAGATTGTAAGGGGAGTTCCCTTCATCAAATAACCTATGTCTTATCTTGAAATTTTCCCAGTCCTATATATATTCAGGTCTAGCTATTAAGGGTATTTTCTTTTGAGAAGTATCTTTTATTCATTTAGTTGTTTATTTTCAAGATTTAGGGTGATGGCTATAATAACTTATTTAGAGTTTGTGTACTAGTTATATTAAATATGGATTGGGGGTATGTGCAGGATCATCATGGAAAAAATAGTCCCTTAAGTGGTGATGAAAATTTAGAAAATTAGAGTTAGGCAACTTAACAAAAGAATCTGAATAAGTTATCTATATTATTTCAAAAATATGTAAAAATAGAATCTATAGAAAATTGAATGTAGTTTCTAAACTATTAGGTTTAAAATTTGAATGCAGTAGTTATCTACTTAAATTTCAAGGAAAAATTTAGAAGTAGGTATTTGTCTGACCTCCCTAACCATAATAAAATGATAATATTTTTTTATAAGATTTTTGATATAAGTAGAGGAATCATGTCCCGATCTGATCCATATTTTTTTGTAATTTTTATCCAAGTAAATAATTAATTATGATTTTCTTATTACAACTTTTAAAAAATATAAAAACTTGTATATTTGACCACCATAACTTGGTCAGAATGTCATGAAATTCAATTTTTTTTAATCCTATAGTATGCGAAGCATAGAATGTGACACATGTTTCAAATTCAAAAAATGTGATACCATTTGAAAGCTATATATTTTTTTCAATCATCCTATCCACCAAGACTTTAGTTGTAATTTGAATAGAAAATGAATAAGAATTATTTATTAAATTCAAAGTAAAGCATAATTTATATTGGTTGAAAGCTGAGAATCTCCTTTAAAAACCCTTTTGCTTCATGAATTTTAGGTAAAAAAAAAATTTCAACCACATGGGCCATCATATCACTTACATATCACCACTTTTTGGCCCATCATGATCTTGCACATACCCTAGGGTTTCAAAATTCGCCATAGTAAGTTATCAATCAATATTAATAAACATTCAAATACCTATATGTAGTATTTACAACTAATAAGATTATCTTATTGTTTTCTTTTTTTAAAGAATATTGCTAGCTTGAGATTAATTGATTTTGTAGAAAAAAGATTTGGAAAATTGAATAAGAAAGAATATTTAGTAACATGATATGTATGCTTTGTAAACCCACTCTAGATTCCATATCTCTATTATTTGTTTGAATTAATTTTTGAAGCAAAGTGAATGGTTGTTGTTTTGGGAATGAATCGTGGGTTTTGTTTAAATGTTTAATTCATCTTGTGAAGTGAATACTAGGAGTCTTCCAGAGGCTAGGGGAAATTGTCTTCTTAATGTAATTATTTGATAGTCCTTTGAGATGATTGTTTTGTATTAAATGAGTATATGATGGTCATTATCCTTCCACAGTATATTCACCAGTGTGGTTGGAAATTGTGTGTAGGATGGTTTTTGCCTCACCTTGTTGTGTGTGTTACTGACGTTTGGGTGATTGTGAAAGTTGGCTTTGCCCTATTACTTTTCAATGGGTATCATAGTTGCTAGTAGGGGAGTGGCTCTCAATGTGGGCCAACGCACAAAGTGGGGCCACAGTCACCCATGTGGGAGTTTCATAATTAAGTGATAACCTAAAATGAACTAGAGGGTTGGGTAGTATTTATAATAATCAAGATAAGTGAATGCCTCACTCATGGCTCAAGTGCTCATTTAGGCTTGAGATGAGATGAAATGGCCTAGAATGGCAAGATCAACTACCTTGTCCTCATAAGAGGTATGTTGATTCCGTATAGGTTTGTATGGGGGCCGAAGATCGATAGAGGGTACCAAGGTAACCAAGGATGGGGGCCAAGGCCCAGGAAGATTTGCCAAGGTAACCCATAGCAAACTATGTGATGACACTCCTCCTTATTGCAACCTAGTATTCCCTTTTCTCTTGTCTCCCTTTGATATCTATGTGCCTCTAAAAGTGGTTTCACTATAATGATATGTTGTACTATACTTGTATATTGGAGTCATGTTGGCCTTTGTGTCATCTTTTGTTTCTTGAATTTTTTGTGGTGGGACCTTATTGCTATCTCCTAGCATGATGGGTGGACCTTCAAGTTCCACATGGTTGGGTGGAAAGTGCCTTGTACTCCACTGGGTTCCCTTGTTGATATTCATGTTCATGGCGACTATTCATGTCAATATGGACTTTTGTACTTATTCCACTTCAAATGGTCTATCTCACATGTACTTGTATTATATTGGAAACAAATGTATCATGTATTGAAACTCTAATGTATAATCCCCCCAATTGACCTCGAGGAAACATTGATGTTATGTAATGTTGTAACTCATTGTTGAGCTCACTCTTGTAATGGGAAATATTAATAATGTACATTTTTTATGTTAGTTAATGGAATTGACTATGATGGTATCTATTGATGTCATGTTATAGTTAATACATATTGGTTATTCAATTAAAGGTGTTGGAGTAAATGGAATTTATATTAGATGAACCTCGTTTAATGTGATGATAGCAATGATTTATTATTCTTGTTAGTTTAGTTAATGGTATTATAGTACTATAGTCATGGATCCTTAGAGGAATTAGTGTAGAATAAATGTTAACTTATATTTTGTAGTCCTAGTATGTTGCACTTAAAAAAAAATGTTCCATTTTTAAGTATTGTAGCATGTTTTCCTCTAGGGTTCTACAGCGAGGCATTACACTCTTGAGTATGCAAGTCCATCAAAGAATAAAGGATGGAAGAATTTCATTAGATATGTGTTGAGATGAAGGGAAAGACAAAAAGAGGGTGTCAATTTATTATAATTTCTCTAGTAGATAGCCATGTTAAGTGTAGGAGTCTAATCGATCCTGATTTAGTTTTGATAATATGAAACAATGAGAGAACTTCTAATGGAGTACCATTATTGTAGGTTATGAAAAACCACAAGATTCCTTGTAGGGAATTATCATAGTTTAACCAAATTCAATAAATTTGTTTCCAACTTGATCACTTTGCATTTAAAAGCATACTCCCTAATTGGACAAAAATCAGAGCCTTCAATGAGGTTGTGGAGATCCATCAAAACTTATAATGGAATGGAGGATTTTTTTAGATGTTGTAGTTGTAAATTCCTTGGATAAAAAATACAAGTTAAATATTCCACATAATGCCTCAAAGAGATTTGGTGTCATGAATTTTAATAATTGTAGGATATTCACAAAGTGGGTTTGTTGAAAAAGCCTAACAGGTGTTCAAAAAATTGAATCTAGAAAGTGTAAATATAGAATTTATAATATTGTAAGTGTGCTCTCTACTTGTAAAAATGAGATCTTTTGAATGGGCTCTGTAGCACCATGAAAGAAAAAAATATGTTCATAACTCCTAGGACATGGGTAAATGGAAGACAAGGAAAAATGTATGTTGAAGCTTTTAAGGCTATCAAATGGGTTTTTAGATAAAGCTATCAAACGTTGACAAAGGGAATTCTCAACTATTTGCTTTTTCTTTTCCTTCATATTAATATATTATTTATCTTTGATGAATATTTTTTTATCAATTAGACAATTGAGTTCCTCACTTTCCACTATAATTATTTAGCATATGAAAATAGTAGCTTAGGTTCTATATTAAAAGGTTGTTTCAAGGGATATGTATTATTGCTTTTAGTTGCTTATCAATTATATTTTATGTACTATTGGTACTCAACTGTGTCATGTCAATTTTTTCTTGAGTTCCTTTCATTTGTATGCCTATGTCATATGATACCTTCTCAATAACTGATCTACGATGTTTGTTTAGGAGCCATAATTTGTATTGTTCTCTTTGTTGTGTTGTATTCCCTTGTTTTCATCCTATTTCCTAAAGTTAAAGTCAAAATATTAGCTAAGTGATAAAATGGTTAGAGGTTCCATAGGAAATAGGATTCATTTGTTCCTCATTCCCATGGAACTCCCAACAAGAATGTGTTGAGGAAGTACTAATCCCAAAGGAAAGTGTGAAGGAGTGTGAATGGAAAGTAAATAGATGAGTGTGCATGTGGGCGGTGTTGGTCCCTATCAACATGAAACCATTGAAAAGGGTTGAAGAGGGTTGCCCCTATGTAGTGATGGTTCCTTACAAAGGTATAAATCTTGATAAGGAACATAACATCACATGTACACTTATTTTTAGTGTGCAAGAGGCATGAAGAAAAAATAGCAATAATATTTTAGTCATGGTTGTCAATATAATGGATCATTCTCCACGTACACATAACTATGCTTCCATCTTAAATTACTATCCAAATTAATTTCAAATCATCCTCCTTCCATCTAATACACCTATTTTGGATTAGAGTTGTCTTGAGTTGCAAATTTAAAATGTGAATAGTGCACAATAATTAGGGTTAAGGCCATGTTATTATTATAGGCATGATTTTGGTAACTTTAAATTAAGTTTAATATTCTATGGTTCTAAATATTTTGAGGTGGTCACCAAATATTTTTAAGACACAAACTTTGCTAGTTTAGACCCTTTTGAGAAAATTTTGTGCTATTCATAAGAAGATACAAATGTTTCATATGACATATTGAATATGAATGTCTCCATGAATGGTTGTAGATATTAAAGGGACTCTTCTTATCTAGGGTTTATTGAGTTACCACACTTTCTAGTATGATTATAACATGAATGTAACAACATTCTGAATATTAAAAACCTTGTAACGGTCTTATGGCTATTTTAGGTGAATTTATATAGTGTGTTTATCGACGAGTAAGTATTTTTGTATATTTTTTTCAATATTCTAGTGCATATGAATGCATACCTATTTTCTTCATGCTTCCAATTTATTGTCCAATTTATATTTGTGAGTCTATACCAAATGGATAAGACACTTGTCTAGAACCTTGATCAATCTGAAATCATCAAATAAACACAAACCAGTAGTATACAAGTAGTAGTACCTCCTATGCATACATAACACTAATTATATATAGGGATATACCTTTACTGAGCTATGAAAGAATCTATCTCATATAGGTTATCCTTGCACATTTATATAAGCTATATAGTGGTTTAAAGATAACTAGTTTTACATAGTTTAGTGATAGTATTTGGAGCCAAGTAGGAAGGTTATTTTTAGCTATCATTCAATTCATTTTTGGTCATTATATATTATATCAATACATATTAAGGTATACCTCTATAAATACCCTCTTGATTCTAAGGTAACCTCAAAGCATAACCGATATAACTGACTCTCATAGAGTTAGCTCAAAGTCCATTATTATTTTGTTGATAAATTAATTTCACTTGCATGATGAAAACCTTGGCCTTGTAAGTGATATTTAGATCTTATAAGTGGACTTTAAATCTTAAGGCTTAACATAATAGAACAATTGTATGGAATAACCTAAGAATGGTTAGCTATTGTTGTTAATGGTAAAAAATGATGTACATTTTATTTAAGTAAGTTTTCCATATTGTAAAGTTACGATAATAGAATTGTGCCTAAAGAATGACAAGGGTTATTGGGTTGAAAAAATATTGAATAATTTACTGGTAGATACAACCCTAAATAAAATTTGTGTCTTAGAGGCTCATGTACTTCAAGGATTTCCTCACTTTTTGTGATGTGAAGACTATTTTATCCAAGATTTTTCTTTTGTTTTTATTGATCATATTTCATGGACAAAAATCAAATAATTGTAATTGAGAAGAAAGTACTATAGTCTCTATTATCTTTATGTTATGGTAATCCTCAATATAGAAAAATTTTCCCCTTAATCTTCATCCTTATTTATTCCTAGTTTCAAGCTCATAGTCAAATTATCAATTGTCAAGATTTATTTTTCAACTTTCGGAAATTTTCACCAAACCTTATTAAGAGATGAAGAGGTTCATCAAACCTCATCGATATTTGATGGAGTTTTTCAACTTATGTCTAATGTAAAAAGTATTATCTTATATCATATATTGAAGGTGTGAAAAGTATTCCTTTCTCTTTCCTTTTTCTTACTACGAATGTTTGAGAATTTTATGAGGTTCTTAAAACCTTTTTGAATGTCAAAATAGTTTCTAAAACTAAGACTATAGCCAAAAGTTTGATCTTCATGATGTGATTCAATAATTTACATTAACTTTATTAAAATGGAAAGATAAAAATTACAGAACATTTAAATGATGGTCTAGCATCATAAATTATCTCTCTTGATAATTTCAAACTAGATTTTTCTCCCCCTTATGTGATTGGACCGAATTATATGTGCCTAATTTCCTAAATTATGCATATGGCCCATTTTAAAATCTATCAAAAAATTAAAATATGAAAAACCAAATTATTCATTTTAATATTTTTCTTGAATCTATAAGATAGAGACTATAGACCAGGGACCTCAAGTCTATGAAATACAATTCAGGTTTCAAGTCCCCAATCTAGGGCTTCCTTGCACCCTAGACCACCAATATATTACTTAAACTTCAATCATAGATGCATCAGTGTCTACTCTATTCATAAGTGGATTTGAATTTTGATTGTCAGTTTCCAAATTCTTAGAAATCCCAACTATATTGTAGGAAATTGTATACCTTTACAATTCCACACTATGTTTGGGTCCCTTAATTTATTGGACTTAATTAATTTTGTTATTTTCTAAATTATGCATTCCAAAGCCTTATTTTTCCTATTTTTTTAAAGGAGAGCTGACATTAAATAATTGTAATCAATAATTAAATCACCATGGAATATGTGTTTGATAGACTTATAGGCCAAAACGGATTCACCCATGGGAAAATGGGTCCCCTTTACGTGCCAAGACCCATTTTAAATATTTTTTTGGTGGAATTTTAATGATTCAAATTCAACTTACAATTGCCGGCTTTTGGAATCAAACTTTGGGGAAATTAGATAAACATCTATAAATACAATATTTTTATCATTTGAAATCTAGTACGCATCATCTAGCATTAAGTAAAACTTCAAGAGAAAATATCATTGTCAAGAGAGTTCAACAGAGTATTTATCAATCATTTGTTACATCAATCAAGATCATAACATCATGTGTCCAAGTTTATGTATTTCCATGTCATCTTGTGAAGGATTATATGAATTATTGATCCTAAAGCATCCAAGCATGTCAAGTATCCAAATCAGTCCAGGAAAGAAAGATCCAATTCATTTGGAGAGATGTGTTTGAATTTATTCCTTCAAGGGAAGCCATTTAAAGGTGGTGAGTTATAGCAAGCATTCGTCATTCCTCATTTCCTTCCCTTTTCAGTATCTTTCTATCAAGGTTTAATTACCAAATTGTGGTTTGACTGAGGCAAACCCCCATACAAAAAAAAACAAAATCCTCTTTGTGTATGTGTAGATTATAGGTTGATGAACTAAAGAAATCTTGATGGAGTGATTTTTCATTGTTGCACAAGTTGTCATCATTGTTTTCAAACCATGGAAACTATGTTGCATTTTTTTACTTTCTGATAGTGGGACTTGTGTCAAAAAAAATCCAATATATAGAATCAAAGTACTATAAAAATTTATTTTGGAAGCCCTAACAAGGACCCATTCGAACATTGGTGAACCAGTCCCTTAGTGGCTCTTGAAAAAAATTTGGTGATAGGTACATGCCATCAAACCCTTCTCAAATATTCCTACAAACTATCATTTTTATTTTTATACATTTATAAATGTACATTTTATGTATTAGGTCTTGTTGTTCATTTATTTTGAGTACTTCAAATAGTTTCCATTTGTTTCTATATCTTTCCTATTGTCTAAAGGATTGAGATTCATGTTTGATTGGATCACTATTGAGGTTCAAAGTCAATCTTTACACCTTGTGATCTCTTTCCTAATGAAATCCCTAGGGAAACACACTTATTGAGATTCCTTAGTTGTTAAGCACCCATATAAAAATTTGGGGATCCCTTTCACCACATTTCAATAAAAAATTATGCATTTTTATAGTTTATCTAGTTACATCATTGTATTGCATAAAAATATCCAATTGCAACCTCCTACCATTAAAATCCAAATCAAAGGGAAATTTATTTTATGTTCAATCACTCATAAGCTTTGGTTAGATCTAAATTCCCCAAATATTAAGGATCCCCACATCCATGCAACATCCCCATTTGGAAAAGGCATTGATTATAATGGGTAGACTTAGGATCGCCTTTTCTACCCTAAAATTTTGGCGAACTGGATGTATTTACATTATACACCTTCTAAAATACAAAGAATATCATTTTATATCTAAGGTTAATCTCAATTTTTTTTGCATTCATCATTTAAGCATCCATCATTTCATAAAAGTATTGAAAAATTAAATAGAAAATCGCGTACCATATTGCATGCAAACTTCAAATAAGGTTCATTTTAGTTCTCATAGGTTAGATCTACATCTTATTTGTAAATTTGAATTATGTAATATTAAATCTAAACTAAAATTTGAAAGTATTCAAAGCATCCATTTAGGCATTTTTCATATAGTTAGAAGGTGAAAAAGTGCATTGTTTTTGTTACAAATAGGCATCAAGATCTTCATTTCTAGATTTTTCACATTCGGATCAGTAGATTTCTACACCTTAGTTTTTAGTTTTTAAAATTGTATTTGGAATCTCATTTTTTTTTCTTTATTATTTTGAAAATTTCTTGCATACTTGCATTTTGCATTACACAATAATAAATTAGTCAAATTCTAGAACTTAATTTACTATAAGACCTTCACTATCACAAAATATAACACTTAAATAGTATTACACACATAAAAAATTTAAAATTGCAAAATAGTTTGCTAGTCTGGGGAATTGTTGTGCCCTAGACTAGGCTATTTTTCTCAAATTTTTATGGTAGAACCATGGTAGGATCTTTTTTCTAGATCTATTTTCATTTTTCTATTTACTGTGTCATAACATTTTTAACTCTAGTGCATATATATCATTTCCATAATGGATTAATTATTTGGTAGAACATTGTCTTCTTTAAAATATTTGGTGGATGTTTCATGCTATTTGTTTGGAAATGACCCTACTTTAGATGACAAAACATGTATTCCTTCATCTCCCAGTGTACATCTCCTTAATGAAGATATCTTGAGGCAAGATGAAGCAATCATCCTTGAATTCATAAACTACATTATCTAACCTTGAAAAAAATGTGGTCCTTTTCCCTTTAATATCATGGCCTACTCATCCATATCAACCATTGAAATAACACCTACCATACTACCACTTGACATGCTTTCCACATCACATAGAAAATGTGACTTACAATTCATTCCTTAACCCATGCATTAGAAAATAACCATTGATAACAATCACAAGGAGCCTAAACCACTCAATCATTATCCATCCTATAAAAGTAAAGAGACTAATATTCTTGTTATCTTAGAACAATACTACAACCAAGGCTTTAGGATCTTGAAAAAACACAAATTTGACATAAAAATGAACATCAAATCCATAAAATTTTAAAATAAATACTATTTGAAGATACAAAAAATATATGTTATCAAGTTTCTCCACCTTTACATAATACATTTACTCCATCATCTAAACCTCATAAGGCTCGTGGTCCTATTACAAGAGGTGTATTACATGCTTCCCAACACCTATCTAAAACTAAACATAGTTAATGTACACTTTTTCAACTAGGATTAATTACACTACCACCTATGCAAGAAAGTAGAGATGTGTAACATAAGAATAAAAACTCATCATTTTTTGCATATCTATAGTGTAGAGAATTGTACTCCTTTCTAAGTGAGTACAATTTCACACTCAGTTTGGACCTATTTTAGTGACCTTTCTTTTATTCATTTTTAAACCTCATTGATAGGCCCCTAATACCCTTTATTATGCATCCCAAGGCTCATTTTAATTATTTCCTAACAATATAACCCACATTGAATAAATATTATTAATTGATTAACTACATTAACATAATCTAGGTCTTAAGATTTTAGGCCAGGACACATTCTCCCATGGGCGAGTAGGTCCCCTTTAAGTTCATAAACTCAAATAAAAATGTGTTTTGGTGGCATGTCAAGGTCCTAAATTCAATTTTTAGTTGTTAGCTTTTGAGATTTAATAAACATTAAATTATAAAGGAATCCTATAAAGCTAAGTCTTTCAATCATTTTTCACTAAACAAGAGAAAGATTCACATGAGATCACAAGGATTTACATTCAATAGTGTTCATGGATTTTTCTGCACAACAACTCAAACATAATATGATATCTTATCTCTCTTGAAAGGTAAATCTCTATCAACAAGGAGATAACCCCAAGGTCTCTAATGTTAGGTCTTGACAATGCAAATAAAAAAAAATTAGAGATAATGTGAAAATGTTGGTAATCACAAAGGGACCTTACTAAAAGAAAATGTTGAACTCAAATTTACCAGATTTAGCAATATGTTGATACTTCAAATCCTAAATCTAACCCAGATAATAAAATAAATAACAAAAGATAAGGCTTTCAAGGAGATTTATAAGATTAATTCTAATTCTAAGATTGAGAATGCAAATGATAAAATGTTCGAAACAAACTAATCCCTCATAAACTAATTCTTGTTTGATCCAGATAAATTTGCAGTCTTACATAAATAGTGCAATCTTCTAAGGTATTAAATATTTTTAGATTATGAACATTCATTCAAAACAACCCTATTGCAATTGAAATGAACAAGCATTCATAATAGAAATAAACACAATTTTAAGTCCAGGCTAACTTTGCAAAGCAACTAACAATCAACTAACTACAAAAATTATGGACTACAGATTATTGCAAACACTTCAAGCATCAAACCCTAAACATCATCAAATCATCCAACATCAAATAAATTTAAGAAATTTTAAAGATAGAATATCAAGAACCATGCCAGATAAATTCAACACAAGGAAGTCACCAAATCACAATGTATTTACTTGTATTAAATCATCCACTGTGGCAACAATTCTAGTCTTCTATTACAACACTTGCTTGAAAGATAAACTAAATCCTAACTCTAACTCTTGCTCTTATCTCAATTCGCTCCAATACAAAAGTTGTCTAACCCCTTTACAAATGAGAAGGCACTGGCCTTTTATAGAAAATTACATTTTGAATCAATGGCCAGGATTTTATTCATCCAATGGCATAAATTAAACTTCTAGAAGCATCCAGTTGTTACATTTAATTTGGGAGCTCATGGTACAACATCATCCAATCAATTGCATTCAGTTGCATTTGGCCCAATGACATTAATTTTGAGAAAAAATATCATTCGAGAATAAATACAGCTTCACATGTCTTTCCTTGTTAAAATGCACCTCTCCAATTGGTATACAATTGGTGGCACAGATTCTTATGTAGGCCCCACTTTAATATTTGAGTTGAACTTTTCCAGATTTTCCCTCTTGGGACGAATCCATATGCAAGTCCCCCTTTTTGATTTATTTAATCCTGAAAAACAGATATCATCATTAGTAGCTCACACGTCAAAATCTAATCCAAATTAAATTATGGAAACTTTATGTTTTCGAAAATTTTCCATTTTTGGAAAGTTTTTATTTTTTTATTAAAAAATTGCATTTCGGGAAAAAATTTCCGTTTTTTTTAAATTTTCCATTTTTGGAAAATTTTGAGATTTGAGGGCTTGAAGGAATTTTCCAAAAAAAATAAATTTTGGGATTTTGAGGGCCTCAAGGAATTTTCGGGAAAATCCTCTTAGGGAGGAAAATCCCAAAATTTCAAGCAAGGTCAAAATCCCCTAAAAAACCTCATAACTTTTTTTCTAGAAAGAATTTTTGAAAAGTTAAAAAAGCAACTTAGCCTAATATTTCATCATTTATCCATTGGTGCAAAAATATTTACACATAACATTGAAAATTCACTTCAAATTTCCCATTTCCAATTTTCAAGACAAGTGAAGAGCCCCCAGAGCCTCAAAATATTGCCTTCATTAAACCAAGTCTTGAATTAATCCCAAAATAACCTCCTAAGAAGAGCAAAACTGAAATTGGCAAAGCCAAGGTGTATAGATGCAAAAGAAAACAAAAAATGGGGTGCCCACCTCTGGTGGGCCGTGTGTGCAACATTTGCACAACAAATAGTTAGGATAAATCAATCAAGCATTCAAAGTTGAAGTATTGGAGCAACATTCTATTTGTTTTTGTAGGTCTTCAAGCTCATTTTGTCAACAAGATAAAGCATTGTCAAAGGTTGATGATAGGTGCCTATGGATGACCATGATGGATTCTAGGTTTTGGGAGATGCACCAATCCATTCAACCAAGCCTAATGACTTGTTTCCTAAGTGGTTTTACTTTCTACTATAATTCAACTTTCAACATAAAGGAGGGTATATTTAGAATTCTGACCTATTAGGCTATTTTGGCATCTCCCAAAGTAGGTCTTCATCAGTATTCATTATTTAATTAAGAGATCCTATTCTAACACACTTGAATAGGGTTTGTTATTATTTTAGCTCTTATTAATCTTAGACACACTTAATATTAGGTATTTCACACAGTTTCATTTTTTAGATCTGTATTTTTCATCAAGTTTTGATTACCAAACTTGGGGTTTGATTGAGCCAAACCCCTATCCACCCCAAAAACAATAATTTTGTTTTATAGATTTATCATAGGTATAGATCTAGGAGCGAAGGTTAAGAAGTGCAGGAAGGAAATACAGATAGAGGACTCAAATCTCAATTTTTTTATTTTTCGAAAAGGGATACTTGGACCCATTCTCTTATAGGTGAATGAGTTCATGACAAGCTTGTAAAACCAACATTTTGTGACAGGTGCACAACTTCTAGAACTTTTCAAATTTTCTAGATCTTTACTGTTTATCTTAGTTTTATGTTTAATCTACAAGATCCAAGTGTTTTCTATAATTTTTGAGTTTATTTTCTATTTTTATTTTTTCTCCCAAAAGTGTTGTTTGGGCTAATACTCCCATCCTCAAGCATAAGGAAATCTTAAGATTCTCACATTGAGTTGATTCACCTAAGAGTTGTTAGTCAATTATTTGTGAGGATCTCATTTCCTAATGAAAATAGGAAGACACTTAGTCTAATATCACCCTATTAACTTACCTTTCCATTTTTGGAACCCTATTTTTCTACATTTCATTTTGGTGAATCAGACTTTGTACAAAAAAATTCTAAAATTTGGAGTCTATTTCAACCCTGGCTTTGGGTTTTGCACTATGTTGAAATTAAAATTATATTATTTTCATTACATTTAGGGTTATCTAAACTTGAACTAGTGAATATTTCATTTAGGTCTAATTTTTCATGTTTACATCCTTTAAATTCATAGAAAATCGAAAAAATTGCATTAGGTTTGCTTTCATTTTTCATTCATCTTGCATCAAGATCATTTTTCAATCATTTAAGTTCAAATTGCATTCTATAAATGGTCATCTAGTTTATCATTTCACCTTATTTGAAATTACATTTAGACACCCTTATTCTAGAAAAAAATTGTTAGAAAACTATCAGTCTGCAATCAGGAACATAAACTAAACACAATAATATCAGATTTTGGAAAATTCAATTTTAAAAACCTTGAGAAAGGACCCATTCACCCATGGGAAAATGAGTCCCTATACAAATCTTTTAGATAATTTTTTGGGTGATTTTTAGGCTCTATTTTTCCTTTCTTTTGATGTTCTCATACCTGAGCATTGTTTTCTTGTAAAAGTCTATTTATGAATTCAATTTATTGCTTCTTTAGTTAGATCTTGCAAAAATTTGGAAAATATTTCTTGCATATTTCAGATGACAATAGTGTTATTTTTTTGTAATTTTTCTTTATTTTCAGCATCATTTCATAGCTTAGATAAATTAGTTACATTTTTCAATCATAAAAAAACATAAACAAAACCCAAGAATATCAAACAAAACAAGTAAAAATGAATGAAACCCTTGGAGAAAGCATAGTCATTTGATCATGTTAAAACTATTTTTCCTAGTTAATATATCCCTCAAGTCTTTTAGTAGTGACGAATTTGACATGTTAGATGTAGCCCTTGAGAATTTTATCTCACAAGGTTCATCCACTAAGGATTTTCATAATAAACAAATACAAGTAGAAGTTAATGTAACCACACCCCAACTTATCCTTTACCCACCCTCACATCAATCTCAAGTTCAAAAAAAACTTATGCTTATCTTAGAGCCACCTAAAATGAAATCATTAAGTCTAGGAGATATCTTGAATTTTAAAAGGAAATTTCTAGAAATAATGTTTCACAACAATCAAGTTACAATATTGTTGCTCACACATATAATACAAGGAAAAATAGGAAACCCCAACTCACTCTTGTTTCATTACCATTTCCTCAACCGATCTTGCCTAGTGCTCCTCATTTTATCCTACATAGTGGAAAGGAGTATGACCTTGTTGAACAACTTAAATATAATTCTACAAAGATAGATCCTTAAGGGATCTTATTCAAGACTCAACTAATTAACATACTATGCTTCAAATAGCTTTGCAACAAGTTGTGGTTCCTCCTAGTACAAATCCAAATGATGTAACTTACCCCTAATTCAAGGAATGAATTCAATTAATATAGACATTTTTTTCACCAAAGTGAGTAACACCATCCATGGAAGTACAAAAAAAATGATTCCTTCATGATAATTTAGCTATTATTAATAAGACTGGGATAAAGAGAACCCTTGTTGACAATGGCTTGACCCTTAACATGTGTAGAATGAACCTCTTGGATAAGATTGGAATGGATAAGAGAAATATTGAACCTAATTCTTGGTCCATTCATGGGTTTGATAACATAGGAAAAAAACTACTCGGTGTGATCACATTGCCTATTATAGACAGAAAGGCCACATTGCAAACTATTGTCCATGTTATGCCTCAAGATCTTCCATATAATCTTCTTTTAGGAAGACCACATATTCATCAAATTCATGTTATGCCTTCAACCCTTCATAGTATAATGAAGTATTTCTACAACAACAAAGTGTACATAATCAAAGCCAATCCTAAACTAGAAATATTTTTACACACTGAGAAAGACAACGAAAATTCTTTGAAAAAATTGAAACCAACTACAAAAGTATAACTTGTGCAAGAGGAAGAAAATGAAGAGAATAATGAGGAAATCACAAATCTATTGTATGATGATTGGGGTTCCTTAGATTTTACACCAAAATCCATGGAAGAGTACAAGATCATAACTGAAAATGTAAAATAACCAATGATAATGTCAACACAAAACTTGGAAGAACCCTCACAAGAATCTACATCAACTACTGGAGAAAAAGACACAAGGTATACAACAAGTTTTGATGAATTTGATTATGAACAACCATCTAATCTGAAAGAAATGGAAAGGCTTTATGGAATAGGTTATGAGCTCTTGAAACAACTTGGTTATAGTGGAAAATAATTTGGTGTCAAAGAGCAAGGCATTTTTGTTCCTATAGAGCCTAACACACAAGAAACAAAAACTGGTCTAGGATATTAATGTCCATCTAAGATAACAAAAGAAAAAAATTTCCTTCACTCAACATTACTACCAACATGTGCAATTCTTATAAGATAACTCTCACTTTAAAGCATCTTGAATTGATTGGTACAACAAGTGATGCATCATTGGAATACTTCGAAGATGATGAAGCCTTGAAAGAAATGTTAGGATTTTATGAGAAGTCACCAAATTCCCATGATAAATAGGGATTCACTTGTGTTATGGTTAGTATCAAACAAGATGATGAGGAAACAACAACAAGTGACATTGAACAAGAACAAGAAGAACGCATTCTTGGAATTTTGAGACAAAGTGCACTACCTATGGGAGATACAATCAACATATCGATGGACACATCTAATGAAGAAAGAGTGATTAAATAGGAAATTATCTTGATGAGGATGAACAAGAAGATCATGCAAAATTATTGCATGAATTTCATAAACTCCTTTCTTGGAATTATTCAGACATGTTGGGCATTGATGCTAAAATAGTTACTCATAACATAGTCCTTCCATGAGATACTAGACTATTAAGAAAAAGGGTATGTAAGATGATTCCTAAGATAACTTTATTGGTTAAAGTTGATATTGAAAAACTCCTTGAAGATGGTTTTATTTTTCCTATTGACTATTCTCCATGGATCTCAATCATTTTCATAGTTGCAAAGCCTGATAATCGTATTAAGATGTGTACATATTTTCAAGACCTTAACAAAGCATATTTAAGAGATGGCTTTCCCCTTCCTAATATTGACATGATAGTAGATTCAACTATGAGCCCTGCTTTGTTGTCACTCATGGATGGATTTTCTAGATATAATCAAATCTTTATCAACCCTCAAGATCAATACAAGACAACATTTACTACAGCTTGGGGAACATTCTATTAGGTGGTTATGTCTTTTGGATTGAAGAATGTGAGTTTAACATATCAAAGACATATGGTGTTAATATTTCATGATTACATACATAAGATTTTAGAATATTGTGTTGATGATATTCTAGCCAACTATTTAATAGTCAAGACAATGTTAACATCCTTTGGAATTTTTTTGAAAGAATGTGAAAGTATAACATGAGATTAAATCCAAAAAATGTGTCTTTGGTGTGGATAGTTGATTTTTTTTAGGTTTTATAATATCCAATAGAGGAATCAAGGTGGAAATGAATAAAATTGATGTTATCATTAACATGCCAGCTCCTAAAAACAGTTCTCAATTGTGTACTTTACAAGGAATAATTCAAGCTATCTATCATTTTGTATCATCCTTAGTGGATCAAACATTATCCTTTACATAACTTCTTAATAAGGAATACCTATTTAAGAGGAATGAGGATTGTAAATAGGAATTTAAAAGTTTGAAAGACTACCTCACTACTCCTATTTTACAACACACTATGTAAGAAAAATCATTTATCCTTTATACAGTAGCATTAGCCCATGCTTCCATATTATGTTGGCGCAACAAGATGATAATGGTAAAGAACATAATGTTTCTTACATTAGTCGAACTATTATTGACTATGAAACTCGTTATACAATGATAGAAAAAAAATTGGATCTTGTATTTGCTACTAGTAAATTGAGACACTACTTATTAAATTTGAAATTTATCCAAAGACTAAAATTGATCCTTTAAAACATCTTTTTGCTAAAACTGATTTATCAGGACACTTAGCTAAATGGGATATATTGTTAACTGATTTTGATCTTAAATTTGTCTCTCAAAAGGAAATCAAAGGAAAAGCCTTAACTGACCATTTAATTTAGGCTCCTTCTCCATTAGTGTTACCTAATATGAACTCTTTCCCAGATGAAACTATGTTGACTATCGAAAAGGAAACATGGGAATTGTACTTCAATGGATCTAAGTGTAGAACTAGCATCAAAGTAGGGGTTTTAATAATACCACCTTTTGAAAATCATATTCCCTTATCCTACCAATTACACTTTTAATACACAAATAACACCATAGAGTATGAAGCTTTAATTGTTGGATTACACGCAACTTTATCTCTTGATGTTCAACACATTAAGATATTTGGTGATTCTCAATTAATCGTTAAACAAATAAGTGGTTCATATCAAGCAAAAAATGACAAGTTATCTAAGTATAAAGATCTTAAAATGAATTTATTGAAATTATTTGAATCATATACCATTTAGAACATACCATGAAAGGATAATCGACATGCAGATGCAATGGAAAGCACAACTCCCCTTGTATCTCCTAAAGATCCTTTTATCGATTTCACATTTATAGTCAATACGATCATTAAAATATCAATATATGATAAGATCAAAGAAGTGTTATTAACTAATATTGAAAACTCTATTAATGGTACACAATAATATTTACATACTTAAAATAAGGTACCTTTCCTGAGCCTAAAACTAAAAACACTAGAGATCATCTTTGAAAACTTGTGTCTAAATATATAATCCTCACATAAATTATATATAGATGAATGTTTAATGGTATTTTTCTTAGATATCTTAAGCAATCAGAAATTCCTATAGCCCTTGAAGAAAACCATGCAGGTGCTTGTGGGGGTCATTTTGGAGGAAGATCGTTAATTCAAAAGTTAATTTGTATAGGATATTACTTGAGACATATGGAACAAGATTGTTTTATTCATGTTAGGGATTGTCCTAAATGTCAAGAGAACAATAACTTGATTCAATCTCCTACTTCAAAGCTTCATGACCAAGTTCCTATTTGGCCATTCTTGGTTTGGAGTTTAGATCTTATTGGAAAAATATCACCACCCTCTTCCATTGGACATACATTTATGATCACCACAACATAGTATTTCATGAAATGGGAAGAATCTATCCCTCTTCATTCCATAATATCTGACATAATATGTCATTTCATATTATAAAACAATATTTCTCACTTATTTCTTCCTTACACATTGGTTTCAAGTAATGGAACTCCATTTTTGAACAATAACGTAAATAAAATTTTGGAAACCTTTCATATTCAACATCATTTTTCAACACCATATTATCCACAGTAAAATGGTCAAGAGAAATAAACTAAAAAAATTATTGAACAAATCCTATTAAAAATGGTAAGTAATTAACATAATGAAGATTGGAACACTCAATTAACTTATTTTTTGTGGGCCTATCATACAAGTATTAGAACATCTACAGGAAACACTCCCTATAACCTATTTATGGTTTCAAGGTAATAATGCCCTTAGATTTAGAAATTCCTTTATTGAGACTCTCATGGGACTTATTGATGACACTACCTATAAAGAGCAATGATTGCATCAACTTGAAATTCTTGATGAACAGTTTATCAACACTCTCGAGCATCTCCAAGATTATTCAAAATGAATGCGACATAGTTATAGTGAGCATGCCATTCCTCATTTGTTTCATAAAGGTGACTTGATGTTATATGAGAATCAACATAATTTGAATGCCACCCCAAATGAAAAAGGAATGTTTAGCCCTACTTGGTTAAGACCTTACATAATTGATGAAAGTTATGGGTCTAGAGCACACACATTAATGGAAATTGATGGTACACCTCTCAAAGAAACTAGTAATGACATGCATTTAAATCGGTATTGCACCTAACATAATATTTGAATTGTATGTATATTAAGGTTAAGTGCACCAATTTGTGACATAATTTTGGCTCTTAAGATGCCACTTTTTTCTGAAATCAGAAAAAAACTGATTTGCATGAGAAAATGAAGATAGTTATGCTCAAAATTTCAAGATGTGGCAAGAACAAAAGTTGAAGTGCTCTGAGTCTAGTTTCTAAGCTACTATTTTTTTTAAAAATAATGAAGATTAAGTGTCTCAAAAAGGGGGGCGAGCCAAAATAGGTCCTATTTTTATGAAAAAAAGTAGCATAGCGCCTAAGGGCTCACCCATTTTTGAATGAATTTTGTTTAGAATTTCAAAAATCTCAATAGTGAGAAATTAGCTAACACCATGTAGTTTATCCTCGTTCTTTCGGATAATTTTTTTAATGAATATATAATATTTTATGAATTTTCAAAGTGAACACATCCTGAAAAGCTAAAATTTGAGCGTGCTCCCCCCTAACTTTTTTGCAAACTAATTCAAAATTGATTCTTTTTTTTTCATCATGTGTAGAATGGAGTCTAGTTTCCAAAAATGTAATTTTTTTCATATTTTGATGGACAGGGAAAAATCTATCCTAAAACTAGCACATGTTGGTTTTTGACCAAAAATGAAGGCATTTACAATAGAATCCATGGATCAAAACCATAACTAAATAAAATTGAAAAAATAATTATATATTTAGATAGCAAAGATAGAGGTTAACGCTATCACATTTTATTTTTATAAAATTGCATTGAAAGATGTGCAAATGAGATGGGGAGAACGGATGAAAATATGAGGAAATTTGGCAAATCTTATCAATTAACATGTCCAAAGCAGTCCATTTGGCGAGTGCCAAATTTGGCGCTCGCTAAATGGCCTACTTTGCATAGAACCATAATTTCCCCTCTCTGGTCAACAACATAGATAATTCTTAGAGTGCACAATTTATGATCATAGATGGATAGTTGAGGTTTTACCTTTCATACCTTCTCTAACTTGTTATCATAACTGGATAACTCTTTATCCCTCTGAAGTCTCTATCTCTCAGGTCTCACTCCCTCCCACATGACCTAGAATACTCTCTCAGTCCAATCCCCTCTCTTAGGTCTCTTTCCCTCCCACATAGGTACCTAAATAAATATTTCTCACTCCAACCCCCTTTCTCACTCTCCCTCTTTGGTCTTTTTGTCTCTCTCACTCCATCTCCCTCTCTTAGGTTGTGTAGGATGGTGAAATCTTGCACATTGATTGTGTAGATTCAACCATCCTCATAGAATAACATGGTTCATTTCTCCAAATAAAATGCTAAAACTAGATCAAACATGCATGGAGAAAAGGAAATACAACCTATTCTATTCTATGATGGATTGGTGCCCTCCATGAAGATGTGAGAGAGCCCTTTCCCAATCCCTTTCTAAGCCAAATGAGATAGACAATGAGTTGCTATGAGCTCAGGTTTCCTATAGTTTAGATATCTTCAAATTGTGTTGTAAAATGAGAGAAGATGCATTGCTTTTATAGAAGAAGTTGAGAGAAGAGAGGCCAAGTTTAGCCAATGTGGGACTAAATCCCCTCCAATAGAATAGAGACACTTGGCATGATGGGATTGGTCAAAGCTTGTGCAAGTTTTGGCCAATGTGCCCATTCAAATTTGAAAAATGTCAATAAATGCATGTTGTTGAGGGTTTTGGGGGGAATAATCTTTGTTCAAAAAAGTCAAAGATGAGAGTTATTGAGGGAAAATAACTCTTTTTAATAAATCAATAAATTGATTTATTGATGCAAGTGGGTGGGTTAGTTAGGAGTTTAGATTTGACTCTAGTTGAGTCAAAAGCTAGAGAATGCTAATCATGATTAGAAGTTAATTAATTTAGATTAATTAACTTAGGGGTTTTTAGGGATTTGATATTTGATTTTAAATCAGTTTGATTTATTAAATCAAATAAGAAGAACCTTAGGAACTTAATTAAATAATTTGATTTATTTAATTAAGCTTGATGAACCTTAGGATTAAATCAATAAATTGCTTTAATTGATTAGTAGACGAAACGAATGCATGATGTTAGTTATAGTGGAATGCATAATGTTATTTTTGGATGTCTACATTTTGCCCCTCTTTGAAGCAATGTACTCGTTGCATTGGTTCAAAGAATGATGTTGTCGGCATCGAAATTAAAAAATTCTTTGGTTTTTTCGGATGCCCCAGTAGAAAATAAGTACGTTAGTACATTGCCCCCTATAGAGATCGAGCGAAAAGATACAATTTGAGGTGGATCTCGCGACAAAGAGATTCAAAATGGATGTATGGATGGTTAGACTATATGATAATGATGATGAAAATGAGATGTTTGGAAGATGCTTAGGATAACAAATTTATATTATCGTAAACATGTTAAATGATTATGAATGCATGTGAGATGGATGAGATGGATGAGATGGATGATGATATGACATGATTATGCAGGATGGATGCATTATTAGCGTGAAAGAGGATGGAAGAACAAGAGAGGATAGAAGAATGAGAGGGATCAACCCTTGAATCCAAGAAGATGCAGAAGTTCAACAAGCCAACTTTATTAGAGATGATGATGAAAGATGATGTATTGCTTATCCAGGAATGGGAGATAAAGAGCGTAACTTTCTT
Organism: Sequoiadendron giganteum; assembly: GCA_007115665.2. Taxonomy (NCBI): domain Eukaryota; kingdom Viridiplantae; phylum Streptophyta; class Pinopsida; order Cupressales; family Cupressaceae; genus Sequoiadendron; species Sequoiadendron giganteum. The sequence continues at coordinate 195,983,551 of CM021106.1, forward strand.
TTTGTTTGATATCACACATAGGTGCGATGCATCAAGGTATTAAGAACCAGGATGGTGTTGCGCCTAGTGTGATGGACTCTGACTCGGCAATCAGATAGGAGTGATCTTGTTCACACTTGACATACGGAAACCTTGCTAGGACGGACCCAACAAAGAAAGTATTCACCAAGTTATTTTACAAGAACATCCAACAAGCACAACAGATAAAAAAGATAATGATCATTGCCCCATTCCTTTCTCTCTAAACCAGTTTTGTTTAGGCATCATCGAGAGGTCCTTGGAATGAGCGCAAAATAAGATAAGTCTAAAAGACTAAAATAAAGTAAACAAACAAGCTAATGTTCTTCATATCGTTAGCCAAGGCTAAACTACTGTGGGGTACCTGATACTTATGTCCATCGCAGGAAAGCTTCATCTTAGGACATGTAGTGATCAGGGTTTTGGTGAGACTGATTGCATGATAAGCTATTGATACTCCGAGTTGACCAACTTGCTAACTTACTGACTTAGACCTTCGAGACTTTGACGATTAGGCGTTCACTTTAGAACCTACTAAAGTTGCTTCATACTAACTCACCAAAGGGTGAAAGTGACGATGATTTATTATGAGTGATGACAATCACGAGTGAAAGCGAGATGAAATGGATGCACCATTTTGGTTTTTTTTTTTTCAAATGTTTTGAGGCTGTTTTTGGTATTTTTGGAATTTTACAAATGTTTTTGGTATTTTCAAGATTTTCCAACGAACAGACTAACTTAAAGACCTATCCTAGGGGTCTCGGGAGCTGATCCATAGATTATCCTTGCCTACGTTATATATGCAGAGACCACGTAGTTCGACTGGTGTTGGACTGACTTGATGATAATATGGACAAACAGATTGCCATTTTATTGCCTAAAAAACTAACTTAAGATGTAGACTAGATGGGAAAACAGATTGCCAATGCGACGGACGCCTAAAGGACTGACCCAACTGTCTCGAGGGATGATCAAAGATCACCCTTGCCTACGTTCAAGCTCAGAGACGACGTAGTTCGACAAGGTAGAAAAAACTGACAAGACTTAATGATGAAATTTTTGAAGATTTTCTGATATTTCGACATGTTTTTGGATTTTTGATGATTTTTCTGAATGTTTTTGGTTTTTTGAATGAGTTTTTTGAATGTTTTTGGAATTTTTTGATGAATTTTAAAAAA